>JAYRCH010000367.1:0-442283 GCA_037179445.1 Phengaris alcon alcon | reverse complement strand
CCAAGTGAGATCTAACCTCTGCGGTGAGCGGGTTGAGCTGCGTCTTTATTGCTGGGCATCGGGAGAGCTGCGCCATCGTCGTCGCAGGCGCTTCTTTTCGGCGATCAGGTCCGTTAAGTGGCGGGGGTAGGGGGGGCCGCTTGGGTTGGCGGCGGGTGGGCGGCTGAGTAGCCGCATCCATTGCAGCTGCAATCGCCCCGGTGAGCTGCACCGTCATAGATTCAACGGTTTCTGCAGAATTCACAGGGAAATTTGGCGTATTTTCGTGCAGCTGCAAGGAGAAGGCGTCCCAGTCACGGACTGGGTAAGTGGGAAGAGGTGGTACACTTACCGGAGAAGCTCGGACAATGGCCAGGACCGGAAGGTGGTCTGAGCCATGTGCCATGTCCAGTACCTCCTGGTGGAGGTCGCCTGCGACGCGATATGTGATGGCGACGTCTAAGACGTCTGGTGAGTGCGAGGGGTTCTCCGGGTAATTGGTGGGGGTGTAAGTACCCACCACCGTATACCCAGCCTGCACGGAGTCGGCGAGCAGACGTCTACCGTCCGCATTTGGCGTGCGGGAGCCCCACTCGGGGGTGCTTACAATTTAGATCTCCGGCAATCACAGTCGGCTCATCTGATATGAGCCTGTGGATGTCGGAGATATCTAAATGTGATCCCAGGGGCTTGTAGCACGCGTATATGCGAGTGCGGTGGGTGCCAAGTGCCACTTCGATGCCCAGCGCATAAAGGGATGACACCGCGGGGGTTGGGAGGAGTTGGTGGAGGAGCCTCCTGCCGACCAAGACAGCGAGGCCTCTGCACACTCTATTTCCTCCAAGGTAATCCTGCCTGTATATGATGTACCCAGGAACATAAAAGTGGTCTGAGGGGGAGAGAAGGATTTCACTAAGGAGGGGCAATATCTATCTCATACTCCCGAAGGAGGAGACGGAACGAGGCTACTTTCCCGCGGACCCCTCGGACGTTCCAGTGAATTAATTTTTAATGCGTGTGGGGCGTGGGAAGCCATTTAGAAATTAATTTTGCGGCGAGGGAGGCCCCTTCAGGGAGGGCCGACAGGAGGGTTTTAAAAATATCATCCCCGGCCTGGATTTTAGAGAAAATATCCATGGCCAGGGAGAAGAGAGCGTAGATCAGCTCAGCGGTGGATTCGGGGGCCTCGCGGGCCTCTCTCCTGGAACGACGTTGAGCGGGTGGCGGGGCGATTGCTGGCAGGGGTGCGGCGGCTGCTGCTGGGTCATCTGGCTCGGTGGTAACCTCAGCCACTTCAGTGGTTGTAGTGGCCGCCGGAACTTTGCGTGATGCACGGGAAGTGCGCGGGGGCGCGGAATGCGCTGGGGTAAAGGGGGGGGGGGGGACAGAACGGCATCGGCGATTGGGGAGCGGGAGTGCAAGGGGCTCATATTCAGAGTCCGTTGCTCTGCGGAGAGGTGGCTCCAGACTTGGGGCCCTTCTTCTTCTTCGTCCTCTTCCTAGTCCTCTTCCGCACAGAGGGGGTGGGGTCTGTGGATGACGAGGGGCGGGGGGTGGGGTCGTTTGCCTCGGCCATGAGAGATGTGGCCGAAGGCGGTGGGGGGGGGGACCTCTTTCTCCGTAATGGGAGGGTCGTGGCTTACTCGGTGGGGTGCGCGATTGGTGCGGGCAATGGGGCCCGCACGGCGGTTCCGGGCCTCCCGTTTGAAGACCGGGCAGAGCTTGCTATTGGCCGGGTGGGCCCCCTTGCAATTAAAGCAGGTGGGCGGTTCAGTGATTGGGCTGGGACAGTCAGTTGCGAAGTGTTCTTCGCCACACCTGACACATGCCGGCCTACGGTGGCAGTTCTTACTTGAATGCCGGAACTGTTGGCAGCGGTGGCATTGGGCGGGGTCGTCCTTGCCACGCCAGGCAAGCAAGCAGCGACCAGACGACAACACACTCTACACCTATACATCAGCCCTACATAACGAGAAGCGGTCGTGTCGTCAAAAGAAACGTACGCTTCTCTTGAGGGGGAGTGATATGGAGGCGTCCCGCAACACTAGCGCACCGGCCTGCCATACTGAGGCAACGCACGCACGTTAGCCATATTTGTATGCACAGCCGTGCATATCTCCATCTCGCTCTAACAGGGAGAGCGCGACAAGGAGCCGTGCCGCAACACCAGCCCGCTGGACGCGAGAGCCGCACTGAGGCATCGCGCATGCGCCTGGCATATTTATTTGCTCGGCTCGCGCATGCGCATAGAGCATAGCGCTATCTCGCTCTAAAACATGCACTTGTGACGTAGCACCAGCCCGTTAGCCAGCAAGCATCGCACTGAGGTGTCGCACATGCGCCTAGCATATTTGTATGCTCGGCCCGCGCATGCGCATGGAGCACAGCGACTGCAGCGCCACCTGACGTCAGCCGAAGTAATAAAAAGTAAAATTTGTATAAATATCGTGCGATTTTTGAATAAACATTGGTCATTCTGCTCTCGGACACCGTCCGATGAACAGCTCCGTTCGTTCCGTCGTCTGCCGTCAGTGCTCGCAAAGCGCTCTCGCTCTAGCAAGTATCGCTCTCTCTCTCTCGCGTGTGCCATCGCTCGCGAAAGGGATACATTTGGAAGAAAGAAGACAGAAGACCGAAGACTCAAGAGTCAAGCCTCAAGACTCAAGAGTCAAGCCTCAAGACTCAAGAGTGAAGACAAGGCACCACCCAACCGCCTTTGCCGCCTGACCCGTGCCGTACCGTGTCTCGCGCCGCGCGCCGCGACCGCCGCCTACCGGACGATCGTGCGACCGCTCGCGTCGTCCGTCTCGCTCTTAGTGTGACCCTTCTGCTCGCACACCCGCCGCGTAGTAACCGCCGCGTTAGGACGAGCGTGCGACCCGTCGCATCGTCCGTCTCGCTCGGTTTTAGCGCGAGCCTTCTACTCGCGCTCCGCCGCGTTCTCGTTCGCGAACACTAGCGCCCTAGTGTTTAGCGAAACGTTTGTGAGTGTGTTCCAGCCGCCCGAGGAACAATTGTAAGTACCGTGACATGCTTAGGCACACAACGCGAGGAGTTTTCCTCCCTATACACCTCCCCTCCCGGTCGCCGGGAGGGGCTGTACCCACAACCATTTAATAATTAGAGAGCAGAATCCCCAACAATCAGGATAAAACTTCCTAATTATGGCAGTCGCCTTAATCAGGAAGTTAACCCATAACCCCACCGGCCCTCCCGGCCCTTTTGGCCTCCCAGGCCCCTCTGACCACCCAGGCCCCTCTGGCCTCCCAGGGCCCCCTGGTCCTCCCAGGCCCCTCAGGCCTCTCAGACCGTTCGTTCTCCTAAAATGCCTCCTGTAATCATACAGGAGAAGGCAAAATAGAACGTCATTAGCGCAGCATTTAACGAGCATAAGCTTCGTTACTCTTCTGCTCGTACGACCTCCATAGGTATAAAAGTCCAAGTAAAGACTTCGAGGATCGCCGCCTCCTCACCGCGTTCCTACGCACCAAAAACATAGGTTACCACACCTATGCCCTCGAAGACGAGCGCCTTCTGCGCGTCGTCATTACCGGTGTCGATAAGTGCCTCTCCACAAGGGTGTACTCATGGACATCCAGTCCCAGGGTTATCCCGCCATAGAGGTACATCGTATGTACCATCCGATTAAAAAACACGAGTACAACATGGTACTCGTAACACTTCCTCTTACGCCAGAGGGTAAGGATATCTTCAATATCCGAGCCATCTGTCACATTACGGGCATCCGAGTCGAGCCTCCCCGTAAAAGGGGCATCCCTGGTCAGTGCCACCGATGCCAACTTTACGGGCACTCGGCACGGAATTGCGAAGCTAGGCCGCGTTGCGTCAAGTGCCTGGGTGACCACGGCACCTCTGACTGTCCCCGAAAGAGCCCATCTGTGTTCTCTGTAAGTCCCAAGGACACCCCGCCAATTACAGAGGGTGCAAAAAAGCACCTAAAGTAAAAAAGCGCATTGCACTACATACGAAAGGTGGCCCCCCCAAACAGCGATTCGTCCCTGCCCCCCTACCCTCCCAATCTGCATGGTTCAAGCCAACGCAGAATAGTAGTTCGGAGTTCGCGGTTTTCCCCGCTCTCCCAAATAAGGCCATGTCCTCCGCGCCCAAAGCGCCTAAGGCCAGGCCCCCCGACCCCCAGTTTCACTGCAGACCTCTCTTTCGTCACGCAGTTCTTTAGCAACATCGGGCCTATTGACCCGATCGAGCTTTCTATTTTAGCGACAAAGCTAAAAGGGTCGGCCACAGACCGCATTCAAGCTTTGTCAGACCATCAGGTCTTGATCCGTCAGATCAAGGCGCTCTCCCCCGACAGTAATTAATGGAGCCTTCGGGAAGGACAAAGCCGCACTCGTTACGTGTAGTGTCGTTCAATACGAACGGCATTAGGAATAACATAAGCGAAATTCGTGATTTTGTAAGCAGCCAAAATGTCGACATTCTTCTAGTACAGGAGACGTTCTTAAAACCTAGTATGAGGAGCCCAAAAATAGCAAACTACAAAATAGTTAGAAACGATAGAACTCGATCCCGACTCGGAGGTACTCTTATCTATTATAAAAAATCCTTGCATTGTATTCCCTTAGAGCCACCACCATTTTTAACTTTAGAGACATCTGTTTGCCACATTAGCATGTCCGGTCACGGACCTATTGTAATAGTAAGCGCGTACTTAGCGTGCAATAAAGAATTACATTCTAGCGATCTACAATCGCTATTTAACTTAGGCAACGCCGTCATCATTGCCGGCGACCTAAATTGCAAACACACTGAGTGGGGTAACGTACGTAACAATAGAAACGGCATCATTCTTTGTAGTTTAACCGATACACTTAATTTTGTACTATTAGCTCCCACTGACCCCACTCGCTATGACACCAATGAAAACATCAACGGTGTCATACGCGATCCTATTACGATAGACATAGCTTTAGTCAAAAATGTTTCTCTCAATATCTACATTGAGACTCTCCACGAGCCTAACTCGAACCACAGACCGGTTTTGATTACACTTGGTAGTCTTAATCCCAACAATTCTAGTACTAGGAAGATAGTAGACCATAAATTATTAGCGGAGAACATCAAAGTCCTCCAATCTAGTCACCTCGATAAAATTCCTTATAGTATAGATAGCAAAGAGACAGCCTTAGAGGCCGCCTCCCATTTGACCGATCACCTGGTAGGGACCATAGAAAACTCATCTAGGGAGGTGCCAACGACCTCAAAGGGCCGTTGGCCCCTTCCTGAGGACATAAAGGAGTCCATCAGACTCCGGAATGCGGCGAAACGCACATATGATCGCTACCCGTCGGAAGAGTGGAGGAAAGCCCTCCGTCATTACGAGATGGAAGTAAAGTTTAAGATTAAACAGCACAAAGCCGTGAGCAAACAGCACAAAGAGAGTTGGGATCGACTTCTCAGCGATTTAGGACCGTCACACGTGGCGTACTGGCCTCTCGCGAAGACCCTCAAAAATAACACGGAGAGCGACATGCCTCCGTTAGACAGACCAAACCGTCCTCCTGCATTCGAAGACATAGACAAGGCCGAATGCCTAACTGATAATTTCGAACAACAGTGCCGGCCAAGTACTCTCCCGATTGATCCCGTGCACCTTAGCTTAGTGAATAGCGAGGTCAACAGCCGACTCTCGATGCCACCTGATGTAGATAGGGTGAGGATGGTGGATTCGGAGGAGGTCAACGACATTATTAAGTGTATGAATGCAAAAAAGGCCCCAGGCCTTGACGGTATTTCAAACAAAACACTTAAAATGTTACCGTCCGAGCTAATTCAACTCCTAGTGAACATCTTTAACGCCCTCTTAGTAGGATGTTCATTTCCAGACAATTGGAAAGTAGCTATCGTCATAGGTATCCACAAACCGGGGAAACCCCGGAAGGCGCCTGGTAGCTACCGTCCAATAAGTCTCATTAGCTCTCTTGGTAAAGTCAGTTTGCCTTCCGCAAAATGCACAGCTGTCCCGCTCAAGTACACCGCTTAACGGCGTACATAATTACTAGCAAAAACGACAGGAAGACGACATGCGCCGTATTCTTTGACATTGCAAAAGCTTTTGACAAAATTTGGCATAACGGACTGTTATACAAACTCTATCAATTGGGCATACCCGATTATCTTGTTTTACTAATTAGTAACTTTCTAAAAAATCGTAATTTTCATTTTCGCGTAGAAGGCGCACTATCGTCGCCAAGATATATGGAGGCGGGAGTACCGCAGGACTCGGTCCTCTCGCCCTCCCTATATAACCTGTACACTAGTGACATCCTCAAACACGCTAAGGTGCAATTAGCTATGTTCGCGGACGACACAGCCCTTTATTATTCCCACATACGAGCCTGTACCGCGTCTAAAGCCCTCCAGGAGTCAGTTACCGCTCTCGGTAAATGGTTCTCCAAATGGAGAATCGAAGTTAATCCTGACAAAAGTCACGCCATCCAATTCGATATTAAAAGTGCAATGAAGCGTACTTGCCCCCGTAAAATAATGAGCCCTATAAGCCTGCACGGCAACATAATCCCAAAGGTCACTCAGGTCAAATATTTAGACGTAATACTAAACAAGTCAATGTCGTTTTCGAGTCTCATCAGTAACACGTTACGAAAAGCGAAATTTGTACTCTACAAATTATATCCGCTAATTAATTCGCGAAGCAAAATGTCCCTAAGACATAAGCTTACATTGTATAAAGTTTGCATTAGAACGATACTCACTTATGCGTGCGTATATTTGTACTTATTAATGAGTACTTATGTTTTCTAGTTACATGACGGGATTCGAACCCGCAAGCCAGCCAGGCAGGGGGCTTTATTCATGTCTGTCCATAGTCCATACCTACTTACAAAATACAAACAATACATTGTGCTAATTTTTTGTAATCATCTTTCATTTCAGGAACCAAGCCGTCGAGCTAAACAAAGAAAATTTACAAATTTCTAAGATTTATTCAAAGATACAATTGTCAATTACATAATTGTCATTAGAAAAGCCATACATTTTAAAGCCGATGAATTCTTTGAAATAACTCATACAGTCTACAGGTAAAGTATGCTCATGTTCTCAACAAATATTACATAATGTTATCAGTAATCTAAGTTATTTACTAATAATTTTTGGTTTCAGACAAAGCACCAATATCAAAGCTTTGCAATAATAAGACAAGCAATGTTACAAAAAAGAAGCTTGAGAAAACAGTTTCCATTATCACAAATATTGTATACTATTATAACATTCATCTACAAATGGAAAATATATAAAATATAGATGCCAACATCAAACATCAATATTTAGTTTTCAAAATAGGCAACTAAGTATATACTTTCGTATGCATCAAGTGAAAAGCTGTTAATTTTAAATTACAAACAGACACTTTAATTTTATTTCTTTGTATAAATATAACATCTTGGTAAGAACAGGCCGGTTCTTCCCATTGCGGAAGGATTGACCTTTGATTTAAATTATCATAAGCAGTTTTTGTATCTAAAGATATTTCTATGTAGAATAAAGAATAAATATTTTTAATTTGTATAAAATGTAAGTTATGAATAAAATATAATATAGGTACATTACATATTATGTTTAAAGATAATAAGTATATCTGGTTACAAATTTTGTATTTGTTTTATTAATACCACATACATGCCTCTAGTTTTATTTGTGCTAATATATTACAGTCCTTACATATAAATAAACATAAAATATGCAAGCACTAATATTAGTATATTGGTACAAGTGATGGTTTATACTGTTAGTCTAATGATACAGTAATTTGGCAACGGGATGATTCTTCCCGATGGGTTACAATTGAACTTTGCTATTATTTATCATATGCATTTATCTGTAAATATTTAAGTTGAATAATATTTCATGAATAAGTATCAAATGTAATGAATGAAAACATAAATAGACATAATATGTTAATTTTCTTTGGAATAAATTAAATTGATTTTAAAGGAAATAAATAAAACTTGTCGCAAATGTTATATTTGATTTATTGATACCACATGCTTCTAGTTTCATTTGAGCTTTAATGTGCCGATATATCCTTGCATAACATAGACACTAAAGTCTTCAAGTTTCAACAGCATATTGGGCTAATAATTATTAAATGTGCTTTTTACATAGCTTTTCCCTTAGATCATCCATCAATCTAAAACAAAGGTTAAATTAATCATATAAACACCTATTTAAAGGTTTTTGTTGTTAAACATGAGTATTTACGAGGGAATAATGTATTGTCCTTATTGTTATAATGAAATCAACAAAATAATAAATAACACTTCACTAAAGGCAATTATTGTTTAGGTATAAATAAAGCATACTTATTATGTATTAATGTACCTTAGGATTATATCTCGTATTTTAGTTAATTGATGTATTAAATTTGGAGAATCAACTTGCCATCCTTGCTTCCATTATCAGAAATTGCCTAATTGATTAGAATTTACACAAATTATTCACATTTTGCTATAAAAATATTACGCTTAATAACTATGCATAATGGCCATTAATATTTATAAACACACGTCAGTTTTGCCAAATCTTAAAATCACATAGAAAAATCAAACACATACGTCAGCTGTCAGTAATGCCCACATCTTAAACCAGTTTTCCGTAAAAAAAATGCCAAATTCCGTTTAAAATATGTATAGATTTTTTTAACTTATCTTATCTTTGACTGATATAATTTGGGGTAAGTACTTAAATGAACAACTTTGAGTGATAATGTAATGAAAATATTAAATATCTTGAAATATAATAATGGTTGCACTCGATATTTTTTCCTCCCATTAGTACCGCTATTGCATGATTAATTAAAGGGAAGTAATTACTATTTATTTCTCAGATATCTCCGAATTTTAGCTTTTAATGTTCTAGAAAATTAAAATTCGGCATACACATGGGCAAATCCGTATATTTGGCAACACTGTTTTAATCAAACCCATATGATATACCTTTCATTCGTTCATCATTCGTTACGTAGGATTGCGTCTTCTCATGTGTTCACGATACGATTACAAAGCGCTTAGTGCTACGTCCCTAAGAATTCCGAAGTTTTCGTCTCGATGACACTTTACGTTACGTTACAATTTTTACAAATGTTCCTGCTTGCCCTACAGATCTAACACGCTATGTTTCAACGTGTCCCGTTGGTACTAACTCTTATTTGGCGGACCCAAATCAGAAGTTCGTATCTGCTAATTAAATCCTGCAATAATATATTTGCCATCCAGTTCCGATATGTTAAAACTGCAAAATGGTATTCTCATAAACGTCAAACCCGTTTTGATTGGTCCAAACTACAAAAATCAGTTTATTTATTTTATTTTATTTTAGTTTATGATATCACGACGGTTTCATTTTCATTTATGATTCAATAAGAGGAAAATGAAAGTGTAAGTTAATTACGAGAGTGGGGATGTCGCCTGGTGCGGAATATCACATTTTTACAAATTAAATTTTAAAATTGTTGAATAGAGATAGGTATATTAAGCTAATAGAAATTGGTATTTAGGTTGACGCAATTAAATCTCTTTCTCGCAAAACGGTTTGTTACGACAAGCTGCTACCGCCATTTTATAATGACAAAATATATATGGCGGCAGCAACTCGTGACGTCACAGGCCGATATATAGCTCTTTCTTATTGTAAATTTAAATTGTTTGTATCTTCGTAATTTTTCAATATAATATACGAAAATGGGGCTTAAAACTAATAATGTTAATAAACAGTCTTTAGTTTTTAATTTAATTAAGCAACATGCATGTTGGAGTATGTTTTAGTATCAGCAGCTGTTTAAATCAGATTGCCCAGAAATATTACCTTTGTTTGAATCGGTCTCGTTTATTAACAACTAGCTGTTCCGACATACGTTGTTTTGTCTTAAATGTGAACTGGAATAAATAAATAGCTACACTTACACCTACACAACACATTTACACCTACACCTACACAACACATTTACACCTATACCTACACAACACATTTACACCTATACCTACACAACACATTTACACCTACACCTACACAACACATTTACACCTACACCTACACAACACATTTACACCTACACCTACACAACACATTTACACCTACACCTACACAACACATTTACACCTACACCTACACAACACATTTACACCTACACCTACACAACATATTTACACCTACACCTACACAACACATTTACACCTACACCTACACAACACATTTACATCTACACCCACACAACACATTTACACCTACACCTACACAACACATTTACACCTACACCTACACAACACATTTACACATACACCTACACAACAGATTTACACCTACACCTACACAACACATTTACACCTAATAGTTTTGAGTCGGTACATTGGTAGGACTAACTTTAACGTGAATGTATGCCTGTCCCTGGTTTCGTAGCTTCCAAACGGGTGAACCGATTTTGATCCAGTTTTTTTAAAGCTGACTTGATCGGAAGTGTTCTAAGCTATAATTCATCATCACCGGTAGCGATCACAGCTTGACAATGCGGAGGTTGCTTGAATTTCTTAATAACGTTTTATACTAATAACTATAATACATTAAGATGTTCACTAAATATTGCTTGTCTGATATTCCCCAGGAGATGATTATAGCCGGCAGTTCTCGCTGAGGTCCGAACTATAATATCGTTTATATAATAGCATTTTCACATCATCGCAGTATGAATGCATGACATAAATACACATATCACAACAATGAAATGCAGGCTATTAATCATATAAACAACATTTAATCATATCGCATTGTGTGCAGTTCTCGGCCGATTGGTTCCGTAATTCGGTATCTCGCCTCGCTATTTGTTCAAAACGCGCCTCGTGCTAGTTCAATGAAATTAGTAAGTTAAGTAATAATGTAAGTAACGACAGTTAAATCAAGCGACGCTCAAGTCACGTGCTGTCGATGTCATTTCGGGTAGCGGAGACGGCGGCAGCCTGTGAATAGGAAGAGTCCTTATTTTGATTAGCGTTTCAGTATTCGGCCGTTAGGCTTACATATTCGAGACGGGACATATCGAGTCTCAAAAGTCCTTACTTTGAGTGTCCCATTGAGGCACTCGAGTTTTAACATATGACAATATAGATGTCAGTATGGACACAGAATTACGACAAACACGTAAAAAAGTTAGACGAGATATAATATTAAAGTCATCACTGGTTAGCTACTACAGTTACTAGGCTGATCACCTGATTGTCTGACAAGAAAGATGATCCATGCGTCGGATGGGCATGTAAAAAGTCGGACCTGCGCCTGATATCTCACCAGTCGTGTCGGTTATTCGTCCCACTGGGTTACGAGAGTAAAGGAAGAGAGAGTGCTCTTGTGTACTGCGCACACACTTGGGCACTATAAAATAACTCCTGCGTAGCTGGCCTGGTTTCAATTAAACCGGCCACCGTCACTGAAATCAGTGTGGGGAGCTATTACAGTTACTTAGTTCGATCGCTTACATCGTAGTCCAATCGATCTTTAGCAGATGACGTAACTTCGATTCGCCTCTAACTGCTATTTATTCTATTCCATTGAACTGCTATTTATTCTATTCCATTGACTCAACCTTATTATCATTATTATTAAATCATGTTGATAGTTTCCTCAGTGCTCATTGATCCTTATAGCTTTTCTAATTGCTTCAATTGACTGAATTTAAGAATGACAAATAATAAATGATTTTTACATGATACACTGTTACACAATTATAAAGTCTACCTATACTTTCTTTTTAATTCATCATCGCGGTTATAAATGTATCTTATAACTGTATTTGTGGATGTTCAAGTAAACATTATGGCAATTTTTAAATATCTACTCATACGAATTGTACCTATGATTCAACAATAAATCTATGTAGATTTACTCACAAAACAAGTTTATCAGTAGCACTGTTTTAAGTTTCAACTCATACCACAAAACTCAGCACACAAACACCTCAAATTCGCCTCAAATCTAATAGGGAATCCAACCACAACCCGAATCACAAGTAAAACCAGAAACGCTGAAGTTAAATAAGGTGAGGACTGAATGAAGTTTGCTCAAGATAAACATGAGATTGTCGCCGCTGCATTCACCTGCAGGGCGTGAATACATGGCTGCGGATCGGCGCGATGTGAAATCGCAACGCAGAAAACTGTGACGCGAATTGCGTTTCCCTTTGGTTACCATTTTTTTTGAAGACTTTCATTAATATTAAAGGTAAGGGTCAGTTCACGTCTTGACGATACGCAGCGATGCATTTTTCGGATAGGTATTCGAAATTAAAATTTATACAGTACACAAAAAATACACGTTTCATATGACATCAGTCAAACCTGCAAATACGCTATGCAGCGCGGTGCAACTTGATATTCGAACTCTTACAATGAAATATGTATCTTGTGTAATCAGTAAAGTTAAATTTTGAATACCTATCTTAAAAATGCTGCGCCATGTCATGAACCGTTTCGTTTCAGTGTGAATTGACCGAAAGAAAGCAATATTAAGGTAATAGGAGTTGTGTACTTAGAATATTAATAACAAAATATAGGAAATCACAGAAGATTTTGAGATCGCAGCTATTCGCGTCACAGCTCTATTGCGTTCCGAATTTGCATCGCTGTTTTGTGTACAAGCTTGTACATAGTATGCGTCGTCCCGGAGCCTGGTACTCACAGCTTGTAGAGCTAACATCTAGCTCAGTTATTTTCAATAGAACTCGCCTTTGTTTTTAATAAAGAACGACCTACATCACAGCCCCTTACTGATATTGTAAAGTATTCGCTCTTTGTGGACTTACACGGCGTAAGACTGCCCAACCCCATTTTCTTGATAATTTGAAGTTAAAATAATGAGAACGGTAGAACCGCGGTAGAACGGAGTGAATATTAACTTTTTATTTCTATATTACTAGCGACCAGCCCCAGCTTCGCACGGGTGCAATGTTTTATACATGTAAACCTTCCTCTTGAATTACTCTATCTATTGCTTAAAACTGCGTATAAAATCCGTCGAGTTGTTTAAAAGATCTAAGTGAACGGGTAAGGAAGCGCCTTCATTTTACACTATGTAAAAATATTTCTTTTACGTAATTTAACTGTTAAATAAAAAATCCTCCGTACAGTAAATAATTATGATTGTATTTATTGATAAATCTTATTTTAATATCTAAGGCCGCTCCCGCAGCCCCAGATACGTTACAATTATTTATTCACAAGATGTTACAGCAATTTTGAGTTTGAATTTTGCAGCAATTATGTTAAGAAATTATCTTCTCGTTCAGTCATTTGACCATCAGGTGATTTATTCCCGGTATTCTTTCATAAAATAAATGAACAAGCCACTCGTAGTTAGGAAAATCATATTTTTTCACGGCTGTACAAGGAAACTCGTAAATTGAAAATTGTACTCAACAGTACTGGGAAGTAATACCTTCTACCTACTTAATTTTATGTTTTGCGCTGAAGGAAACCTTTTACCCTTTTTAATAACGTTTTTCTTAAAACGTTAAACACAAAAAGAGCCACTAAGGACTTCTGTACACTAGTGATAAATATTTATTAGTTTCATCGAAAACGGGATAATTCTTTACTTATTAAAATGATTTGCTTACTAACGGGATAATTCTTTACTTATTAAAATGATTTATTTACTAACCTAGCCTTTTTTTTTGACGGGGGAAATACATTACGTATCCCCCGCTGCCCCCTGGGGAGGGCAGCAAGGGGTATTACGGACTCCCCCTGCGCGAGATGGAGTGCACCGGGGTAACCGTCTAAAATGCCCCCGATGCCCATCTTCAGCCCGTTGAACGGGGCCTCGAGAATCGCAAAAGCATTCTTCCACGACCCCGCAGCGCGTGCCGCAGCAAGCCCACTTCCATAGCCGCAACCGGCTCCTTCTCCGAGAGCTCCCCGGGCATTGAGGAGTTTGTACGGGGCCCATACTGTGGGCGGCGATCCCACGATCACCGGAGGCATTCTTCAATCTCCATTACAGTGGGGGCGGGTTGATCCGCCATTGCGTCTTGGGCTTTTTGAGCCGGGCTCTGGAGAGCCTTTCGCTTTCGCGCCCGGCGGGGGTCCTTTCCACCCGGGTCCGCGGAAGAGCAGGGCTTCAGTCTTGTCTAGACGTACCCGATGCCCCAATCGTTCTATGCGGCTGGCGACATGTGCTGCCCCCTTCTCAGCCAGCCGCGCGGCCTCCTGATACGTCCTTCCCCGGAATGTGACGTAAGTGTCATTAGCATAGCAGATGACATCTATTCCGAGGAGGTTGCAGGACCGCAGGACCCAGTAGTAGCCGACGTCCCAGAGGTTCGGACCCAGTACCGAACCATGGGGAACGCTGCACTCGACCTGCCGCCTCTCTAAGGACCCCGACCGATCCTCAAACACGACCTCCCTATCGGAGAGATACGCGTCCAACAGCCTCCCGAGATGTGTCTCGCGTATTACGCTGTAGGAAAGGCTGTTGAAGGCATTGGGGATGTCCAAGGACACCGCCACTACCACCTCCCTCTCGCGTTTCGCTTCATCCGTCACCGACTTCAGGCGCCTCACTGCGTCTACGGTCGACCAACCGGCTCGGAACCCGAACTGTGAGTCTGACAGTCCGGGCCCCGGACCTTCCTCCAAGTGCAGAACGAGGTGGGAGGCTAAATGCGTTCAAACGCCAAAACGTCGACGCATCGTCCGGTGGTCGCCCGCCCTTAGGTAGCAGGATGAGCCGACCCTCCTTCCACGCCTTCGGGAACTGACCGCATTGTAGACAGCGGTTGAACAGTTCCCGAAGGCTGTCTTCGAGGTGCACGAGAGCTATAGATAGGTGTCTCCCGTGCACCCCGTCCGGACCAGGCGCCCTTCTCTTACTACGGAGGCGAGACAGAACCGCCTCCATTTCCAAGTCGATGACGGGTGGCGGAACACCCTCCTCCATCGAGCCCGGCGTCCGTCGGGCCATTCTCGGCGGAGCGAAGCCTGCCGGGGGGTCCGGGAACAACTCCCGGACATGTTCCCCAGCAGTTCCGGCTGGAGCATTTCCGTCAGTGGGCGCGAAGTTTGTCTCGCGCCCTTTTATACGGTCGACCACACGGGTCGTTCTCCAGACCCTCCACCAGCTCCAGCCACGCTCGCTCCTTGGCCCTGGACTGATGGCCAGCTGCAGGATCTCCCTTTTGGCATTGTAGACCCTGAACAGGGTCATCTCTCTCCTCGTCCTGGAGACTGCGCCGCCTGCTGCGTACGAAGGCACGGCGCGCCGTATCGCAGGCGACTCTACCCTAGAGCATCGAGGAATTGCTCCAGGCGGCTAGGTTGCGATTCGGGGACAGGTAAACACCGACTATACTACGTCTCCCCGAGCGGCAACAACATATCCAGTCCCCCTCATTCTGGGTATGGGGGAGGAGAGGGGGCAGCACCTGGCCTTGTCTCAATTGCGACGGAGCCCTCGTCGTCCCCAGCCCAATGCGGCAGGGGAGGGACATCTTATATTAGGGCTCCTCCGCCACGACCGCCACATCCCAGTGGACGTGGAGAGGAAGGAGAACCTAACCTAACCTAAAATAATATTTGCATTTCAATCTTCAAAGGTTTACTGCTAGAGCTGGATAATATCTCATTTTTAGAAGTGAAAGCGAAGGTGACTATTATTGACTATATTACTTGATAGTAAGTAGGTAAATAATCATGGAAGAAAGCTTTGGTATACCCGTACCCTAAAAAAGCCAATCGCTCCAATCCGTCCAACGATAGACCAATCGCCATAACCTCCTTTTACTCGAAGATAATGGAGGCATAGGCTACTGGAGGACTTCTCCTTCGGTACTTACAGGCTCAGCAGCTGCTAAGTGACAAAGGGTTCCATAAGGGTCGCCTAGCTGGTGACCTTTTGGCGTACCTGACTCACCGTTGGGGACAGGCGATCAAGACTAAGGGAAGCATTGACAGTAAGTTTGGACATAGCGAAGGCTTTTGATAGGGTGTGGTACAAAGCATTTCTTACGAAGCTTCCCTATGGGTTTACCGATAAATTATGTGACTAAGTCACTAATTTCTTAGCACACAGGAGCATGGTGTCACACAAGGCTGTCTATCGTCTACTCTGTTCATTCTGAATAATGATATGTTGCAAACTAAAGGCATTCATTGCTATGCGGATGATAGCTCAAGTGATGTCTTATATAATATATTATACCGGCCATGCGAACATCTCTCGGAAAAACGTCATCCAGAGTCGAAAACTATATGCATCGCGCACAATAAAACTATGGAATGAACTGTCGCCAGCGGTATTTCCGACCACTGCGTCCTTCAAATTCCCCGGAAAAGAGCGTAGTCAAGTTACTCCTTTTTAAAAGGCCAGAAACATGCATTTTTTGCGCACATAGACACCAGAAACATCAGAGAGATGTTGCGGGTGTCCTCGGGCAACGGTAATCCTTAGTGATGAGTCTGCTCGCTTACCCCTTTCATAAAAAAGGCGACGTCAATATGCAGTCTTAAAATGTGATTCGACCTGATCCATCTAAATTATGAGCTTTGGCTGCACAATATGAAATTGCCCCCACAAATAATTACAAAGAAAATAGTAATAATGCTAGGTAATAGAAAATAATTGGAAAAGAAAAATGACACAGTATATGTCGACGCCTACGTAGCCGAAATCCACGTGAGCTATGTCGTCGGAATGCCCCACGTAGGGCCCGCATTGATTCCTGATATTATAACGTCATTAGTAGCGGGCATAAAGGCCCGATCACTGTGGGCATAAAGGCCCGATCAATCTACATTACTGTCCGGGCCATTCGATTCATTATCCTGACGGCTCAATACGGGATAATTTTCTTGGATAAATCATAATATCATTTCGTCTGCCGTTCGTATTGCTTTCTGTAATTGATTTCTCTGGGGAATAATTTAATGTTGAATTATTATCCATAATAACAAATGTAAAAGTTGTATGTACTTACATAGCTACTGCGTAAACCATTGTACACTGAGCTAAGGAGTTCAACTTAACAACACCCAAAAAAGAAATAAAGACTTTTAATATTTGAAGAATTCAATTGTTGTCGCCGAATATGTTAATATTCGGTTGTGAACGCGTTGGAGTTAACTCGGTGAACATTCATTGTGATGTGTGACATGTGTGTAAATCTTAGCTACCCGCTCGCAGCTGACAAATCAAACTGCTCCCTCAACTTCGCTCGCAGCACTTCTGTCTTCTCACTTATCCAATAACTTGCAGTACTCGAGTCTATACTAATGAGTTTATTGCCGTTAAAAACTAAACTAATTTCTCAAACCTAATTAAATCTAAATCGTCAGGTCTTAATTTGGAACTTTCGCAATTTCCAACTTTAAAAGGTCGCAAATTTGATCAATGGCTGGCATTAACGGAATTATTTAGCTCCGAGTCTAAGTAACGTTACGTAAATAGTCGCGGTCGGTAATGGCACGACTGTAGTTTCAGCACTCGGCTCCAAATTAGATTCTCTTAGCTTTTATCACAGCAACATCCGAATTGAAATGTTTCTAACTTCATTTCGACTATCTCCTATTTCCCTTCATTATATAACTGTCTACATTCTCATGTTAGTCAATTATTTTGTATCAACAAACCTACTCCTTTTTACTAATAATATTTATAGATTATTTTGTTTCATTCCCGGTACAAGCTAATCTTTTCTTGTACCTGTATATTTATATATTTGCTTTTGCCCAGAGCCCCACAGGGTGGTAAATACTTAAATTAAATAAGTCGTTTGTATACTAACTATATTATGGGCTAGGCCTGAAATAAAGGTATTTTTTTATTTATTGCATTTTAGCTATGAGCTAAAGTACATTAATATATGCAACCATTTGGTATCCGGTATTACCAATTGAAATATAGTCCATCGCCGTCTTTGTACGAGTCCTTAGTTCCACCACACTAGAAAACAGTATTTTCGGTTTTAATGCAATTTCGACGATGAACATTCCGATTTCAATTGATTCCGTCAGCTGGTAATTTACGATCTCTAAAACGTACTGACAATATCATACATGACTTCTCATGTATGGTATGGGTACGCTTGTACGGTATGCCGATTGCATCAAGCCGAAATGATTACATATACAGTTCGGCCTGACCAAATTCGTGCACATACACGGAAATATATCTCCAGTTAGTTTTGGTTTGCTGCGAGATACGGTCGTGTTTATTGGTTCTAGTTTGCTGCAAGCTGCTGCTATATACAAAAAATTGTTATTATGCTATGCTATATCTTAGTTATAAAGTTACCTTTTTTAATAATAGATCGTGACAAGCATTTCACTTAGTTATTTACCATCGTTTTCATTATTATAATCATTGGATTTTATTAGCCAATATGGCTACTAAAATCCAATGATTATACTCAACAAAAAAATACTCTTGCCATACACGGTACGTTCAGTCCAGCCTTTTAGGCCGATCTGAACGGATCGCTTCAGTCCATCCGACCGACTGATACGATGTTGCCTCAAGGCCAAGTTACACACAGACGATACGATTTTGCAACCGTTCAGTTCGATATCTTTCAGTTCGTACTCCGACCTGAAGGAATTCGGAAGACCGGATCGTATATAGCGATGTTTATGCATTTGATAACCCAGAGCATGACTAGAAGTGTGGTAATACGGCACGGTTTTGTGAACGTGAAAAAACACTTGTCTTTCATCGAGTGAGGACATCCAAAAGTCAAAAGGGCTTTAAATGACCGGCAACGACCTATTACTAGATTGTTAACATGTGCGATCGCTCACCTTCAGACAACACATCGGCTGTCCCATTTCAAAACCTAGTAAGGGACATTTTTTTTTTAAATCTACTTACTACAAAATCATGTCTGCCTTTACCTCCTTACAATATACAAAAACACCAGCGTTGATATCTCACAAAAAATAGGAGATTTATAACAGTCCATACCTAGTAAGTACACTATTCACAGGCCCCTGACCACTTCAAAATCTAGTAAGTTACATTAACCATTTCAAAACCCAGAAACTCTTTGCGACTTACTAGGTATTCATGTGGTCGATGCGCCTTACTGTGTTTTGAAAATCAAGGACGCATGCGATGTGTTACAAAGGGACACAGCAAGTCACAACAAGAGGCGGCACGCTTTCAGCTGCTGGTCTCAGTTCAGCTGTTGCCGGCGACGCGCGGCTAAGGTAACTTGTGTGTATATTGTGTTGATGAGATTTTCGTTATAAAAATGAGTCGACGATTGCAATTTTACCGATCTAAAAAGATATTGGCTGCCACCAATAACCAAAATAGAGATAAAGACGATCCAACTTCAGAAAATTGGTAAGTGCATTATTTTTTGTTTATTACAAGATTCTATTAATGTATGTCTACGTTTGAGTCTTTTTCGTTACTGTCATCGTATAATTTGTGCCCACAATAATTGCACGCTAGGTATTATAAGTATGCTAAAAGTAAGGGTCGAATAAATGGTTGTGGGATTGCCGGAATAGCTAGCCCGAAATAGCAATAAATTAATCCTGCTATGTATAGGCATAATACTTTAAAATTAATTGTTTTGATTGTGTGCATTATTTGTTTTTCTGTTTTGCTTCAGTGTGTTTGAGAATGACTGCTCAATTCACCTTTGTAAACCATCCACTTCAGCTTTTCATAGTAAAACCGATTTAGTTACTAACATGTCAGATGAGATTGAGCATGAAGATTTAATTACATTAAGCGACTTGGATGACTCTGTTGAAGATCCCGATTTTGAAGTCCCCGATTCTGCAAAGGACAGCTCTTCTGATATCGATTTATCGTTTCGGGACTACCAGCTGATACAATGACTCCTTTCAGCAAAACAAACAACCGGAAATTCATTTTGTGGCTGCATATCCCAGTCCAGTATACATTTACAGTGAATACAATGCACTTAACATGGATATGGATCGAAATATCAACTTGCAATCTGTAAAAGAATCAACATCAAAAATTACGAAAGAAAATAAAAATAAAATAAAGCACCCGATGATAAAAATAGCTGTGAAGGCAAATGTAAGAGAAAATGTGCTGATTTTACGCTTGATAGTCGAAAAGAAATTTGGGATAAATATTGGAATCAAAATTTTATTACCAGGCGTAATTTTCTTAGTAAATGCATAACTATTTCTTCAATTAAGCGTCGAAAGATCCAAGAATTTAATTCTAATGAAACTTTTATTAAAACTGAAAGTCGTTATTTTTCTTTGCCAAACAAAGATAACGAGTTTGTTTCCGTGTGTCGAAAATTCTTTTTGTCAAGTTAGGCTATAAAACTGATGGAGTTATAACGGAGTTAATAAAGCTATGAAAAAGGGGATATTGAATACATATTTATCTAAAGAAAACAGAGGTGGCAGTCGAAGAAGAGTTGATAAGAGCGTAATTACTGAACATATCATGAGTTTTCATCCTACTGTCTATTATATATACTGTCATTATCGCCGTCACAATGCACCAATGGCTAAATATTTGCCGAGACATTTAACAGTGAAACAAATGTATAAAGATTTCAAGCAAAAATATCCACATTTTAAGTGTGGGATTGAATTATACAGGCAAAAAATAAAAGAATTAAAAATATCATTTCACATGCCTAAAGGTGATAGATGTGTAGATTGCGCGATTTACGAAGAAGATGTTAAGAAATATAGCGATGATCATTTGATGCCTGAGGAAATTAAAACTAAACATGAAAATCATAAGCTGAAAGCTAACTCTGTTTTACAAAGATACAGATTGGATGGAACAAGCAAAAACTCAGACAGAGTTAAATATGTATCAATGGATTTACAAAATTATTATTTTGCCCGAGATGCCTGATTAAAGATGCGTTTTTCATGAGTCGTTTGATTAATTTTAATTTAACTTTTGCTCCTATTGAAAATTTGTCAAGTGATCCTGCAACGTGTGTTCTTTGGCACGAAGGTCAAGCAGGACGAGAGGCCAGTGATATTTTTAACGCTATATATGCTTTTATAATGACCAATAGGGATATGGAGCACTTGTACATATGGGCTGACAATTGTACAGCCCAAAACAAAATTTGGACTATTTACACTTCTATGGTTATAATAGTCAACAACTCAACAGATAATCTGAGATCGATAAATATTAAATATTTAACAAAGGGCCATACCCACATGTCAGCCGATGCTGTTCATGGAAATATTGAAATGAAAATGAAGAGACAAAGAAGTATATACGATTTCCAAGACTTGAAAGATGTTGTGATGAAATCAAGGAAAAATATAAGAGTTCTTGAAATAAATGACAAGTACGAATGGCCGAAAAAAAAAGAGAGCCGCACGTCTTAACGAGCCATTAAAACAATTTAGTTTAAATTCTGTTGTAGAAGTCGAATTTATGGCTGAATCCAGGAATCTTTTCTATAAAACGAGGTGTCATTATAACTTATTTATTTAACACCCACATCAACCTGTTTTTAATTTTGATTGCCTTTTTAATACCAACACTATTTCTTTCAGATTTGATGAACCTTTCCAAGAACTGGACTTCTTAATAAAAAAATTTGATTGCGCTGTACTTCCTAAAAGCATTACCGTGCCAAGGGAATTAAACAAACTAAAAAAGAAGAAATTATTACAAAATTGGTGCCTTTGAATCCCGAGTCAAGAAAAACCTTTTGGATTAATATACCTGTCAATGACTCATCAGAGGATTTGACAAATCAAGGACAAATGTCATCGGAATAGCTTTTTTCTTTTTTATTTAAATTTAAATTTGTAACTCTTTTTTACTCAATAAACTTTTGTTAAAATTTAAATATGATTTTAATTACATATCCTTAGTATAGCCAAATAAAAGAGGTCAGGCCGCTGTAAAACTTCGCCAAATCATATAACAGTTAATAGTCATAATAATGGAAAATGCCTAGATGAGAGGAAGAAGAGAACCTTACTTACTAGAATTTAATTTTTGGGATTTAAAAATACTGCATACCAAAAACCATATCAAAACCTCGCAAGTGCTCATACTATGTTTTGAATCAGGTTTTTACATGGTCTTTTAAATCACCTGTCAGTTTTCAAAGTTAGTAAGGGGTTTAAAATATGTAATTTACATAGATATTAAAATATGAGTAACACATCTTGTTAAGCATCTAGTGCTTCATGCAATCAATAGATTTTTTTTACTTAATATGAAAACTTTTCAATGGCTGGCCATTTTTTCGTTTACGCGCTCTCCTGTAAAATTTCCTTTAGACCCGTTACTAGGTTTTGAAATGGGACAGCCGACATATGCTCGTTTGCCGGTCTTTTATAAAAACCAGATTGGGTACTAGACGTTTGGTAATTAATAACCTAACTGATGTTGGAATTTAAAATTTCAGCTTGTGTATGAAAGGAAACGGTGAATATTTTCGTGTCTGTAGGTGTTATCGCAGGCAGTGGGAGAGAGGAGCAGTGATAAATGACGTCGTTTACAATTTGCGGGACAGGTGACGTCGCGGTTAGTAATGCCCTTCGCTGATAACATTTTAGATGATGTAAATAATAATTAGATATCTACAGAGTGTTTTTGATGTGAAATTAGTATATGTGAATAGTATAGTATTATGTGAATACATTTTTTTCTAGTGAAAAAAAAAGCCGAAATATTATGAGCAAACCTATGGCATGCATGAGGCAAATGAGAGATCGTCTATGGTAAGCGGTTACTGCCACTTATGGACACTCGTAAAATTACAGCAATCATAAGTGCCACGCCGGTCTGTTGAAGTATCTCTTTGGGCCTCCTATATGAGGGTATCCCCTCACTGAACCATACACCAAATACCGGGGATCAGATTTAGCAAAATAAGTAAATCTTTTAAAGGTCAATGTAAGGCCTTTACAATAGAATTCCAGACAACGTTCAAAATCTTTCAATTAATAAATTTAAAAAGTTTGTGTGCTAAATCTAAATCATAAGGATTTTTAATTCTTTAACGATTTTTTTTAAGAGAAAAAAAAAGTTCATGAACGATTACACACCTTGGGAATAAGATGGTCCCCAACAAGGCTACTTCTATGTACTTAAGTATGTTCTATGTACTTATGACTTCTGTTATATAGATTAAGTTGTAAAAATATTTTTTTTAAAAGAACAATTTCCCCATATTTTTGCTAAAAGAAAGCAAAGTAGCCCCGTGCGAGTTTCTTACGCCGGTTCTTCTCGCCGGGTTAGTTTCCGAACCGGTGGTAGGCATCATGTAGATGACGTTCAGAAAGTGTACATAAATACTAATTTTGAATAAAAATTTTTGACTTTGACTTACTGGACGAACCCCTAACTTGTTTACGGCGGTTCTTATTACAGTGTCATTTTTCACGCCGGTAAATAACCTAATTTCAATAATTCCAACTTTATCGTCGAAATGAATGTCGTAGTTATCGTAACAAACGAACAAACAAAGTAACAGTGACGAAGTTGCGTGTCAGCAGTCGTTATTGGCGTGACGCTTCCTGTTAAAATACGCTGAAGCAGACCACACCCTGGTCAGGGCTTGTAAATCTTAATAATTGGAGGATAAATTAATATAATTAAATTATAGATCTAAGCTGTAACTTTCGCGACTAGACATGCTTTCTATCATCGTCGTGTATAGCGGAGTTTCCTGGTATTTGGTTAAACTAAAAAAATAACGCGTATCTGTAGTTATTTAAGTTCCACATGAATTTAATCCAGAAAAAAATGTCATACCTTTAAGGATGATATAACTGTGATATTTAAGCACTAATTTAAACAAACCATTTCGCAACGCACACACATACACACATGCCCAGAATGTCATCGTCGTAACCCGTAAGAGTCGTAAGTCAGAACTCAGCAGGGCCCACATCCCCGCATTAGCGGAATAAAATAATTACGCGGCCCGGCCACAGAGTAAATAATTCATAAGTACAGAGAAATTTCTTTCATAGAATTTTCAAATTTTGTCAGGGTTGCCACAGAAGATTAAGGTAAATTAAACTGTCTACTGCGATTTGGCAGACTTTACGCGCTTTCAAAACACAATGTTTTAATGCGCGTGAAGTATTTTCAGTTTTCTCACAATGATTTCTTTTACCGTTCTAAGCACCAGTATAAGGTTATTGAGAAAGTCTTATTGGTGCGACCCAGCGTCAAATCTACACCATCACATGTGTGCCTCAAGGGGTCTATTCAAGGTCATGGACGCTCTTATAATAAAGCAAACACGTACTAGAAAATTAAATGTTTAATTACATATTGTTATCCTTGGGATAGGTAAAATAAAATATATTTTTGTATGATTTATTTAATTGAATATTATAACCTTTTAACATTCATTAGACACAAATATAAAATCGACAAAATTTTGACATCGACACGAAATAGTAGCACACATTAAAATTAATCACAATCTCAGATGACATAAAATAAAACTCAAAACGAAATACATACATTCAACGTATGCTTGTAGTAGTGCAATCAAATCGCGAGTTTATCTGTTCCTCTTTAATCTGTGACCCGACCTCCGAACCCTTGGCGGGTTTAGCGGTAATCCCGCAATTTGATGTTATTTATAATTCATAACTTTCAAAAAGACCATAAAACCAATTTCATGAAGAGGATTTCATTGTTACGTTTCCGAGAATCTATTTTGTTCGTTATTCCATCGTACATAAAGTACAAATTAGTTTGTAGTCAACCGGTCTGATCTCTTTGATATCCTAGGTAGCTAGGTGCTAACAAATATTTCCATCATTTTGTTATTCGAATTTTTTATGTATTACGTTTATGATTAATGAGCTAAAACATCGGCTTTGAATTTACTTTGTCGAGCGTTACATGAAGAATGTTTAGATTAATAATTATTATAAAAACAATTTATGTGACGGGCAAACTGCTAAATAACGTACTTACATTTTAAAATCAGCTGTATCAGTGGTGTGAGGTTCACAAGATCTTCTCAATGCCATAGTCTCATCCATACTAGATTTTTTTATATTCCTGCTTTAACTTCTTTCTTTGCATAAACAGTAAATCATATAAAAGTTTCTGTAATTGAATTTGCAAAACTTTATATACATTTCTCCTAACCGCGGACTTCAATACAGATATTCCTAAAGCAATGTGGTTACTTGTTTCCACAAAATACAAACAAATCCTGTCTCGAAGCTAAATATGTCTGTGCACGCAGTGTACTCGTATCATGTTATTAATTGCCAGCGTGATATCTGATATATTTTTATTTTTTTTATTGATTCACTAAACGATATTACACAAAATTAGCATATTTCTAAATACAAGGAAAATCTTAACGTAGTGTAAATCCTTCTGGAAGTGAATACTACATGCAAATATAATCAAATTTACAAATGATATTAGTGTGCACTGTGAAGTGGTATTATTGACTAACAATTTTTATATAACTTTTGTTTAAAGGACTGAACAGAATCACATCACATCTAAATCACCACAGGTCTTATTGTATGAGGAACACATACGGTATAACGGGGAGTTTTGTCCATAATTAGTCCGGTGTATTGGCAAGTCTGTTTTTCTGTTTTGAATACGACTTCCCGATCGAGGAACTGATAAACTAATTTTATCTAGTAGTACGGGGCTGTCTAAATTTCCGTTAATTAATTTATGTAGATATACAATATCAGAGACGCGACGCCTGTGTTTAAGAGAGACTAATTTGAAGTGCGCTAATTTAGATTTATAAGAAATCAAATTGCGACAAAGATTATGAGAGTAACATAAATGATGTAAGAAATGTTTTTGGAGTCTTTCGAGTCTAGAGTGTAGCGGGCTACGACCTCTTGATTGTATGTCCTGATGTGTGTCTGAGTGGTGATGATAATAATACAGCAACAATTCTTATATTCTCCTTTATTGGTGCTTAACACTGATTACGTATTACATATGAGGTATATGCCTAACATAACAATATACCTACGTCTACACTATTTATAGCCTTTTGGCCAACTGAAATAAACTAACTAAATAGGCATGAAACTTCATGACATCTGTCAATGTCAAAAATGACATTGCCACTTACTTTTGTCAATATGCAACATCTCCCTTTTCGAGAAAAAAGCAAACTAATATTAGTATTAAGTAACTTACATAACTAATAACAGTACATTACTTATCTACTCAAATTTCTCATGTATATACAATTTCGGACGTCTCACACTTCTACCAGACCTGGTTACGTAACCGGTATTTTCTAGACTTTCCATAGGAACACAGTTATCATCGATAATGCAATTTTGAACAGGACCGTCTCCGAGCTGTGCCGAACTCATGGGATCTATACTGTACTGCATGGGAGGCATACCGTCAGTGCTGCCGTTGCCATAAAAAGAAGGTGGAGGATTTGTATTTTTTAAATTTTTTTCTAGGTCTAATGTGTCCCCTATTCCTCCTATACACAACACCATTTGCATCCACTACATAATATGATCTACCACAACCTAATTTCTCTTTAATTATTCCCGGAGGCCAAAAAGATTTAGGATTTTTTTTTAAATAATGTCATCTCCAGGCTGAAACAAATAGGATGTATACTTCGCATTCCTGTCAAAATAAAAATACATTCTGTCTCTGCTTTGATTATGACATCTTTCAAACGTCGAAAATTTTACAACCTTTGGTCTGAGTTTTCTGTTTAGAATTGGTAAATTTACTCGCAAGCGGCAAGTTTCTAGACATTAATAATGTGGCCGGACTGGGAAAATCTCCCTTAGCAGCGTTGCGGTAGTGTAGTAACGCCAAATGTATATCCGAGCCATCTTCCTTGCATTTTCTTAATATGTTTTTGACAATTTTAACTCCACTTTCAGCCTGGCCATTAGACCTGGACCAATAAGGACTGGTAGTAATGTGTTCTACATCCCAATCAACAAGAAAATACTTGAATTTGCAAGAGTTAAATGGTGGACCATTGTCAGATATTAATGTTTTCGGGATTCCATGTCGAGCAAAGAAGGATTTGAGGTTTTTAACAACGTTATCGACAGTGTAATTCTTATGCAAAGAAGCTAGCTCTATGTACTTGGAATAATAATCCATGCAGACAAAGAAATTTTCTCCATCAAAATATAATAAATCTATACCTACCTTCTCCCACGGAAGATAAGATATCTCATGGCATTTTAACGGTTCCTTGTGTATGTTTACCATGAATTTTGCACACGCCGAACATTGATCAATTAGGTTTTTAATATCCGCGTTAATATTTGGCCAATAAACTGTTTCTCTAGCTATGTTGGTGTCTTATTAATACCTAAATGCCCACAGTATATTTTATCTAAAATTTTTGGAACAATAAGCCTATGGCCTTTAAATATTAAGCCGTTCATTATATGTATTTCATTTTGAATGTTCCAATATGGTTTCACAAGATAGCTTACTTTGTCTTTGCTTCTTGGCCAACCATTCTGAATATAAGACTTGAGCAGATTTAAAGATTCATCATTTTTACTTACTAATAATATTAATTCTAAATATGGCTTACTCACTGAGAGATTAGAAAATATTGAATTTACATGATATTGTAAGTCTTGTTCATACTGAGGTATGTATGTATCACTAAGTGAGGCTCTTGACAAAGTATCTGCTATATACATATATTTACCAGGTACATAAACCACTTCTAGGTCGTAACCCTGCAACGATAACATCATTCTTTGTAGTCTAGCAGGTACTTCATGAAGAGGTTTTTTAAAAAGGTAAATTAAAGGTTTGTGATCAGTATGAACAGTTGTTTTACTGCCATAAATATACTGCAATAAATTGGTGAAATTTATGACATCCAAATTGTATGGCAAACAATTCCTTTTCAATCTGAGCGTAGTTTTGTTAAGAGAAGTGTTCTTGAACTATATGCAATGGGTCGTTTGTTTTGCATCAATACTGCTCCCAGTGCGTTCTTTGATGAATCTACCGACAAAATCACAGTTAAGTTGCAATTATAATTAGTTAACACAGGTGCTTTAGATACGACTTCTTTTAACAAATCAAAGCACTTTTGACAATTTTCATCCCATAACCATAATATATCTTTTTTTAACAAATTTCTTAAGGTATTAGTTTTCTCTGCTAGATTTTCTATAAACGGTGCTAAAAAATTAATCATGCCTAGAAATCTCTACAAATCTTTAATATTTTTAGGTATGGGCATATCTTTTATGGCTTCAACTTTCTCTGGATCAATTTTTACACCTTCTTTACTAAAAATATAGCCCATATATATAATATATGCTATTTCTTCTAGAAGAAACTTGCACTTGGCTTTATTTAATTTTAAATTAACTTGCCTAGCCCTTTCCAAAAACATTTCTAACCTTTTATTGTGTATTTCAATTGTTTCACCGTATATTAAAATGTCATCACACCAAATTATTATACCTTCAATGTCTCCGAAAAGATCTATCATGGTTTTATAGAAAATTTCTGTAGCCGTGTTTATTCCAAAAGGTAATCTTAAAAATTTGTATCTGCCAAAGGGAGTTTGAAATGTACATAGATCACTAATTTCTTTAGTTAATTTTATATTATAAAACCCAGAAAACGCATCTAAATGCGAAAAATAAGAGGCTTTGGACAATTAAGACCTGACTTCATCTATATTTTTAATTGGATAATGACATCTCAATAAATTTTTATTTAAATTTCTAGGATCTAAGCAAATTCTCAGTCCACCATTCTTTTTCATGGCTATAACTAAACTACTCACCCAGAGAGTAGGTTTGTTCACCTTCCGTATGACTCCCATGTTTTCCATGAGTTGAAGCTCTTTCCTTAACGGTTCAACCAACGCGAAGGGTACCTTTCTAGGGGAGTCAACGCACGGAATAGCATCCTTCTATAACACGATGCTGTGTTCGTATGGGAGGCAGCCTAGACCCTGAAACACATCATTATATCTGGTCACAATTTTGTCACAAGTTTTTTGATACATATTATACACATTTTGCTCAACATTTTTGACATTTTCATTCTTTATATGAAAGTTTTTTGTTATTAAATTTAGCTTTATACAAGTGGGTAAACCAATCACAGTTGGACAATTTAATTTAGTTACAACAAAAGTAATGTTTTCTGGTTTTGTTTTGTTTTCAACTAAACAACAAATGTTTGACACTGAAATTATCGGAATTCTGTGCCCACTGTAGGCAAAGATATTATATTTTTTACACATTTCTTTACTCTGTCAAATTTAAGATTCAATTCTTTAAATACTTGATAAGACATCACATTTATGTCTGCTCCAGTGTCAATTAGGCAATCTACATTTTTGTTGTTTATTTTAAGAGAATAATGCCAGGAATTGTTTGTGTTAATCAAATTTGTACTAGCATTTTGTGACTTTATGTTTTTAATGTTGAATAATGCCCCTATTGTAAATCTCTCAGCCTCAGCACCTTTGGGGCTTCATTCATCATCGATATTTATGCTACCTACTCCAGAACCAATAGTCCTGACATTATTATTCTTAAAACATAGATGAGTAAAATGTCCATATTTAAAACATGACCTGCATCTGTATTTCCATGCTGGACAGTTGCGGCGACCATGCGATGTGTTGCACTTTACACACGACGATGTTCTGGATCCAGGTGTAGCTGACCTTGGGTGACCTTGGCGTGATGGGGATCTTGAGTTTTTTCTCTTCTGGTGTGGGGGGAAACTGGTCCGACGATTTTTGTGTAGCTTGTATACTGTGGCTTCTTCTTTTCTATCTGCTGCATTGATTGATTCTTCACTTTTCTGCGCCATCGTGAGTGTTCTACAGAGGAGTTTGGCTCTTTCTAGGGATAAATCTTGCTCTTGTAGGAGCTTTTGACGAAACTGCGAGAAGTTTGTGGCCATATTAGCAATGAGAATGTCCTTTACAAGGGAATCGCGTAGCGAACCAAACTCACAGACATGACTTGCGTTTTCTAATTCCATTAGAAAATTTTCCAAGGATTCGTTCACACGTTGTTTCAACGTAAATAATTTGTTCCGCGCCACGGTCAAATTCTTTTTGGGTTCAAAATACTCGACGAATTTTGCCTTGACTTCTTGGAATGTAGCAGTGCTTAGGTCCAAATTGAAGGAATTGTAGATATTTAGGCCCTTATCTCCCATGTAATGCAGCATGATTGCAATTTTTCTTTTGTCTTCCGTCTTCTCCATGCCTGACGCCAGTAGGAATATTTAGAATGACTGGGTCCATTTCTTGAAATTTTCAGCATTATTGTTGATAATTTCTGTAGAGATCTCAAGCTTCTGCACTCCGTTTCCTGCCATTGTTAAGTTCCCACACTCAGATTGTCTCGAAGCTTCCGGAGTTTTCGATGTACCCCCTTTTGCGTTCATGATTTTCGTTTTCTTGACAACTTATTTTTTACTTCTTTTTATGACACCATGTAGCGGGCTACGACCTCTTGATTGTATGTCCTGATGTGTGTCTGAGTGGTGATAATAATAATACAGCAACAATTCTTATATTCTCCTTTTTTGGTGCTTAACACTGATTACGTATTACATATGAGGTATATGCCTAACATAACAATATACCTACGTCTACACTATTTATAGCCTTTTGGCCAACTGAAATAAACTAAATAGGCTTTACTTCATGACATCTGTCAATGTCAAAAATGACATTGACACTTACTTTTGTCAATATGCAACATAGAGATATGAACATCATAAGATGGATCATAAGATTCCATATCTGGGAACAGTATTCGATAATAGATCGCACATAACAGTTGTAGAATACAATAGATATCTCTGCATCTCTAAAAAATTTTGTTTGACGTATTACAAAGCCCGCCAATTTATCACCTTTACTTGTTATAATATTTATATGTTCACGAAAATTCAATTTAGCATCAACTATAACACCCAGATCACGTTTAGATGAGACTTCCTTTATTGGATTGTTAGATATGTGGTATGTATGAGAAACTAGACTTCGCTTTCTTGTGAATTTTATATGGTAACATTTAACGACATTTAATTTCATTCCATTAGAAGAGCACCAATGACTTACCGCGTCTTTGCAGTAAGGTTATATCATCGACGCTTCCTATAGATCGGTACAACTTAAGATCATCTGCAAACATTTGATATTTGGATGTTATGGTCGAACACAGATCATTGACGTACACTAAAAAGAACAGTGGTCCCAAATGTGAGCCATGGCGGACACCAGAAGCCACCATTTTTATCATAGATTTAAAACCCCTTATTTTGACTACTTGAGATATATTTGAGAGATAGGATTCATACCATCTTAATAGAGAACTACATATACCTGCGTGAGCTAACTTAATAATAAGGATAGGGTGGTTAACTACATCAAAGGCCTTGGAGAAATCTGTATATAAGGCATGAACATCTTTCTTACTTTCCAATGCGTCATATATCCCTAACATACTCCATAAGATTTCAGGTAGTCGGCTACCCGGAAGAAACCCGTCTTGATTCACATCAAAGATGCTCTTGAGGTGGAAATATAATTTGGTTTTAACTAACTTTTCAAGCAATTTCCCCATTATTGACAAAATTGAAATTGGTCTATAATTTGACACATTGCTTCGATCCCCATTTTTGTGTATCGGAGTAACGAAAGTCATTTTTCACATTGAAGGGAATTTTCCGTCAGTTAGAGATTTATTATAAAGCCTTTAAAGGGGATAAGCAAGTTGTCCTGAACAATTGCGGAGATATAATGGCGGAATACAATCTGGGCCTGGATCTTTATTGACATTAAGTTTTTGAAGAGAGCTCTTTATATCTTGTTTAGAGATATGAAAAGAACTAAGTGATTCAGAATAGTTAAAGGATTCTGTACAATGAGCTGAATATTTCAGTAAATTCGAGTCACAATAAACAGAATGGAAGTATTCTCCAAAACCATTGCTTATATTCTGTCCGCCCTCAACAGTCCTTTCACCCAAGTACATTTCGTCAGGTATTACGCTGCTGTTACATTTAATAGATTTGATGAAGGTCCAAAAATACTTAGGATTACTTTTATTCGCAGTTTGGATTCTGTTTTAAATTTGTTGGTACATTCTTTAATTATCATTTTGCATCGATTGCGCAATGTTTTATAAATTAGCAGGTCTGTAGGATTTGAGTATTTTTTGTTACTATTATGAATCTTGTTTTTTTTCTTTTAATAATCTAAGTAAATGGCGATTAAACTAAAAGGGGTATTAACGATTGCCACTGTAGCATGTAGGGGTATATTTTGTAATTATCTCCATAAGTGTAGTGTACAATGCTTCTACAGCGTCATCAATATTTTGATCTAATTTTAAGCATTTATCTCAGTCGGTTTCTGATAATGCCTCATATATTTTGTCATAGATTTATTAAAATTAAGTGATGCTGACCTATTAATTTTCGGAAGTTTTACGGAGGGAAGTACAAAAGCAATGTGCAGTGCCGGATGATGTTCATCTTCATTAAGTAGAGAAAAATTATGCTTACACACATTAAATGCTTTGCTATTATTAGTAACAATCACATCTAGAATGCGATCTTTCGCATTTTTAATGGAATTTATGTTGTAGATACCGTTAAGAAAGAGTGTATCCGTAAACAAGCTAGCCGAACCATTTGGGCAACAAGAAGGTATGAGAGAGTTTGTAACATTATCAGATATCCAAGATATGTTAGGCAAATTGAAATCACCCATCAATAATAATATGTGATCATTAGGCAATTTATGCTGTATAACGTCTGTAAGGTGAGTCGTATTTTTGTCGAGGCATGCATGTAAAATCAGTGGTGGTAGGTAAAGATAGATAGATAGATACATATAGAGATACTGGTATGTTTATATGTTTAACTTTTATCACTATCCAAAGATCTTCGTTTGACGATTCCCATTTAAGTTTTCTTATGGGCCTAAATTATTTTTTTACGGCAATTAGAACACCACCACCCTCGGTCTTTAAAGAACAAGATGAATCACGATCTCTTCTGAATATTGTGTATCTATTGTCTAGTAACTCGTGATCATAATCGGAATCGTCAGAATTTTGTGTAAGCGCGTTATGCCGTATGATATCTGTATTTGTTCTGAGGCCCCCCTTACATTTTGATATAAAATATCTAAATTTAATTTGGTGCTTCTGTTACTATTCAAATAAATATTCATCAACTGTATTGCAATTAACAAGATCAAAAGATAAACTACGAATAAAAATACGAGTAGTACTGCTTATTCAGTGAATAAACTATCATCTGGAAGATATTTTATATCGACGAAAGTAAGTCTAAATTTTTTACAAAAATGTTTTTAGCGCCAATGTCCTTCTTTATAAAAAATTTGCCGTTCCGCACTTACACAAAGTTGAAGCCTTTATCTTTAGCAAACTGGCGTACTTGTGCGTGTAGCTGCTTATTAGATGGTGACAAGTGCTTACACACATAAATTGGCTCCTTGCTGGCTATACCAAGATGAGAAGAGTTGAGTCTTTCCTTTGGGTTACTCGTATTAAAATATGTTCTCACTGCTGCTATGAGGTTATCTCTGACGAGCGGGCTGGATACTTTAACCACTATAGACCGGGGTCGCATTGTATCCTTGTTGACCTTGGCAACCCGATGATAGTTTATTAGCTGATGTTCTTGCAGAGTATATCCAACAGTATTGGCCAATTGCTGTATGACGGTGTTCAAGTTTTCAGATTTGTGCTCGGGGACACACTGTATTTCTATATTTGATTCTCGGTATAGTTCTTCGAACTGCCTTAATCGAGTATTTATATCCGTTATGTTAATTTTTAAAGAGTTGTTTTCAGAGATGAGATTTTAGATTTTTCTCTTTTTGGAATCGAGTTCCTTACTGAGCTGGTCGTACTTTGCGGACATAAACTTCACTTTGATGACACAAAAAACCAACAATTTCACTGGACACTATTTTTAACGAGCGATATGGAGCGTAATGCACACTATACCGTTGTTGCCACCCATGATTTTAGGTGTGTGTCAGCGCCCGGACAATTTTTGTTTATTCTCATTGTTCATACCAATACGTATAGTACATGTGAGTTTGTGAGGCTGTGAATTATTGATTTTACAAAATTTTAATAAAAAGTATACATACGCTGGATTACCTCAAATAACCTTTTTATCGCAAATTGTCAGGTTTCCGAGGGATAGGTACGTGTATTTTCTTTGTTCGCGGCCAAAGTCGCCGTAAATGTCCAGGTTTTTTTACGTTAACTATGTAAGAACTGTTTTTTATTCTATAATTTTTTAAACGGCGATCTGACACGTTTTGTTTTTATTTTATTTCATCAAATAGCAGGGTAGTCATTGTGTAGCTACACATCGCTCATGATGAGTTTCTTCACCTTCAATACTAACAACGCGAGCGCACGTCATTTATTAGATCATATTATGTTCTGCCATCTATCCTGGATTGAACTAAGCTCGGTTATTTTGTTAAAAAATACAGACTTTGCTCCTATACACATTCATAAACTTTTTGTATTAAAGCTTATTGTATTCGACTTTAAAAATCTAAATAAAAATATTACTACTTTTACCGATATATCGGTCAGTGCTCCAGGACTCAAGACCGCGGTCGCTGCTGAAAAATATACATAAATTTGCCTAAAGTAACTTTAAGATACACATTTATGCTGAAGATATCTCAGGAAAGTTGAAAACTTCTGTTGCATGTAATTTATTCGCGGAGTGACGCTCGCGTGCTCACATCAGCATAAAACATAATGTAAACAGGAACGGCATAATGTGACCCTTTTCTTTGTGGAATTTTATGAATTTATTACTCCCCTGAGAGGGCTTCTATAGTCCTTTTCATGTTCTATTTAAAATAGACAAAGTAATAGCTGAGTCAGGATTCAGGGTTAACCCGATAGCAACTGCTTGTTAAATCTCGCTGGGTAATATTTTTGCATGTATAATTTAATGGAAACAATTTAGCTTAGGGCCTGTTTCATAATCTACTGAAAATTGTCGCATAGCTTATCCAGAAGTTTTGTCGTTTACTTACTTTATATCGAGCGACAGACACAAAACATGCAGTTAGCCATCTGACACAAAGGCATTGAGGTCATAAAAGTATTTATAAACCGTTTAATATTGAGTGCCGCTAGCAAAAGCCGAAATGTAGTATGTACTATGTAGGTATTATTAAATATTCTTATATAAAAATGAATTGAAATTCCAATGTCTCGCTATTTAAACTCGAGAACAGCTGGACCGATTTGGCTGATTTTAGTCTTGAATTAATTGTGGAAGTTCAGGGAAGGTTTGAACGGTGTGAAATGATGTAAAAGGTATATTAAAGGTGTAATAGGCGTAGGTTGTAGGTGTAGGTTTAAACAGAACAACGTGTGTCGGGACAGCTAGTCTTACAATAATACAGTATCGATGCAGTCTGAATATTATGTTAAAACAGCAAAATGGTGTAATCATAAACGTCAAACCAACGTCAGCGTGCTTTTTTTCAAAATCCATTTATAATTAATTGAAAGTCAAATGAAAGTCTAAGTTAAATACGAGAATTGGGGTTCTGATTGTTCGTAGTCTGTTTCTGGCACCGCCTTTAGCACCTCCGGTGATGCAGTCATCCATGGGTAGCTACTAGCTTACCAAAAGTTGTGCTTATAATAACCATTTACCTTATAATATCCGCTCCAGCCCAAATCCATACATGTGTCAGCACTATTACAAGACAATGAGCTAACAATCACCGCCACGGTGTCACATCCCCCCCCCCCCCTCCCCTCCGCCCTCACACGTGGGAGGCTGAGGTTTGATTGATTAAAGTCGACAGCAGCGATCCGAGCACAATTCATTCATGCCAACGACGAGCGGAATTTGAGAATTTCGATCTCTTTGGTCGCATTCGGGTTAATCACATGATATCAGTAATTTTATTTAAGACATATACCATCGGGTTTTTTATTGATATCTTTGTTTAAAAATTTGTACCTGAGTAACTGAGCTTTGCTCGGAACTTTAGTAGATTTAAAATATTTTAATTTTAATTTTAATTAATAAAAAGAATCACAAAAATATCTTACAGGGGTTTGAACCCGATTTTCTGATTTGAGATTTCCGAACAACGCAAAAATTACACATACGTATACCAAACTGCCGATTGTACCGACATAATATTAGAGTCGAAATTATATAACTTAATGATATACTGTTGCACGACGAAAGAAAAAACATTTATATAACTTAAAAATGCGCTGTTAAAAGTCCGTTGTCCCAGGGATAAGATCTAGCTAGATCGATTTTTCTTCCTCAAAACTCCCTGCATACTAAATTTCATGAAAATGCTTGAAGCCGTTTTCGAGATTACGATTATGTATATACAATATTTGCTCGTTTAAAATTGACATCCCAGCACAACAACGTTTTCCATGCGTCTGTCATTTCCATTAAAAAAGCTTCTAAGAAATTAAAAAATGTCGGTCAAGTCAACACGTTGTAATAAAACTCCGCGCCCCGGGCCCGGGGCTCCGGGCCCGGGGCGCGGAGTCCCGGGCCCCGGGCGCTGCGAGTTGCGACGGTAAACTCAACGAATATTAATTAACAGACGATATTTTTCATGAAAACAATGCAGGTAACTCGATCATCGCAATGTAAGCATAGCATCTTTTTTTATGAAATCAACCAGGAAACGAGCAGGCATGTCGCCTGATGGTAAGCGATTACCACCGCCCATGGACACCCGCAACACCACACGAGTTCTTGTGTTCTTGATACGCACTTGCGTTCCTGGTCCTTAAAATCCCCAACCCCTCTTGACCGGTGACCTCACTCACTCGGTGAAACACAACGCAAGCGTTATTTCACGCCGGTTTTCTGTGAGGCCGTGCTATTTCATGGCACTCCCACGTTAGAAAATACCTTGATTATTATAGCGGGGCTAATTGAAAGTATCTATTGCTCTGCCCGCGGCTTGGTGTTCTATAAACCTTCTTTTGGAATCACTCTGTCAATAGTTGGAAATCACATATTTTTATGCGATATCGGTTGTGAAATATAAAAGATCTAGGCGTACAAGCGATATTTAGTGTTTTGCAAAATAAGAAAGCAATTGTATAATTTAAAAAACTATTAAAAATAATTCAGCCATTTGGCACGATTATAATAAAAATAATAAATCGTTTATTTTTATTTATTTTAGAAACATTAAGTATTTTTTCTGTCCCCCAAACTGGGCGCAGCCTGTCGTATATGGGAAGTAAGGGGATTAAAAGTATAACGAACTTAAACAGTAGTTCTCATTACAATTAAAACTAACTAATAAAAAGTGATTTGCTTCTCGAACGGAATAATGTTTTAAGCTGAAGTATTTACTAGTTTATTATATAAATATATAAAGGGGAGTAGGAAAGTACCGAATCAGTAGGCAAAAGTTGTATTAACGTGAATACTTGGAACTCTGAAAACGCGGCTTCTTAGCATCTCTTTGTATATTTGCTTCGATTAAGTGACAGATCTGTATACATTTTCCCTACGACCACCCTGGCATAATATAGCTTCCTCACGCTTAAAACAACTTAATTATATTACTATTACTAGCTTTACTGCTGAATACTTCCTTATATAACTACATACTACTGTCAATAATAATCTTCTTCTTATATATAATAACCTAACCAAGAGCATGTCAGGACATGTCTAAGGAGGGTTCCGTTGCTATAAACGCGTTTTTTCAAATTACTTCAAAAGTTACTGTCCGAATTCGTTAAAATAATTTTCGTAAAGAGTATTTAGCATAATCTATCAGCATGAAAAATTGCAATTTTCTAAGTCTCATAGTTTAGAAGTGCCAGGGTGCCAGAAGTGCCACCAACTTATTACCACTATATACTTTATACCACTTTGGAGGCCGATTAGGTACTCAAAAATTTAGGTACTCATGTATGAAACTTTGCCTTTTGATTAGGTACTCATGTATGAAACCTTGCCTTTATTTTAAAAGACTTATTCAACGATACTCCACACGATGGGGTATCGTGTGGAGTATCGTACACACATACTTCACATGTATGGAAAGTACCCTAAAATGTAAAATTATTATTATTTTACGATGCCAAAACCGAGATACATACACAGTCTTTAACTATACCAAATTTCATCTATTTATATTCATAACTAGCTGTTGCTCGCGGCTCCGCCCGCGTAAGTATAGTATCCCTCGGGAACACTACTTTTTCGGGAAAAAAAGTAGCCTATGTTTTAATCCAGAGTCTAAACTACTACCATACCAAATTTCATCGAAATCCGTTCAGTAGTTTTTGCGTGAAAGCGTAACAAACATCCACGCTTTCACATTTATAATATTAAGTAAGGATTACAGACGCTAGAGGCGTGGACAGACAGATAGACGGACGGACAGAGCGAAACTATAGGGGTTCCTTGAGTTTTACGGAACCCTAAAGATGGATTGCATTTCCAATGTCTCGCTAAAACTCGAGAACGGCTGGACCGATTTGGGTAATCAAAATTATCCCCGAATATATGAATCTGAATATAATACTTAGCAAAGTAAGTATTGATATAATTGTGGAAGTTTGGAACTGAAATTTCTTACCGTTTAAACCTTGCCTAGGTTTAAACGGTAAGAAATTTCAGTTCCTGGTTAAGGCAGAACAGCGTGTGTCGGGACAGCTAGTACCTAATAAAAATGAAATACGAGATTTTGTTGATACAATACAAGTTATTAAAATGCTTTCTTCAGAATTTAGATATTGAAGTATGATTTACCGAAATTCTAAGGAAAGCATTAGGTTGTATTATTATAAAAATGCCTCAGTAACTGGGTGTAATGCTCGCTAAGCCATCATCATCATCATCATAGTGTCCATCACGGACATGCTACCCGCTACATGATCCAGGAGATGGTAGGATCATAGAATAAATAGAGACGGTAGATAAGTTCTGTACATTCTGTTGTCAAACAACGCACAGTACCTGGGAGACCGAGATTTGCTCGGAGTTTTTGTAGAACGATAAAAATAAATACAAAATTATAATAGAAACATAAATTAAAAGAATCACAATAATATCCGTCTGACCGGTGTTAGAATCCGAGACACAAATTTGTCAACAAACCCAAAAAGTCCAACTCTACCAAGACGCCAACTGGATAAAGAATACACACACAGACATAGGTACCTATAACTTATGAAACAGTTGGTGCTTAGTATTTGGTAGATGCAATGAACGAGCTCTGTAACCGCCTGATTCTGCTCACGTATGAGTAAATATCATTGACATATACATTCGTGTGACGTGAAATTGAATATGATCGCAGGACGTGACTACATTCCTCTGTACTACAATTTCGAATCCCAAAAAAAAAACGTTTATGTTATCTAGAATACAAACAAATTAACTTTATTAACTAAATCAATTATTATTTATTGTCAGCTATTCACTAGTTTCCGTTTGCTATATTTTCTACAATGAAACCCATAAATCTCGTATAATATAAATTTCCAAAAAAGCGGTATTAATGGCATTTATTAAAAATAAAAAAGAGCATTGCAAAAAGAGCAAGAGCAAAGTGTCGTTGCAGTCTCAATTTTTTCCGTCTAGCCCCCTTTCGCAACGCGCGATAAGGAACTGCGTTCCAAAAATATTTTAGTGAGGATCAGTCACTTAGTAGCAAATCTCAATTTTACGTAGTACATCGTGTATGTACATATATTAACTTACTGAGCATTTTATTTTTTAGATTATTAAAGTCCGTCAAGAAACGGTGGATTTATTAAAGTTTGTCTGAACGGCTATTTTGAACGTGCGCTTCCGCTGAATTGGTTACGATGTGCGACAACGGCTTGATTGTACTCATATTTCATAGGTATTGCTTAAGTATTCATTCATTCATTCCCCGATTCTTGACGCTTGTGCCTCGCAGGCATTGTTTTTGTTTACGTTAATTATTTTAGTTGTGTTTAGAGGGGAGGTCACAGCTTCATTCTCGGGTGCGTTTTTGGAACTAATGAACTAAAATTACTATATCTTCGTCATTTTTGGTCCGATTTAAATAATTTCTTTATAGTATTTAGTAGTTTTTTGTCACCATAAGTCTGCATACCTCGCAAAAAACATGACTAATACTCGTTGAGAATATCTTTTCATCTCATTATTATATGCGGTATTATTGAATTCCATGAACTTATTCGACATTCGGACACGGGGTATCAAATGATTTCCTGGGATAGACTGTTATAATGTAAATATGAATATAACATTATGGTGTTCCATTTAGTGACTTGTGAATGATGTTAAAATGGCCACTCGGTTTGCGGTGAAAGTAGCGGTGAGATTATACTGTCACAATTTGTGACGATAGACGTGACTACATTGTAATATTACAAATGCGTCGCCAATAATTAGTAACTAAATCAAGTCACTAAATACCATTTTGTTGCTATTATACCCTGGACAATTTCCACTAATACTTTCATGTTACTCACGTACAGAGATTTACCAACAGCAATAATTGGGTATTTGCCTACATGTAAAAATGCCCTTTTTTAAACATTCAGAAATAATTAGGCATTATAACTTTATAAAAGTAAAAAGAATTAAGATTTTATTCGTAGTTTTGTAATTAGATGCATTTCAAAGTTACAAAAAGTTAGTACCGTACATTATGGGAGCTGTTATGGCGATAAAATGAAACCTATTTTGCTGTTAAAATCTCTTCGACGACAATACGTCGCACACTTAAAACAGAGCCATCATGAGAAGAAATTGTTAAAAATGAGTGTCTCTATAACCAGCTCCCGATTTCGTAGCAATAATGAACTAAAAATCTGTTGGAAACATTGATGAATATCCGCAAAAGAGGCCAGCAGCTGGCTCTGTGTGGGTCGGTGCTGTGAAGCTATTAATCAAGGCCTATGAATATGGAACAATGTGGACTTCGGCGTCCGCCCCAATGAATCGGTCCGTCGATCTAACGCTGACTCATTCTACGTGCTATTTTTGACCATAAGTATATGCTTTACTTCTAGGTTTTCATTATTTTGTCAAAGGTTTATGTGTCATAGCTTTCGCTGTTCTTTTTTCGAAGCTTTTCGCGGCTTCGCATAAACCTTCGACCATTTAATACGGGCCTATCCCAAAGTCTACAAACTATCTCCCTGTAAACTTTTATTTTTCTAAGTCAAGCGGTTTTCAAGATTTCATGATAACCTTTCGCTCTAATGTATTAATATTATGTTATATCTGATATTGCCCGCGAACTTCGAATATTTTAAGTCATCATAGACCGGTGAGTGTGCATGACCAGGGGTTTGAATGTAAACGGAACAGAAGAATTCTGTCAGGACCGCATCAAAATAAAGTAAAGCCTCTGCGATCCCCTCCGGGAAACCGGCTTGCGTATCATATACTGTGTAGGTACGTTTGTACTATCTAGGTACATATATTATAAATTAATATTTTGGGATAAAATATTGTTGCAAAGTGGTTTAGTAACACGCAAATGTCGTGGGTATTTAATTTGTAACGCAAATGAAAGTGCCCGCCTGGCGCAAGCCTTTAATTGCGAACGTCCAATCGTAATGAAAACCAATAAGTGTAACACGATGGCAACCCTTTATTACTGAAAAAAAAAAACAATTATAAACTCAATTGATTAAAATAACAATTTCAATTAGAAAAATCAAACGCCACCTGTAATCTGAATGTTGAAATAGGAGTTGGACACATTGGGTCTTTAAGACACGCGCGTTTTGCTAATCCGTAAAGGATCAGTAAAAAATGTATTGAATTGTACAGGATTTATAATACACATTTTGCACTGTAAGGCCGCTGCCTCGAAATTTGCAGTGAGTGGCGCGGCGGCGGGCAGTGACGCGCGCAGGAGGGAGCAATAGCCACCGCATACTTGTCAGAAATGCACTCCTGTAAAGCGGTGACTATGGCGTGTGTCTCGCTGCTGTCACTAATATAAGTGATGTTATTTATGATAGATTTACACGCTATTTTGGAGTGCAAGCGAATACTTTTGCTATCCGGTGCCGCGGTGGTTCCTCGAGCCTCTCGTGTCTTAGATCTCCGCTTGCAACAGCTTGCCTACCTCGTGCACTGGGCATCTTAAGAATTCATAAAATGACTAGTAATTGTTGCCCGCGACTTCGTAAGCGCGAAGGTTAATCATGCGAAAACCGTAAATTTTTCCTTTCCCGTGGTCTACTCTCTATATCTGCCAAATTTCATCAAAATAGGTCCTGTAGTATCGGAGCCTTTTCAATGCAAACAATCAAACATACAAACAAATTTTTCCTCTTTATAATATTAGTAACAACTTCCGTAGTCTAGTGTTAAGAGCCCTCGACTCGGAGGTCGATTCCCGCATTGGAACAACAAAAATGTTGGTTCCATGTTTGGTTAGGACAATGCAGGCTGATCACCTGATTGTCTGACAAGAAAGATTATCCATGCGTCGAATGGGCATGTAAAAAGTCGAACCTGCGCCTGATCTCTCGCCAGTCGTGTCTGTTATCCGTCCTACTGGGTTAGGAGTGTAAAGGAAGAGAGAGAATGCTCTTGTGTACTGCGCAAACACTTGGGCACTATAAAATTTCTCCTGCGTGAAACCGGACACCGTCACCGAAATCGGTGTGGAGGAGTTATTATTAGTATAGATTAAGGATCCCAAGGACAAAAATGACGTTCCAATACAACTACGTATAAACCGTAAACATTAAATGTCTATGGTCATTGTTCTCTGTAGAGTGTACTCTGTACTGTGCGTTTAGAGTTATTTTACCTCTGATAGGACCTTTATGCCGACGGCATAAGAATCAATCTCATACAAAAATCAGAGGTAAAATAATTCTGAACGGACTCTAGTCGCCTGATTTAATTTTCCGCGCAATAAAACTCAATTTCAGATTAATTTATTTTATGATTCCCATTCTTTCGGTATCTCATTTGAATAATGGACTTTGACCTTCGATTTAGAAAAATTCACCTCGTGCTGTCGCAAAAATTCACTCTTTATGTATTCATTTTTTATCTTATAAAGTTGTTTCTCGTTACTCAATTTTCTTCTTATCTAAGCTATTTACTTTTATGTAAGTTATTTACTAAAATTCATTTTTTATCAAGATCAAAATACACATTTGTTCGCGATTTACTTTATAAATGTTGAAATAATATTATGTCAGCGGTGTTTTTATTTCTCTATTCTCTTTGTATCCTAATGGTATAGTGTGTGACTGTGACCTATGTAACGCTAATCTCTATTGACTTAACGCAACGATTTCACCTTAATTTCATTTGCTTTGTATTTTGTAATGGTACTTTGGGCTTGATTGCTCTCTATCTAAACATATCCTATGTAAGGCTGATTGTTACCTTAATAAAAAAATATATCTGCTATCATATTTGCTGCCAGGTCATAGTCTCGGCGTAAGAGTTTAGTTTAACATCTCAAATCCTTATTTATGTAGTATTTTTTGTTGAAAAGTCAAACATGCTTAAATAAAATTCTGTTGTAACGTCTGTGTATCGTGCCCAGCAAAACGTACGTTCTAAGAATATAAACTTTTACATGAAGTGCGTGCTACAAAGTGCTCGAAATTGGCCAATCACGTCGGAGACTGAAGTTGGATGGCAGTCAAACAAGATGACGCGAACATAATGTAACTTGTAGCTAGCCTCTCCCATCTCCGTTTATGCTCTTGTAATTTCAAACCATCGAACGTTTGTAACTTAGGCTAATTTTGTTTATGGTACGTCTCCAATTGATTGAACGGATCTTTATAGTGTTGCTGTTTTCTGCGAGGCCGTGGTATCGTGTCGAGCCATTGTGCAGAAGCATAGCTCTCCCACGATAAAATAAATTAACGTAAAGGCGTTAATTTATAAACAATATCTTAGCGCGTTGTGTTTGCGTCGTAAAGCCCTTTACAAAACACAGTTTGTAAAAGATAAGGCAGTTACTGTGAGTTTCTCATTATCGGAGACCATAAACCGGGACTCCCGGATCCCCGAGGACCTCCTCCCCACTCCCCTCACTTCGCTCCCCGCTCCTTATGGCACGTTCAAACTGCGACAGAACTTAGGAAAGAAATATCTGACATTTATTTAGTACTGTTTACAGTTGTATGATAACAGATAGAACACTCGTTATATTTATAAATAGATGACTCGTGTCCACTTCGTTGGGCGTTAAACATTTTTTGATGATGAGGATAAAATGTCCTAAGTTAGGTACGCCTTCTAAGATCAGCTATCTGCCAGTGACAGTCCCGTGCAAATCGGTCCAGCCGTTCCAGAGATTAGCCGGAACAAGCAGAGAAAAAATGGATGGATTCTTGTTACTCTTTCACGCAAAAACAACTGAACGGATTTTGATGAAATTTGGTATTGTAGTAGTTTAGGCTCTGGATTAAAACATGGCTACATTTTATCCCGAAAAAGTACAGTATTCCCGTTTGATACTGTATTTACGCGGGCGGAACAGCGGGCTCAACTAGTGAATGTGTATTGTACATAATAGGGTTAGGGCATTGGAGCACTTGAGTTTTACATTTGACAATAAATAGGTCAGTTTTGTGTAAAAGTGCGGCAAAATTACGACAAACGATTAAAAAAGATGGACGAGATACTATAATATCAAAAATGATCACAGTATTACTTATTGTAATTAAACAACATTTATCTTGTAATCAAACAGAATTCTTGAAATCCCGGCGAATTCGCCCTCTCTGGTCAAGTTATACTACTAGTTTCGTCGCTTCCATGTCAGTGTGGCCTGAGCCTTACTCCTATCGCTCCTGCTATCCGCTCCCAGGGGACTACTAATAAATTCGCCTTGATTAATAAACTTTTCTCGATCGTCAAGTGTCGACACCGACATTTTTCTTGCAATTTTTTCTGTTAATTTCACTGATCTCTACGCCTCTACGGGGGAGGAGGGCTCCCCCCGCATTATGTAGAGTGTAAATTGATTTCGTCTTGAGTAATATTCTCTCATTCTTCTTTGATAAGATCTTGTGAAATAAGTGGGTATTTTTTGTATTCTGTCTGTACTTTGTTTTTACCCAGAATTATAAAAGGAAATCTAAGGGAATTAATTCTTTTTATTACGAATTACGAGAGGTGGAGTAAAATGAAAAAAAAAAGGAGAACATAAAGTTTATCATTTAATTACTGATATCCCGCGCCTCCGTTACTGTAAGATATAATCTATCTACTTGTACCGGGGAACCGTGGTTTTTCTGGGGAATTAAGATAGCCTATGTGTTAATTCAGGCCACAAACTGTGTATATGTCGTGTCAGTAAGATATATGAATGCGTCTATCAACGTCCGAACTTCGTCATTTCGTATATCTCCGGAACTTTATAATTTCCTACTACTATTATAAATATGAAAGTTTATGAGGATGGATGCATGGATGGACGTTTGTTACTCTTTCACGCAAAAAAAAAACTACTGAACGGGTGTTGATGAAATTTGGTATGGTAATATTACCATGAGGGTAATTTTTATCCACACATGACACCGTATTGACGCGGGTGGAGCCGCGGGCAAAAGCTAGTCCTGTATATACTGAAACAATATCACGACTACTAGACACGATAATGTTCATCACGCCCAGACGTGGGCACGCACTGAATACAAACAGCCATCGTACTGCCTGATCGCCGTTGGTAATGATATTATATTTCATACGAACCCAGTTATTGCCACCCGCGCCAAATCATTGGCATCATGCCCGCTCCACACTTCCTCCGGGAATTGCGAGACGCAAGATCCGCGAAATTTAAGTGAAACATTTCGCGAAACATGTGCGAATCGGCTCTACACTTCCTTAAGAGGGCGCACAACGCTAGAAAAAAATCTGATTTCACCCGCGCCCTTTACACCGCCCCGCCCTCATCCAACGCATCGAAAACGTCTCCGCGGGCTGCGTCGTCGTGCTTTGTACGAACTACGAACATAGTATACGCAAAAGGTCAGATAAAACCTGACTAAGTGCGACTTGGATTATGCGTCTATACTTTTATTAGTTAAAAATAAAATGAACACTATAATAAATGAAGCTATTATTATACTAATAATTTTATTTTAAGAGTAAAAAATTACTAACCTCAAGTCATTAATTAAACGGTACTGCCGTTTGCTTATATTATTTACTTATAATAAAATTCTAGACTTATAACTATATATCTGTCTTATGTTTGTTTGCAATGTACGAGGAAATTACTCGATTTAGATAAAGTTTGGGAAGGCAAACGTCAAGACGGCGAATATATTTTTGTACAAAAAATAATATAATGGGTATTATTTCCAAGGTTATTAGGCTAATTACGAAATTTTGAAAATCAAAGATTCTCAGATTTAATTCTCCGTTTAAATTTTATTTATTTATATTAAGCACACAAGCAGGTTACAATCATTGCATGATAAGTTTAACTTAAGCTTAATGGCTAAACTAGACAGCAACCCAAAAAAGTATACCTAACTTAATTAGTTTTCAGTTGTTGATACAAATAAAAATAAAGTAATAAAAATATACCTACTTACATTAATAGTAAAAGGGCAAGGGATAGTGGGCATCTAGTAAAAAAAGAAATGATATAATAAATAAAATTTACTTGTAATCTAAACCGGGAGACAAGTACCTAGATTTTTTTAATTATCGGACACGGGTGGTGAATACTTGGCTTTCATTATTTCCGTGATTGTTTTCATGTACTTTCGAATTTGAAATTGCTAACTCGTTATAGGTACGACACATTCTCACCAGTGGATTGTAATAAGACGTATTGTTTTTTAATACGAATATAAAACATTTTTGGATTACGCGTTCTGTACAAAGTGTACATTGATGCTTGAGATAGAAGATTTGGAACATCAATAGAGGAGTGCAAAACTTTATGCAGGTAAAGCAGATCGTATCTCTCACGACGAGCACTTAATGATACCACACTAAATTTAGACAGCTGGGTGGCGTAGTCCTTCAATGTACGACCAAGATTACATTTTCGTGTGAGTTATCGCAAACACAGTTTTTGAACCTTTTCAATATTATCAATATGGATATTGTAAAAAGGGGACCAAATGGGACAGCAATACTCCAGTACACTCCTAACTAAACTGAAAAATAGCGCTAGTACACCATGTGGTTTCCTAAAGTCCTTTGTGGAACGTATGACAAAACCTAATAGTTTGTTAATTTTTTTAGAATGTGCTCATAGTGCGGACAAAAAGATAGTTGTTCGTCAAATATAACTCCGATGTCTTTAACGATCTGCTTTCAAGACAAATGTTTTCCCTGCACATAATAAGAACGGCTGTGCATGTTCTTCTTTCGTGTGAAAGATATCACACAACACTTGTCAACGTTGAGCCTCATGTTGTTAGACGCGCACCAGTCTGAGATGACATTTAAATCATTTTGCAACGCAGTGAACTGATTCTCATCAGCTACCTCCGAGAAGATTTTTAGATCGTCGGCGTACAAAAGCGCAGGACAAGACAGACGATCAATTAAGTCATTGATATTTTGCAGCCTTATAGCACCACCCTCTATTTAACTCTTTTATATATATATATATATATATATATATATATATATATATATATATATATATATATATATATATATATATATATATATATATTGTATGTTCAACGATTACTCCGCCGTCTGTGGACCAATTTTTTGAAATTCTTTTTTTGATGTTTTAACATCAAAAGGGTCAAAACAGAACTACCGACTCCTTATACATAGATACATGTTTGAGAATTTCGGCGTTGTATAAATATCTGCAAGCATATGCCACTATGTTAATTACAGTAATCATTATCACATTATGATGATTTCTCATAGTATTTTACAACGACACGTATATCTTTGAACATTACTTTGCCGTTTGTGAACATATTTGCAAAATTATTTTGTTGTTGTAAAGATTTGGTGACTATGGGACAATTCAAAGTTTGGGATCCATAATAAATCGAGGGAACTCTTCGAAATTTAGACATGTTTGGGGATTTCGGCCTTGTTTAAAGAACTGCAACCATATACAATCATACCACTTACAATAATCACATCATCATTATCACCACCATGTTCACACGATGCACCAACATATTATTGTTATGACTACTCATCAGTGTTTTGTGCACCGATATCCATGTCTTTGAAATTTTGCTATTGGCAAAGTTATATTCGTGATCATCATCACTATAGGAAATTTGATGTTTACTGCTACATTTTTTCGGCCGAGTACTACAATAGATAATAATATTTATTTCATATCTAATAATTATCATCACTGATGATTGTTTATCAGGTCCACAGATAGGTAATGCTTATTTGAGGAAATACCACGGCCTCTTAGAAAACTAGCATAAAATAACGGTGGAGTTAGTTTTATCGAGAGAGTGAGAATAGTAATAATAATACAAAAAATTTAAACCGACTTCGAAAGTGAAAATGTACAAAAAAGTATGAAATACAACCAATTTTTTAAATAATTCCCCTTATATATTCGGCTAAAATTTTAACTATTTCTCTACTAGTTCGCTAGTACTGACTTCAAAATTATGAAGATTGTTCATAATTTTGAAGTCAGTACCAGCCAACTTGAACGTAAGTTCTATAAAATATTGTTTTATCAGGATGTTTTTCGGGCTGGTACCGACTTCAAAATTATGAAGATTGAGTAGATAAATAGTTAAAATTTTAGCTGAATTTAAAAGGGTAATTATTTAGAAAATGGTTTTTTTTATACTTTTTACCATCCATTTTAACTTTGGAAGTCGGTTTTAATTTTTTGTTTAAAAATAATAATTAATGTATGAAGATGGCTCTCCTTTACTCTAGTCTCCATTAGTTATGGAACACGAAGTCACATACAACAGCTTGTGGTAAATAAAACGAAAAGGTAATTAGAACAATAATATACTTTTTACTATTATATTGCTTTTATTTCATGTTTTTTTTCAGATAAAATCCATTTATACGCTAATTGGATAAACACCTCCATACTAATAAAATGATTTACACAATTGATAAGCTATACAATGTTTTGTCCTTGTGTATCGTGCGACAGAAAAGGACAAAACATTGTATAGCGTATCCAATGTGTGAATATTTCTATTATTTTAGACGACCTCTGTGGCTCAGTGCTTAGCGCATTGGCGCTTAAGCCGGAGGTCGCGGGTTTGAATCTCGCCAGGGAATACATTTGTCAAAACTGTTACGTTAAAAGGACCAGCAGTAGATTTAGACGAATAAATTTGCATCAATTCAGAACTCAGGTGAGATTTCTTTAAGGGTCCAGCATCAGTTAGTACTTCATTTTGGCGTTATTTGCTCCCTTTTTGGCTGTCTCAGTGGCGTTGTTCTGATGTGACATGGGTTATTAACTCAGGCAGTAATTGTACGGTATAAAATTCTTTCAGTTTACCTACTAGTTAATAGTTAGTTTTAACTATTTCATTTTTCCAAAAGTTGTCATCGCGTAAGATTCTTACAGCGGTTAACTTTTGGTTTCCACCGAACGACACTGTAAAAATACATATTTTTCTTTTGTTTATAATATGTAGTTAGCTTTGTGCTTGATAATTCCAATAATACATTTTGTTAACGACCATAGTGTCCTAAAAATTTCGCTTATTTCCCTAAAATTTTCTTTTCTTTCTTTTTGGTGTAGTGCAAGTGCAAAATCAAGTGCAAAAATTGGATTTTTACATACCAAATGATTCTTTCCCTGAGCTCTATTACATATTTGGTAAGGCACATTTAGCATTTGACGAGTTACCTATAAAAGTGCGATATTATAACTCGAAGACCAGATTTTAAATTGTAAATTTATAAAAATGTATGTTCATTGTACAAAAAAATTCAATAAATTTACAAAGTTGATGAAAAATTTCTGTGTTAGTGCTTCAACCGGTTCGCATTCAACAGCTTGTTCGTTATTATGAGCGTAAACCGCTCTGAAATACAAAATAATAGTAAATTAAAGGTTTGTAAGACAAAATTATACGTATATATAATACGATACATTCGCAAGATCTTACAAATTATGTTAGAATGTAATAAATACTATAAACAAAAACTCCCATCAACACGCGAATGGTCAAAGTATCGATAAATTTTGCGTATACTACACGCGCCGGTTTCACTCCAGCGCTAGTGATAACACAAACAATAAAATGATAGATACAAATTACAAACCTTCGACAATTAGTCATGAGTTGAAGTTTTAATTTCTTATGTTCTCTTTTAGAGCGTTTCCTTCGATTTTTTTGGTTTGTCATAATTTCGTCGAAGTATTTGCTCGAGCCGGAGCACTCAGTACAGAAGCACAGTCACTCGTCTCAACGGAGCGATCACAACTGAATGATGAAACTAAACATGCCCGTCACGCATGCCACGTGAAACAGAACGAGAGTGTTCTACGCGGAATAATAACGTAGTAAGCGCCGAAATAGTTTTATTTTAATAACTCGTAAAATATACAATAATTATATAAACCGCTTATACAGTCACTAGATAATATAATTTTATATTATGTATTACAATATTGACTCGGTTATATTCATAGTTTTGAATATAAATTGATTTTAGTTGAAAATGTGGAGACGTAAATTTGTGATTTTTTTCTATCGATAAAATATTAAAATTTCATATTTTCACTCAGTCCAGTTTCTTTTGCATATAGTGTTATATCTATATGTAAAAAAACAAACAATTTGTGGCTTAGTATCGAGTGTAAAAATCAAATCTAAGATCGACAATTTACCGTTACACGCCCTCTTAACAGTCAGCTCACACTAAAACGCGTCGCGACACGGCGTTGCATTTTTAAAATAGCGATACAAAAATGAACTGAATTCACTACACACGAAGGTACACGTTTTATTGCAAGAGGGGCGTCGCGCTACAGAGCCCGGTGCAGCTCAAAATTCAAACTCTTGCAATTAAACGTGCATCTTCTTGCGTAGTGAATAGAGATCAATTTTGAATCGCTATCTTAAAAGGGCAGCACCGTCGTCAGCAGCGTCGCGTCGCATCGCATCTCGGTGTGAACTGACGCTTACGGTTTCTTTTTTGGCAATAACTCTCAGCTCTGTAACTTCATGTTTATTCGGATTTTTTTCAAACACTTTTATTGACATTTTTGTTCATAATTTGAACTTGCCGTAGCTACTGCTATTTAATTGCGACTTTTTTCGATGCAACATAATTCTACCCGTGGTAAATGACAAGACGTTGTTTGTTTCAGCTGTATTCCTTCATCATCATCAGCCTATCGCCGTTCACTGCTGAACGTTTTACAGTATATTATCCTACTACTATTATAAATGTGAAAGTTTGTGAGGATGGATCAATGGATGTTTGTTACTCTTTCATTCCCGAGAGATCCTGTATTCACTAAATAAAAATACCATAATCGACTCTATCATCAATAGCTCAGCCACAAGTCAAGTCTACACTTGAGTAACAACCTCAGGAAAATGGTATCGAGAAAAGCACTTTATATGTATAATACGATATTTAAATACTAACTCGATGTAAATCTGCCCATTTATATTTTAGCTGTAGGCAGTAGGTAGCATAATTTACATAATTTGGGATTTCCATTTTTTTACATAACACGTATATTATATGTCCTATAAATTCGTGTTTATACTTCTACCTCTTAGATTTGCATGGCATTTTCATAAAAGGTTTTATAGTTTTTCAAAATCAACTACGGATATTTTGGGCATATGATCTACTGCGCCTGTAAAGACCATTAGGTACAATAATAATTGAAAGTTTCTAAAAAAGAAAAGGTATATAATTTCATTGCGCTTTATAAGGCGCTGAGGTCATTTACCTCACAGAAACAGGAGATCTAAAGAGGAAGCTGCACAGCTGTGTGAGGTCAATGACCTTAACAGCGACGTAATGAGAGTAATGTAATTTTATTAAGTAAGTTTTTTTTTATTTCTTTTTTCTGCCTAAACGTCAGAAAAGTCAGTCTTGACATTAGCAGTAGATCAGACGCCCAAAACATCCGTAATTGATTTAAAACAACCATAAATAAACTAAAAGGAATTTTGTTCCAATAAAAAGTGTCCAAAAGTCCAGACGACGTTTATCACGCAGCACTCCGTATGATGAGTACGTAAGTGATGTGAGCGCTCCCCGGGGGCCAGTACTATGGATTATCCCTCTGGAGACATACAATAAGGACTGTCGGTACTGCAATACCTAAACCAAGAGAACAATAGAACACAATGCTCTCAACTGAAATGTCATTTCCCGTGTAATAATAAGATAAAAATTAATGAATTTTGTCGAATTGAATCTTTTTGTTTGCGTTTCGATTAACATGTATCTGAACAGAATAGGTATACATGCGGTAGATATTCTACTATAGAGTCAAGACCAGACATGACCAACCCGCGGCCCGCGGGCCTATGCCATGCGCCTCCTGAGCTAATTTCAACCTCGAACCATCCAATCGGGATTATTTACAAACACGATCTATCGAAAAATCCCGATACTCGTGGACAAGCGGTAACCGACCCTGTGTCTATAACGGTAGGTGCGCCCGATATTCGCCTGGCGGCCATGCGCTTATGATAATAATTATTTGGTAATGTTTGAGAAACATTGATTGTTGGGGTTTTCACACACACGCAATCTTGAAAAGATTGGTCATGCCTACCAGACGGACGGATTGTGGATATTATAAATGTGCGGCCCTTTAAATAATGACACGCAATCTTGAAACGGTTGGTCATGCCTGCCAGACGGACGGATTGTGGATATTATAAATGTGCGGCCCTTTAAATAATGACACGCTATCTTGAAAAGGTTGGTCATGCCTGCCAGACTCTAGACCAGGAGTTTCCAATCAGTGGGGGCGCAACATAGACATACGTATTTTTTTATCTCAAATATTAATCGACGCCTCGTCAGTCGCTATTATACCTACGAGTTTCGACAACTTCCGGTATTTATTTATATCAATTGTCCTACGTCAGTAAGATAATTGGAAAATTAGGATCTTTGCTAAAATCCTAGGATTATTGAAAAGAGCCGGATTATTTGATTCTGAGATAAAGTTTGCCATATTCCTAACAGGATGTTCGCAAAACACCCAACTGTACTAGGAATATGGGAAACTTAAGTACTGAATATAGAAATAAATATTGATAGTAAAAAGTGCGTTCATTTGCAATAAAAATTTCACAGTGGGAGTATGAAAGTATAATTTAATATCGGAGGAGGGGCTCCGTGAGCAACACAGTCCAGTAGCTACTGCTAATGGCCGCACTCGCTGTCCCTGCACGTTCAGACTAAAGCTCCAAGCTCTAACTCTTAAGTAATGTTGCGTGTAGTCTGGGACTTGACAAATGTTCTTACTCCTTCTTTGGGTCCCGTAGTAACAGCTAGGAACCCTTATAGTTTTGCTTTGTCCGCCCGTCTGTCTGTCCGTCCGTCCTCCCTTGTTTACTTCGATAATCATGAATGTAAATTGATGAAATTATAATATATACTTATATATTATAAATATATTTCATCAATTATACAGTTATAATATATAATTGATGAAATATATTTATAATAGACTTTGTTTTTGGCATCATAAAATAATTATAATTTTCTATTTTAGGGCTGAGGGTGCCACCATACATGTAAAGTGGGGATAAATTTTTTTTATTCAATCCCATCGTGTGGGGTTTATGTGTGTGGGGCTATTTAAATAAAGGCGAGGTTTAGTATACATTTTTTTACAGAGTGGTTTTAAAAAAGTAAAAGATCGACCTTCAAAGTGGTTTACAAGTTGGTCTATCCCCCTGGTGTTTCTAACTATAGGAGGTGGAAACTTGTTACTTTGTACGATGGTAGATCCTGCTAAATACTCTTTAGGAAAATTATATTGAACGAAATAGGACAAATGAGTTATAAGGAATTGGAATCCTTAGATGTGACATTGTCCTGATATGCTCTTGGTTAGGTTATTAGTTTATATTAAGTAATAACTTATTATATTATGTATTATTATATTATATAATAACTTATTACATAATTAAGTAAAATATATTAAATAACTACATTTTTTAATAAAATTTTTGAGGGAGACCGGAAAACGCACGAGTGTCCAGATACCCAGATTTTCTCCGCACCCAATTATTTGGTATTGAAGTTGATGAAATTCCCTGCCCACCCAAAGGCATAAATTACCAACCGAATATCATTTTAAAATACATTTGCGAGAATGTCAGCTTCTGATTTTAACTGAAGGTTTTGTGGATATCAGCTAAAACTGTAAGGAAATTTTAATACCTGTCGATATGTCTTGTCTCGGTGTCGCAAATATTCCTGTCTTTGATTTGCGAGAAATCTGCATTATTGATGCATATCATGTGCATCGTGCACATGACCTGTCCTTGAGAATTCAGAAGCTACAATCATTTTTTATTCCAGTCCAGTAGTCTTGGCGCCTATTCAATGCAAACAAACAATCAAATATTTCCTCTTTATAATATCGTATATAATATAGTGAAGATGAAATCAATAGACTCGATCGTGCTTAAAGGTGAAAGGATTTCTAACGTATCGGCTTTTTAATCCAACTTTCAGTAGGAGATAAAAGAGATGGGAAACGCAACCATTCTTACAATATGTCCGGGACCCCCGCGACCTTCACGTCACCTCTGGGCAACTCGCGTGCATGTTCGACAGCGCGAGTAATGAGCACCCCCAAATAAATTTCATCACGGGATCTCGATTTACTTCACATTTCTATGTAAATTGGAGCTCCAGCCTGTATTGGAGTATTTCACCGGGACACCGCCTCGCAGTGTAAACACCGGGATAAATTACTCAGCTCTAATGGAAAATACCATAGTACAAATGAAAAATTTGTTTTCCAGTCCGTGAGTCTCATGTTTAATCAAATACAAAAATAAAAATATAAATTGATAATTTCGCCTACTTAAACATCGTTCAATCCTACTTTAACATCGAAAATCAATACGTGAAGATTGTTTATTAAATTCTTCGTCTTGAGTTGCTTCTTATTAATATTTCAAGACACTGTAAGCGGAGAGTCACAAATTGATATCTGAACTGGAAAAATACAAAAACATATTTAAAGCAATTTAATTGCAATTTGCAGCTGTCTCGCATTTCATTTGCAGTCGGAAAACGGTATTTTGATAATATTACTTCCAGTTAAATTTTAAAATAAACAACAATGAATCTGTTTTTGTAAATTTCAGACGTACACAGCGGGAGTTTAGTAATCGTGCAGTCGTGGGATCGAATTCTGCTTAAGGAATATAACTTTCCCTGGAGTGTATGACTGGTACGATGTGGACATCCACAGCCCAGGTGATGTACGAGATTATGTCGATCATATTATTCAATACCCATATTTATACTCTCGTATAATTACCGACTTGTTGTTCATAAAGTCGTTCGTAATCTTCAAGTAATTGAAACGGGACATCCCCTCGATCAGCTGCGCCCGACCTCAAGTTAATCTCATTATCCGTCTTCTCGGGATTCGCGGTATCCGGATACTTCGGATGTGTCATTAATTGCCCGGCACCAGGAAGATGGATGTCGGCTGGGAACCCGGGTCACTAGAGTTGTGACTGATTTGTCAATTAATTTATCGGAAAATTAAAAAGCTTTTAAATTATCAGATAACATTTTAATTTAATTAAGTGTATGTAGTGTCTATCAAGTATATTATTTTTATAATAAGTGAATAATTAATTTCGCGTAATCCTTAGAATGATTTTCTACGAGACGTAATTTATAATATTATAGTAACTTTGTATTTATCTCTTGTATTTATTGTAAGAGCCTTAATACATTCAATCCTTCAAAACGTCTAATATGCATCTGCAATAATACATTCGAAGTTAATTCGGAAAGTTATAGATCAAATATAACAGCTAGTTACTAGATTTAATTAAATTAAGCTGTGAATATTCATGGAGCACAAGAAATGTGCATCATAATATTGGCGGTGTAATGGTATACTCTGATATTTGTCGTAAGGCTTGCATCAGAGTGTGCGATTCATGGAGCGACATGAGAAGCGGGCCTTCTTGCGGCTCGCCAAACGCGACAACATAAAATACGCTTAATTAAAAACTAGCTTTGCACGGGTGCAATGTTTTATACATATAAACCTCCCTCTTCAATCACTCTATATATTGCTGAGAACTGCATGAAAATCCGTTGAGTGGTTATAAAGATCTAAGCGAATAGGAATGAAAGCGACTTCATTTTATACTGTGTATAGAAATTTTATATAGTATTTCATTATACGATACAAATTTTTATGTACGAATTTCTTTCCCGCTATTGTAAATTTATTGCGGTTTATTCCTGGAGGAATTAACGGCGGATGCCCCGTGTTCTCGAGAACCGCACACGCCCCATGTGAAGTCAGCCTAACGTGTTGTGCTGCTACTACAACAAACTATTCGTGCTATTGCCAGTTGAAAACTATTCGTAGTTCGCGGATCACTTCGCCGTTTGTCTGTTGAATAAGCAATAGGGGAATGTGATTCCGTATAGACAACGATTAGTATTGATTTTCACGCGAATACTCCTCATATTTTGCCATTGCATCAATATAATATAAGTATATTGAATATTATGGATTTAATTACTTTTTTTACAATACAGCGATACGATACAATACATATACGATATTTTAAAATGGTTATTTTTTAACTAAAGTAATTTCTTTTCAGGTGTAGCAGTGGTGTGTTGGTGAGAGGTGGTGTGTTGGTGAGAGCGGCATAGCAGTAAGTTATTGCTATTTTTAAGTAATTATTTCAGTCCCAAATCTTGAAATGTTGGTGGAATATTCTGTACCTACCGTGGGTCTTGTAATTTCCGGCCAGTCTGCTGGATAAATTGTTAAATTATCTCGTCTGGTCTGTGTTTTAAAATCTTAGTGTAAAATATAGGTTTCACCAGCGAACGCGATCGGTCTCGACAAGACTTGACTTGACTTGTCGAGCGTTTTGAGATGCCGGTTGGCGGCGCGCGGCCGTCGAAGCGTGTGCGGCGACATTCTAAATGGAGGCAAATCTTGTCAAATCGCGGTAGCTTGTCGCCATCTGCACCGAACCTTAAACGCGGAGTGGACTATCGCAGGTCGAACTGTAAAAATAAATACTTACTGTTTTACATAAAATTACACATTTTATAACGAAATGTGCAGCGAAATTAGCAATTATAATTAGTTTATGAAATTTATCGCCCAACCGCCACCCGGGCGGCGGGCACACCGCTGTGTTATAAATTTTGGAAACCTATTCCGATAGTAGGTATTTTAATTAATATTTAATTTTAAATTTCACTGATAGATTAATTAAGCTTCCATACTGAACAATTTAATATTACTAGATACAATTACGATCATTAACATCTGAGTTCGTTGAAATACCTACCTACATGTAAAATATTTAACTAAGCGTGGAGCTACTTTTGTTTCAATTACATTTTATTACATAATTAATATTGCATATTAACAACCTTATATTTTATCTAATCCCGCAAAACATAGTATTTGCATACATTAATTACTTTGTGTTTTCCTCCTTGTATTTACCGAATGCAGGAAAACATCGGATAAGCCGCCAATCAGCATTGTACATGTAAATAGCTGAACCAATCTCTTTGTGAATTGCGCACCTAAGCCTCTGTTCTGTACTTGTGTTGTGTGTATTCCGTATATATACTCTATTCTAAAGAGTAATTTTCGCAATTAAAAATGTTCAATTAGTCCGAGTGTTCCCGGTCCTGTCTCAGTAGATTTTGTCTTACTCGCACTCGCACGATTTGCGAATGCGACCGCTTTACTTAAGACTGAAGCCAGACTACGAATTGAACATTTATACGAACGAGAATTGGCCTCAGGTCTAATTCATTCTACACTTTAATTTTAGCCAGATAAATTCCATGCATTTCAGTGCCAAAATTTTTCAAATAATGTTTAAAAAACAAAACGGGGGTTCAAGTGTTGTTTTTTCGTTTTGTTGCGTTTCCCCAGACATTTAAATTAGTAGCATTATAGGCTATTATTTTTAAATATTTGCGTTAAGACTCAATTAGATCTGAACGGAACATACTGCACAATATCGAAGAATATATTATATTACTAACGTAAACGATCGTCGTTCCACCGATTTACACGAATGACAGCTCGCTGCTGTGTGCGTGGCTGGGCGAATGCGGAGGCGGGCGGGGCGTGGGCTTATTCCAGCCGGGACTTTCGTTCATGGGGCCGGCCGCTAATCGTTTTATGCTTTGACATAATAGACCATATAATTTCATCATATTTATGATAGATTTGTCTGACGCGACGTATAAAATGATTTCGGTGTCAACCTTAGGCTTACGTCAACATGGCTGACATTCGCCGGTGCTCGAGCTGTCATTTGTCATTTGTAGAGAGTGTCGCCCCTGTGACAATATTGTTATCTGTACTGTTCCTTTGTTATTGTACTAGATGTTGCCCGAATGCCCGCGAGATCTTAGCGATTTTATCGTGAAAGTGCAATTCACACGTTATAAATATATTCAGTACCTGGGTAACCGAGATTTGCACTGATATAGTTATTAATTTTTATTTAAAAGAATCACAAAAATATTATGTATATATATTCTTTACATTTTAATACAGTTTTGCACTCCGGTAGGAGTAATAGTGTTCTGTGGTTTTGCAGCTGCAGTCACAGAGTGGGGTTCTTTACACAACTCAAGTTATTGGCAGCTAGCCAAAGTTCGCTTTCGAAATATGAAAAAAGTTCCCGGATATCGACGTGAGTTTGAAACATGAGTTCACATTTTGAGAAAAAATTACAGACACAACACTGATTCAGATATTATGCACATTGGAAAATGTACACACTACACGATACATGTAATATAATATATATGAACGCTTAACACCACGTCAATCTGGCCCCGTGCTAAGTATTCGAAGAACTTGTGTTACAGGTACCAGATAACGGTAAGTATATTTAATACTTTTATGATATACATTGACATATTTATGATTTTTACTATGCTATCTTCACACTGCGGTCCCCCGACTCGGCGACACACATATTAAAAAGATTCTTGAAAAATATTGAAAGGCTAAAATAGAAATTGATCTATTTACTTTTTATAGTTTTCGTGTCCTTGAAATACTATTATACAGAGTGTTTGGTAGGGAGCTGTACATGCGCCTGGGGTGGAAGCTGGGGATGGTCTGCTGCCTGCCCCCGCCCATTATATTGACTGTTATTATTATTGACAGTATTATTGACATTACATTGTATTTATTTTAATGACTTTTTTTTTGTTTTTGGGGAAAGCTCGATATTTTTGACTAGAACTGCCTGTATCTCGGAGTCTATCCATGGGACAGGTCTGCTAGTGGTCTTGTTTTGGTCGTTGGAGTCTTACTGTACTGTAAAAATTTGTTTGATTGGTTGGAGGAGGAGTTGTGGGGCCTTAAGTGCCGTGGTGGGGAGAAGGAATGGTTTTGATGGCCACTTTCTATGGGGTTTAAAAAAAATCTAACAGGGTTGGAGTTCTTCTGATTATTTCGAGGCATCCCCGGTCCATACCCTTTCTAATGATGTGCTGGAAGTATTGTTGTCACTTTTGGTTCCGAAGTTGTTGATTATTTTCCGCAACTAAGGCACTTTAAGCAACAATTTCAACTAATGAAAATTAAATGTGTCCAACCGTAAAAATGACTAATTTTATTACAAAATTTGTTCAAATTGGTGACCATTAACTTGTAAACATGCTCGGCACCTCTTCCTCATCTCCACGGTCACCGTGCCAAGCAGCAGTTCTTCACGCATCGTATTGAAAGCGCCGTGTATCTTGCTTATCAAAACCTCCCTTGTTGGTACTTCCTCTGCGTACACCAACTCTTTCGCCCTTCGCCAGACATAGAAATCAAGCGGGGTAAGGTCAGGTGACCTTGGAGGCCAGGGAATTTTCCCGCCCCGACCTATCCAAGCATTAGAGAAGGAGTTGTTTAAAAAATCCCTCACAACTAGGCTCCAATGGGCAGGACAGCCGTCGTGCTGAAAGACTATGGGCCGATCTTCATTAAACACGTCTTCCACTAAAACGGGCAATTCATTTTCGAGGAAATGAAGGTAATTTTGCCCGTTTAAGTTGTCTGGCGAGAAGTGTGGCCCTATCAAGCGATTGCCGATGACTCCTGACCATACGTTCGCTGATAACTTTCTTTGGAATCCTTTGTGCCTCTTCACTCTTGGGTTTTGCTCTCTGGGTGCCCAGTGATGGAGATTATGGTAGTTATCAATTCCTTCTCTGTCAAACTTTGACTCATCGGTCCAGAGAATAATCCGCAAAAAAATTATGTCTTCCACGTCAGTATGGAGCAAGTGGCGGCAAAACTGCATCCTTCCATCCATCCATCATGCAATGTGATTTGTCCCTATGAATTGTTAGCGATGTAACATTGATTGCTATATCTGTCTTTCCATTTCCCTCTCTCTCTCACACACATACTCACGTTGATTTAAAAATTGTCTATGAAATGCACGTACTAGTTCTAGCTGAATGAGATGCGAGCTTAAAAAAAACTTCATGTAAAATAATTACCTTGTACAGGGGTGTAGTGCAAAGGATGATTTCTATTTTCCCGGAGAACAGACCAGACTTTCCACACGCTTAACTCAAGTGCCTTCTGGTGCTGATGCTTCTGGTAGGATCTTCCGTAAATTGGGCCAATATCCGTTGGTCATTAGCCACAATTGGTTCAAATCTGTTGACACTTGGTTCTCAAATTTAAATTTTCGGTTTACAAACGTCTGGTGGTTGGGTACTCGTCGCTCAGGATACCGCTCTTGATAAATCCTCCGCGCTTCGCGCCCATTGCAATTAGCCATTCCATACACCAACAGCATGTCAGCGTACTCTTCGGTGGTAAATCCAGGCATTTTACTAACAATCAACGTAAGGTAATAACAACAAAACTTAACACGAACGAAGTAATAACAAATTCAACAAAATTAACGAAAACAGTGGAGTGTCGTAACGGCAAGTACGTGAGTTAGCTAAGATGGGTAAATCTCGACTGACAAACAAAGACCCCACCGAGTTACCTGCCGCCGTCGACCCGAGAGTGAAAGGGACAGAAATAAGTCTTGCTCTCATGTAAGAGTGAGACAGTAAATTTTACCTGCCAACTGTGGGCCAAACTGGTTTAAATTCCGGGAATTACATTTGTCTTACAAAGGTAGAATCGTGGTGGTAAAAGTGCCTTAGTTTCAGAAATGAATTAATAACTTCGGAACTAAAAGTGATAATAACACTTTTAGCATATCATTAGAAAGGGTATGGACTGGGGATGTTTTGAAAAAATTAGAAGAACTCCAACCCTGTTAGAGTTTTTTTAAACCCCATAGAATGTGGCCATTAAAATTATTCTTTTTCCTTACTACGGTACTTCAGGTCCCATAACTTTTCTTCTTATTAATCAAATTAATTTTTACAGTACACTAAGACTCTAACGATTAAAACAAGACCATTAGCAGACCTGTCCTATGGATAGATTTTGAGCTACAGGTAGTTTTAGTCAAAAATACCGAGTTTTCCTTAAAAATAAAACAAAAAGCCATTAAAATAAAACCTGGCGGTCAAGGTCAATATAATGGGCGGGGGTAGGTAGCAGACCATCTCTAGTTTCTACCCTAGGCGTATGTATAGCTCCCTACCAAACACACTGTATTATTTATACTTACTTTTTTTAGTAAGTTTTTATGTTTTAAAATCATTCTCTATAAGTAACTATAGCAGTTTGCTGGTGGTTTTTGGCGGTTACTCCCGCTTTCTCTTAGCATATAATATTACTAGCTTTTATGCGCGATTTTTGTCCATAGAATACCCCGTGGGGGATGAATTTCAAAAACTCCTTTTTTAACGGATGTCTACGTCATAATCACCATCTGCGTGACACAATTCAACGCAATTCGTAATTCACCACACAAATGCGACACATTTCTCGCGACGTTAATGGCAAGATTACAGATAGATAGAAGATTTACAGCTACAGGAAGGTCCCTAACCGCCCTAAGTGTACATTACTCTGATTTACAATGATTATCACGAAATGTGATAATCATTGTGTAAACACTAGAAATAAGAACAAGTTAGATATGCCAGTGTTCAGACTAAGCAAAGTTAGTAAATCCTTTAAAGGCCAATGTATACGCTTATACAATATAATCCCAGAAAAGGTTCAAAACCTTCCCATTAATAAGTTTAAAAAAGTAGTTAAAGAACGTTTGTGTGCCAAAGCGTATTATAAAATTAATGACTTCATTCAAGACGGCACACCTTGGGAATAAGGTGGCTCCTTATCTTATCTTATTATTTGTTACATAGATATAAGTAAACATTGTAATAATTTTGATTTTAAAAGAATAATTTTCCATCTTTTTGGTAAAAGATGGCCCCAGACGAGTTTCTTGCCGGCTCTTCTCGCTGGGTTAGTTCTTGAACCGGTGGTAGGCATCACGTAGTATCGACGTTCAAAAAGAGTATTTAAAAATACCAATTTTGAATAAAAAAAATTTTGATTTTTGATTATTATTTTTTTACTCGATCGTAAGGGCGATTAGGGAGAAAGGCTTGCCGGGACCGTCCGTCGCCCTAATCAGGGACCCCTACTCCAGGAATTCTATTACACTGCCCTAAATAAGGGCAAGGGTCCCTGAATACCGTGTAGAGTAATAGGCCTTTTATACAGCGCGATGGGCGCGTGACCTTCAAATTCGGCGCGTTGTACGGCAGTAGTTACTATAGTGTCCACACGTAGAGTTGTCAGGAAATGTTAATACTATCATTAGTACCGTGTGATATTGTAGCCTAATGTTGATTAATCGTGATAACACCAATGTTTAATATCAGTTCAACCCTAGACTGCCATAGATAAAACTAATAAAACCTTGAGGTCTATTATTAACTTAATGTTTGTATATATAATATTTAAAAAAAGACTGTATGTGCTCTGAATAAATAAATAAAATTAACTCCGATACAAATCAATATAAACGTAAAGAACAGAGGGTCCATTCTGCTAAATAAAACCTGCAATAATACAATTACAATCAACTCCCGACACGCTAAAACTGTCGAACCGGTATTCTCGTTAACGTTAAAGCAGCGTCTAACGCCCCCTGATTGATCCAAACGACACAAAATCAGTTTACAATCAAAGTAAAGTGAAAGTATACTTTAAATACGAGAATTGAGGTTCACAACACAGACTTACCAATTTAAATGTCGATTATTTGCCGCACAGTAAAGAAATACTGTGGTCTAATATACTCTTACTGTTTCGTTTACGATCAATTATATTTAACACCCCGCCTCGCGCGGCTGCACAGACCGATTAATTTGTTGCTGCGCTTCTATTGCGCTCGAACGGTAGTAACGGCCATTTTAGTCATCAATAACATATTTATTTGAAAACGTCACGACACGCGTCACGGCACGATTTTTATATAACGCCATTTAACGGAAGCTACTTATACTTCTTACATAATAAGATAACTTTCTAAAGTACGGCTCAATACACAGATGGCGCTAGGTGAACAACTTTTAATTTTTCTCTTCTTTTTATTTAACGTGCTTTAGGCACGATGAGTGTATTTTTTAAATTTAAATGATGAAGTTCCACTTCTGCCAGGTGTAGTGCCAACTGTTAGACAGACTTTATATTTCTATATATTTCTATATATTTTAATCTAATTTAAATAAAATATTTTTATATAATTATCAATAATTAATCTGATAAAAATATAATATTTTTTTACTAGTTTTAAAAAAAGCCAACAATGTAAATCCCAAAATATAAAGCAAACGGTATAAAAGGGATTTGTGTTTCGTCGAAACCAACTATGGTGCTCAATGCTCATACAACAAAAAATCAATTTACAAAATGAATTATTTTGCGACGACAATACAATACCTCTGTTAATTTGTGGATCGCACAATAGCTGATCCATCAGCCATCGGCCACAGCCGTGACGTCACCACCCCTGTGACGTCCCGGCAGGGGGAACCTGCTGCGGGCGGCAGCTTCATATACCGCGATATTATAATATAGTAATATGTGAATTGTAGAGACTCATCAGGGCAATGTCATTGTTTTAAGTTAACAATAAACTTTTGGAGAATGTGTTATGTTGGTCTTGCAATTATTTTTTTGCTATTTAACAGAAATTACCTAATAATTACTTATAAAATCCTTAGTTTTCGTGCTAAATCGTTTGTTCTGTAGCCATTTTACACAATCGAACACACAGGAACCAAACCTCTCTTATTTGAAGAATAAGAGAATGTAAGAAACACGTTCTTCTTCTTCTTTTAAAAATGGCTCCTTAGTGAATCGCCAATGTCAGAGTGTGATGGCGGAGACTCTGCCTTAAGAGTAGGTTTTATGAAAAAACAAGGGTACGGTGAACTGAAGGAAGTCTGTTGAAAGATCTCTAACCTAGAACAAGCACAAACATTTAGGGTTAGTACCACATACCTTACAATTTTATTTTGTTAGTAACAATATTAAAAGAGTATCGTGTAAATATTGTCAGTTGTCACCAAAATGAGGGTATATTAGTAAACGGCCCAAGAGTGTTGCGTTTAACCATTCTTCACGCTCCTTACACCAACCTCCATCTTTAATAGCGATATTAGTACTGTAATAATCTTCAACCCTCAGCGGCCGGTAACACTTCGCGCATCATCTGTAGGTCGTAGGTGTAGGTTGTAGATGTAGGAAGTACTTAAGTGTATTGTGTAGAAACTGTAGATGTATGTAAGTAGTTATTTGTTAATTCCAGTTCATAGTTAAAACAGATCAACGTCTGTCGGGACAGCTAGTATACGTATCTAGTGTAGATCAGCTAGTATACATAATATTGAACAGTAAAACCCAAATCAGAGTATTCAACACTTTAGTGATAATTTATTAATAAGACTCGTCACTTCGATACTCGTGACAGTAATGAGCCCGCCATAAATAACAATAATATGGCCGACATGTAATTTGTACATTACAGGAATAAAAGCTTAGTAACAAAAATCTCAATCAACCTATTTAAAAACTTATATTATTTATTTTATCTTATAATTCTTATAATAAATTTACAAAAATTTCAAAATAAAGAATTGAATTTATAATAGATTTTTTAAAAAGACAATGGTATATCAAAATTATTAATTAAACTTGTTAAACATGACGTGATTATCATTAAACTTAGAACATTTGATAATATGTTTTAAAATAATGAACTGTATAAGATATAAAAATTAACAATAATATAATTTACAAATTTCTAACAATATTAATATATTGTATAGATTGTAACATCACGTAGATTATTTCATGCGAGTGGGTTCAGGTACCGCATAGACATACATAAAAATAAATATAAATATATAATTCTAATAGTTGAATTTCCTTTAGAAAGGAAGAAAACGATCTATCTCTTCCCTATATATCTATGTATTTGTCGGTTCGAAAAGGCCAAATTCTCTAACGCTTCTTACAGTTGAGAGGATTTCTCGAGCTGTCTTTGCCATTGTCAGTGACAGTGTTGATTAAGGAGACAACATTAAGGCTGGGACTATATTGGCAGGAATCGCAAAGGCCGGTAGAAATTCAAAGCATTAGAAATAGAACTCTGGACTAAAACAAAAGAGTTGAATATCTTATACGTGCGTGTCGAGTCAGCTTTGACATTGACATTTGACATGACACTCGTGTGTTCGATTTTTAGATATATTGTTCTAGCGCAGAGTTCTATTTTCAGTGCTTTGAATTTTCCCCGGCCTTACGGATTCCGGACAGTACAGTCCTAGCCTAAGAAGCGTTTTAAAATATGGCTGAAAGAACACTCAGTTTGTATTCCATGTCTATTGTCCATATCGCTGGTCTTGTCCGACGCTCGCACATTTCCGGACCACGACTGCGTCCGGTGTACTCTGTCCACAAACAGATTCGTCCGATTTATATACAGAATGTTGTGCTACGAACTCGCTTCTAACCATGTTCATATCGTGAGTACTATTCGTGTATGTTTCAATTATTAAAAAAACATTAAAGAAACATCAATATTTAGTGAAACATGAAAAATATTAGTTATTGCACTGTTAGTTACTATTAGCTTAAACATACGATAATGCGTCCGAATACTGCCAGGGCTAAACAAATTTAATATATGTATTTTTTTATTTATTTCTTTCTTTATTTGCAATATGTGTGTTATTAAAGAAATTAAAATAAATATTCTTTTCTAACTGCACTAAACCAATATTCTTTTATTTCTTGGTATGTAGCTATGTCGCTTATTCAAATAGATACCCTATATAATATAACATTGCTATTCTTATCACTCCTTATAATCACAGACCGCACCTACTTCATGTGGCTATTATCTATACAGGGTGGCCAAAAAGTCGTGGATCAAACGAAACAGGGAGATAAAGGAGGTAATTTCCAACAAAAAATCTTTCTCCAGCATGGCTATAACTTCATTGCACGAAAAGATATGAACTATTTTTGTTTTTTCAATGAAAGTACCGAGTTTTTTTACAATTTAATCAGTAAAAAGTTAAAATGATTAAAAATAATTAAAAAAAAGCTGTTGTATTATGACTCGGTTTTGTATCAATACTACAAAAAATGTATTGCAGCTCTTGGTATCAAACTTAACGAGCAATTAATGTTTTTCCGTAAATTTTGATGCGTTTCAAAAAATTACTTCTCACTTTAATAGCACCATTTGAAAAAAAAACGTATTACGGAAAGGTGACCCTGTATTATAAAAACTTGCCGGTTTAATGCTGAGTAAAATGAGGTACAACACTTTACTTTTTGATCTTTAGTTTTGGTTTTATAATCTTTTTTCATATCAAGGTGCAAATTTCATTAAATGAGCCTTATTTTTAAATTTAACGATTTATCATTTCTAGGTAACGAAAGGGTCATACAATACAAACAACTCTGTAAAAACACTCGATACAAAGGAATTGTGCCTCTCTTTCACACTAACCATTTAATCCTTTGTCGAAAAAGGTCAGAATACCCGTCTTAGTTCAGGTAGTAGAATGCCGAGCGAAGCAGAGCGGGAGGGGTGGAAGCGCGTGAGTATCTTTCTTTGTTTAGTGTCTCACTCACTTTCTGGATGTGACTACGCACACTTATTATTTTGCACGGTATTTTTTGTGATTAGTTGTGACCCGCGCTTCGTTTCTGGACTTGTGATTGATTGCCTACCTGTGACCTACGCTTTGTTTATGGACTTTGGGTCATTAATTAAAAAAACTAAATATGCAGTTTTATCTTAATAATAGTAGGCATTCACGCCATTATTATCTAGATAAATCGTACATAAAATGGTTGTCGAACTACCGATTACAAAAAAAATAAAATTGTAAGCATGTCGTTAAAGATAAATAACTATGAGCGAATATAATTTATACGCATTTTGTACCTTCTGTGTCGCCAAATGTTCTATGGCAGAGATTTCAAACTGGAATATAGGCGCTTATATAATAATACGCTTAATTGGTAGTGACAAATACTAGTCATCTTTTTTTTGCTATTGAATTAAGCATGCCTTGCATTTCACGAATTTTTGGTGTGTGAGTGAATATAACAATAATGAAAAATGTCAATGTGTGTCGCGGCACAAAAATTTTGACAGTTTTGTAGGGATATAACGTATCCATAGTTATCAATGACTGTGTGTATGAAAAAGAATAAAATAAATAAAAATATATTATCTTATTTTACCTATCAAATATTTCATTCTCTAGGAGATGTCTTGCTTTATTATAAGAGCGTCCATTACCTAATGAATAACCGTATACTGATGCTAAACTTAGTTTCATTTACGCCCATCTTCTGTCATCATCACACCATGACAAAATTTGGCTTGTTCTATGACAGGTGTCCCTCTGTACGTAAGTATTTTTACTCTGTGCTGCTATCTCAATAATATTTACATGTGTGCGTGCAAAGAATTTTTTTTTCCGTTTTACCTGTCCATCCATGTAGGGTTTAGAGAGCAAATGGTTTAGGAAAATAGTCTTACTATACGCGAGAATTAAATACAATTTTTAAATAAAACTATAAATCGACTACGTAAATTATACATATAACCTATATTACCCGGTCTATTATTGCGAATGTATTGACTCCTCAATTATAAAAATCGGACTAGTAGTTTATACGCTACTGCGGATCAAACATACATACATACATAGACTGCTAAAATCAATACCCTTCCTTTTGGCTTCACCGTAATCAGGTAAAAAGAAAATATAATATATGTTAATTCCTAGAATAAAGTTATTTAATACGTATAAAGGATAAAGATTTTAGTTAGAAGATAGACAGGTTCGCAAGATTTATTCTAGGAAAGATAACTTTCGTTTATTTCCTATTTTATTACACGAATCTTATCACTATCTTCCACGGCTTCGCTACGGTTTAAATAATATTATTTTCAATGTGGATTTTGGATAAACAATTATGCCTTGTTTGTTACTTTACTACCTGACAAATAAATTACGGTGCAGTCCTTTAAATGATTGAAATATTTTATTGATTTATTTGACAGTTAATTGTACACACTATTATTACAACAATACAACAGGTCAGTCAGGCAGCTTCGGACAGACGTATACAGATTACAGATAATGATTTTCCAAACATAAAAATATTAGAACACCATTATCAATTCAGCATTTAAAAAAAAAATATAACCCGACTACGTAAACTAATAGCCTATTTTATATATTACTCAGGCTATTATTACAAATCTATTGACACCTCATTTATTCAAATCGGACAAGTAGTTTAGGCGCTACGGTGGAACAAACATACAAACATACTTAGACTTCCAAAATCATTACTCTTCCTTTTTGGCTTCGCCGTAGTCAGGTAAACAAGGAAATATCGATAGTTTAATTGCTATCGAACACCGTCGATCGCTGTAATATCACTTTAGATAATGAAAGCATCGTTCGCGATATCTCCCCTGCGACGAGCGACGCGTTCCGTCGACAATGTTTGGCTTCCATCGTCAGAATAACGTCGGAAGTTGTTTAAAAAATGTTTATTTTATCTAAATTCTAAACCATCGTGTTAGATCAAGCGTGATAAAATACAACGACTAAGCGTTAGGTCGGCACTATATGATTCGGAATATTAAGAGCAATGTAAATTGAACTAATACAATTCTCGCTAATACAATTGAGCAGAAAATCGAACATTCAAGTCAGACTAGTCAAATTAATGTCAATGTCATATTATGTCATATCTTGACACTCGACACTTCGATCTTTAACTCTGTGTCAAGTGTCGAGCTGTCATTTGACTAGACACTTGTGTATTCGATTTACAGCTCTATTGTTTTAGCGCTTCTATTTTCAATGCTCTTAATTTTGTACGGTCTTCCGGATTCCGGATCATAATATAGCCAGCCAGTTCACAGCGTACGAATATATAAGCATAATTGAATGGACTTTTTTCCATTATTGTTTTCGTTTTCCCAAATGTGATAGAAAGTTAAATGCTCTAAGGACAAAACTACATACTAATTAATATTTTTTTTACACCACGGATAACCAATCCATGTTGCTGTCTTTATCTGATGCGTTGGAAAAGCCACTTGATAGATAAAGACAGCAAAGTAAATATTTCTTTAATAAGGGGGGCATTTCATTTTTTGACATTGACACATTTCCCGGGTTGGAACAACAAAAAAATGTTGTTTCCAAGTTTGATTAGGACAATGCAGGCTGATCACCTGATGGTCTGACAAAAGAGATGATCCATGCGTCGGATGGGCATGTAAAAAGTCGGACCTGCGCCTGACCTCTCGCTAGTCATGTCGGTTACCCGTCCGATTGGGTTTCGAGAGTAAGGGAAGAGAGAGTGCTCGTGTATGTTGCGTATTGACAAAAGTAAGTCAAAAATGACATTAACAGATGTCATGAAGTAAAGCCTATTTAGTTTGTTTATTTCAGTTGGCCAAAAGGCTATAAATAGTGTAGACGTGTATTATTGTGTTAGGCATTTACCTCATATGTAATACGTAGTCAGTGTTAAGCACCAATAAAGGAGAATATAAGAATTGTTGCTGTATTATTATCATCACCACTCAGACACACATCAGGACTTAGAATCAAGAGGTCGAAGCCCGCTACATGGTGTCAGAAAAAGGAGTAAAAAAATAAGTTGTCAAGAAAACGAAAATCATGAACGCAAAAGGGGGTACATCGAAAACTCCGGAAGCTTCGAGACAATCTGAGTGTGGTAACTTAACAATGGCAGGAAACGGAGTGCAGAAGCTTGAGATCTCTACAGAAATTATTAACAATAATGCTGAAAATTTCAAGAAATGGACCCAATCATTCTAAATATTCCTACTGGCCTCGGGCATGGAGAAAACGGAAGACAAAAGAAAAATTGCAATCATGCTGCATTCCATGGGATATAAGGGCCTAAATATCTACAATTCCTTCAATTTGGACCTAAGCACTGCTACATTCCAAGAAGTCAAGGCAAAATTCGTCGAGTATTTTGAACCCAAAAAGAATTTGACCGTGGCGCGGCACAAATTCTTTACGTTGAAGCAACGTGTGAACGAATCCTTGGAAAACTTTCTAATGGAATTAGAAAACGCAAGTCATGCCTGTGAGTTTGGTTCGCTACGCGATTCCCTTGTAAAGGACATTTTCATTGCTAATATGGCCACAAACTTCTCGCAGTTTCGTCAAAAGCTCCTACAAGAGCAAGATTTATCCCTAGAAAGAGCCAAACTCCTCTGTAGAACACTCACGATGGCGCAGAAAAGTGAAGAATCAATCAATGCAGCAGATGGAAAAGAAGAAGCCACAGTATATAAACTACACAAAAATCGTCGGACCAGTTTCCCCCCACACCAGAAGAGAAAAAACTCAAGATCCCCATCACGCCAAGGTCACCCAAGATCAGCTACACCTGGATCCAGAACATCGTCGTGTGTAAAGTGCAACACATCGCATGGTCGCCGCAACTGTCCAGCATGGAAATACAGATGCAGGTCATGTTTTAAATATGGACATTTTACTCATCTATGTTTTAAGAAAAATAAGGTCAGGACTATTGGTTCTGGGGTAGGTAGCATAAATCTCGATGATGAATCGAGCCCCAAGGGTGCTGAGGCTGAGAGATTTACAATAGGGGCATTATTCAACATTAAAAACATAAAGTCACAAAATGCTAGTACAAATTTGATTAACACAAATCATTCCTGGCATTATTCTCTTAAAATAAACAACAAAAATGTAGATTGCCTAATTGACACTGGAGCAGACATAAATGTGATGTCTTATCAAGTATTTAAAGAATTGAATCTTAAATTTGACAAACATAGTAAAGAAATGTGTAAAAAATATAATATCTTTGCCTACAGTGGGCACAGAATTCCGATAATTTCAGTGTCAAACATTTGTTGTTTAGTAGAAAACAAAACAAAACCAGAAAACATTACTTTTGTTGTAACTAAATTAAATTGTCCAACTGTGATTGGTTTACCCACTTGTATAAAGCTAAATTTAATAACAAAAAACTTTCATATAAAGAATGAGAATGTCAAAAATGTTGAGCAAAATGTGTATAATGTGTATGAAAAAACTTGTGACAAAATTGTGACCAGATATAATGATGTGTTTCAGGGTCTAGGCTGCCTCCCATACGAACACAGCATCGTGCTAAAGAAGGATGCTATTCCGTGCGTTGACCCCCCTAGAAAGGTACCCTTCGCGTTGGTTGAACCGTTAAGGAAAGAGCTTCAACTCATGGAAAACATGGGAGTCATACGGAAGGTGAACAAACCTACTCTCTGGGTGAGTAGTTTAGTTATAGCCATGAAAAAGAATGGTGGATTGAGAATTTGCTTAGATCCTAGAAATTTAAATAAAAATTTATTGAGATGTCATTTTCCAATTAAAAATATAGATGAAGTCAGGTCTAAATTGTCCAAAGCCTCTTATTTTTCGCATTTAGATGCGTTTTCTGGGTTTTATAATATAAAATTAACTAAAGAAAGTAGTGATCTATGTACATTTCAAACTCCCTTTGGCAGATACAAATTTTTAAGATTACCTTTTGGAATAAACACGGCTACAGAAATTTTCTATAAAACCATGATAGATCTTTTCGGAGACATTGAAGGTATAATAATTTGGTGTGATGACATTTCAATATACGGTGAAACAATTGAAATACACAATAAAAGGTTAGAAATGTTTTTGGAAAGGGCTAGGCAAGTTAATTTAAAATTAAATAAAGCCAAGTGCAAGTTTCTTCTAGAAGAAATAGCATATTTGGGTTATATTTTTAGTAAAGAAGGTGTAAAAATTGATCCAGAGAAAGTTAAAGCCATAAAAGATATGCCCATACCAAAAAATATTAAAGATTTGCAGAGATTTCTAGGCATGATTAATTTTTTAGCACCGTTTATAGAAAATCTAGCAGAGAAAACTAATACCTTAAGAAATTTGTTAAAAAAAGATACATTATGGTTATGGGATGAAAATTGTCAAAAGTGCTTTGATTTGTTAAAAGAAGTCGTATCAAAAGCACCTGTGTTAACTAATTATAATTGCAACTTACCTGTGATTTTGTCGGTAGATTCATCAAAGAATGCACTGGGAGCGGTATTGATGCAAAACAAACGACCCATTGCATATAGTTCAAGAACACTTACCTCCTCTCAACAAAACTACGCTCAGATTGAAAAGGAATTGTTTGCCATACAATTTGGATGTAATAAATTTCACCAATATATTAATGGCAGTAAAACAACTGTTCATACTGATCACAAACCTTTAATTTACCTTTTTAAAAAACCTCTTCATGAAGTACCTGCTAGACTACAAAGAATGATGTTATCGTTGCAGGGTTACGACCTAGAAGTGGTTTATGTACCTGGTAAATATATGTATATAGCAGATACTTTGTCAAGAGCCTCACTCAGTGATACATACATACCTCAGTATGAACAAGACTTACAATATCATGTAAATTCAATATTTTCTAATCTCTCAGTGAGTAAGCCATATTTAGAATTAATATTATTAGAAAGTAAAAATGATGAATCTTTAAATCTGCTCAAGTCTTATATTCAGAATGGTTGGCCAAGAAGCAAAGACAAAGTAAGCTGTCTTGTGAAACCATATTGGAACATTCAAAATGAAATACATATAATGAACGGCTTAATATTTAAAGGCAATAGGCTTATTGTTCCAAAATCCTTGCAAAGACAGATTTTAGATAAAATACACTGTGGGCATTTAGGTATTAATAAAACACTCAACATAGCTAGAGAAACAGTTTATTGGCCAAATATTAACGCGGATATTAAAAACCTAATTGATCAATGTTCAGCGTGTGCAAAATTCATGGCAAACATACCCAAGGAACCGTTAAAATGCCATGAGATATCTTATCTTCCGTGGGAGAAGGTAGGTATAGATTTATTATATTTTGATGGAGAAAATTTCCTTGTCTGCATGGATTATTATTCCAAGTACATAGAGCTAGCTTCTTTGCATAAGAATTACACTGTCGATAACGTTGTTAAAAACCTCAAATCCTTCTTTGCTCGACATGGTATCCCGAAAATATTGATATCTGACAATGTTCCACCTTTTAACTCTTGCAAATTCAAGTCTTTTCTTGTTGATTGGGATGTAGAACACATTACTACCAGTCCTTATTGGTCCAGGTCTAATGGCCAGGCTGAAAGTGGAGTTAAAATTGTCAAAAACATATTAAGGAAATGCAAGGAAGATGGCTCGGATATACATTTGGCGTTACTACACTACCGCAACGCTGCTAAGGGAGATTTTCCCAGTCCGGCCGCATTATTAATGTCTAGAAACTTGCGAGTAAATTTACCAATTCTAAACAGAAAACTCATTCCAGAAGTGGTAAAATTTTCGACGTTTGAAAGATGTCACAGCAAAAGCAGAGACAGAATGTCTTTTTATTTTGACAGGCATGCGAAGTATACATCCTATTTGTTTCAGCCTGGAGATGACATTTATTTCAAAAAGAACTGACGATATGTCTCCCATAAACAGTATAGATCCCATGAGTTCGGCAGAGCTCGGAGACGGTCCTGTTCAAAATTGCATTATCGATGATAACTGTGTTCCTATGGAAAGTCTAGAAAATACCGGTTACGTAACCAGGTCTGGTAGAAGTGTGAGACGTCCTAAATTGTACATACATGAGAAATTTGAGTAGATAAGTAATGTACTGTTATTAGTTATGTAAGTTACTTAATACTAATATTAGTTTGCTTTTTTCTCGAAAAGGGAGATGTTGCATATTGACAAAAGTAAGTCAAAAATGACATTGACAGATGTCATGAAGTAAAGCCTATTTAGTTAGTTTATTTCAGTTGGCCAAAAGGCTATAAATAGTGTAGACGTGTATTATTGTGTTAGGCATTTACCTCATATGTAATACGTAGTCAGTGTTAAGCACCAATAAAGGAGAATATAAGAATTGTTGCTGTATTATTATCATCACCACTCAGACACACATCAGGACTTACAATCAAGAGGTCGAAGCCCGCTACAGTGTGTACTGTGCAGACACTTGGACACTATAAAATTACACCTGCATAACTGGCCTGGTTTCAATGAAACCGGCCACCGTCACTGAAGTCGGTGTGGGGAGCTATTATTATTATAGACTATATTACTATAGTCTATAATAATAGTAGCTATAGTCACTATAGTGATTAGTGTCCATGGTAAAGTTTAGATAAAATGTAATAGAGTAGTGGTTGATGATGATGATGAGTCGTTAATGTTTTCAATTTCCAAACGGGAAAGCCAGGTGACATTTTAAGGCCTTTCTAATCTTTGCTCCACATTCAGCTAAAATTGCTGAATATTTGAGTCCAGCTATATGTATATATTAGCTATTTACATAATTATGCAGTTACACTAAAGCGTTAATACCAGGAGCGCAGCTAATAGTGTCGGGTCGGCTGACGGCTTGTACACAGTTAGGCTGGGACTATATGATCCGGAATCCGGCGGACCCGGGAAATTCAGAGCACCGAAAATAGAACTCTGAGCTAATAATAGAGTTGAAAATCGAAGTGTCGAGCCTGTCATATATGACATTGACATTTGGCTCGACACTTGTGTGATCGATTTTCTGATTAATTAGCGCAGAGTTCATTTCTCAATGCTCTGAATTTTCTTCAGCCTTTCGGGTGCAGACAATAATATAGTCCCAGCCTTAGAGGCTTTGGTCATAGTCCTTAGTTTCCGGCTTAGGGCGCGGTTCCGCGGCCGCCGCAAATTGAGCTTTATCGACTAGGCAACGTAATAAGTTTTTACAATAACAAATTCTTGTTAAGTGTTTACACATAGAAAACCCGAGCATAGTAACAACATCAATATACGACTTTTTATAACTATTTATTGACTTTGTTTATTCAAGACAGTTTGAGACAAACGAAGTCTTCATATGATATACGTTCATTCATATGATATACGTTAATATAGATCACATTATGTAGCCTTCATTTGTCTCAGTCCCTATCTTAAATGAAAATATAATACATGAATAGGCGGCCAAATGTGTAAACAAATGCGTAAAGGCTTTAAATAACTTTACACATAACGGTGATATAATTTCAGTGAGTCGGTTTCTTCATATGAGTAGTTAAATCTGCGACTCATACGTCAAATAAATCATTTTAAGGCGATAATTGCATCGAAATTCCTCACAATCCGTGTCCATTGCTAATGTGTTGAAGTTGGTGAATACTGAATCTTCGCAAATTTTGCGTTTCCCGAACGCGTATTCTGTTAGCTCCTTCAATAACATAAAAATTTGCTGCAATACTACAATAAAAATCATGTAATTTAGTTCAAATACACTAAAACAAGCAAACTCGATACTGTACAAGAGACCTCTTTAGCTATCGTGAAATTTGACGTTTGTTTTCGATCTTGCCATTCGATTCTCAGTCGATTGATTTCGTCGGGAGTACTAAAAGTTACGATCTAACGAACATCTCAATCCAGGTTAGTTACAAATTGAGCCACCGCACGATAGTACGCTAGTGTAGGTGTCGGGAGTATCAAAAGCTATTGAGATCGAACTGATTCGATTCTCGATTGTGTCGGGAGTAAGGGGACAGATAATCTTCGAATACGTCCCTTGAAGATTCGAACCTAGGACTAGCAGTGTTACGCGATATATTCTTCATGACGACTGAGTCACTGGATCGTCATTTCCCAATCTCCCGGGGACCGGGACCATCAGCAGTCGCTCCCGGGACAATTCCAGCGTATTGAAGGCCATAAAAACCATAAAACTCCACATCAGGTCGCGGGTCCCGGCCATTGCCAATAAAACGCCCGTTAAACTCCGATATACCCAACCGTATCTGATAGACGAAAAACTTTTGAACGGTTAAAGAATTGAGTTTTGTAATGATATATACAGTTACTATGTACTATCTAGCAAGTTGCCGCTAGACCAGACATAAAATCAATATAGCATAACAACGCCGATGAATCGTGCGCACGCACAAATACTCGCTTGTAAATACGGACTTCAACTATGTCTGTAGTCGATGCGGTCACTTCATTTGTGTTTGAATATTTTAAGTCGTCCCAGTGCAAAGGAAAATATTTAGAAACTGGCCGAGCTAGAACAAAAAAAGTTCTAGCTCGTCGTATCATTTAAAGCAAAAAAACAATATACTTTTATCCAGATTGAGAACCATTTTGGAAGTCGGTTAAAATACAGTATTAAACAGAATGTTACACTTATACAGCCAGAGAAATTGAATGTTTAACAGTTAGGCCCTCGGTACGTCGTATTGTCGAGATTTAGAAACATATCCAAATTCAGAAGTAGGTATGTAAACCTGCTAAGCATACAATTCCCTCGATCGCACATTGAAAAATATAACAAAATTTAAACTAAAAGTGCTAGGGGATTTGGCTGGGTTAATACCAAGTTTTGTACAGCTTCTAGTCATTTAACCGCTCGCCTGTCACACTCGTTCATGCTTCGACAAAACCGAAGCAGATAATTTGATGGAATCACTTCAATAGGTTTGTGAACCTGGCTGATTGTAATAGGCTACTTGACTCATATTTAATATCATACATTGATGGAGTGTTTCCTTTAGTGCTTACTTGGCTTAGGAAAACGTATTAGCGATATCATAATTTAAACCTTAAAATTGAATAATTAATAAAGTTTATTTAAAAATATGCATTTTTGTTTTTTAATTTCTACTCATGAAAATGTTGCATAATGACAAAAGTAAAGTTCATGACATCTGTCAATGTCAAAAATGACATTGACAGATGTCATGAAGTTAAGCCTATTTAGATAAAGTTTATTTTAGATAAGTAAAAGGCTCAGTGTAGACTGTAGTATTTATGTTACACATATCTCATTTGTAATACGTATCTGTGTTAAGCACCAATAAAGGGGAATATAAGAATTGTTGCTGTATTATTATCATCTCCACTCAAGCGTAAGAAGGACTTACATATCAAGAGGTCGTAGCTCGCTACAGAAAACATCTCGAAGAAACTTCCGGCAAGGATGTGACGTAAACAAACACACTAAACACATATTACGTAGTAGTGAAACGGAACGTGTTTCTATAAAAATAAAGTTCATACCATCTTTTAAAAGTTATTTATGTCAAAACGTCAAACGGAACGTCACATCATCATTTTGTCTGAGCGGACTATAGCACAGATAACAAATAGTACTAGTATGACGTCACAACACAGATAATCTATCAACCAACATGGCAAATAGAGTGTTCGGCGGTCTTTAAAAACTGTATTTTTGTAATATTTCTTTTGTAGGTTTCTAGGTTTCAAAATAATATAAATTTTTTTTGTGTAATGGAACAACTATGAAGCTTTTAGGACATAAATAAAAACGGCAAGTATTTAAACTTGCGACAAAACAATCAAATTTTGGATATGAAAAAACCGAATATTTATTACTAAATTACTAAAGCTGGCTAAAGAATATAAGGAACAAACAAATTCAAATCTGGTGATCAATTAACACCAGTTTTTTTCACTGAATATTCCAAACTGGCAGACAGATATTATTTTAGCCAACAAATAAGCATCTTGGCGACAATCTGAGAGTACGCATTTTAATTGAGAATAGGCACATATAATATTTTCCCTGATGTAGGTAATTCAAAAAACATAATAAGCAGCAAAACGAGCGCACATAAAAAAACGTAAAGGAGCGTACAAAATTCCCATTTTTAATTTTCCCTGTTTCGAGGGGTGTAGATATTGTGTAGTTTCATTTTTAAATTTAAAAAATGGCGGATTTTATTTTTCGTAAAATTGATATGGAGTAGACTTAAAATTGATATGGGGTGCTGGATATGAAAATGACATTCATTTTGAAATCCCAAGATGGCGGACATACTTCATTTTATAAAAAATTATATGGGTGTCCTTTTGTAGGTTTCTGGGGTTGCTGATTACAAAAAAGTCATCCATTTTGAATTTCCAAGATAGTTGACATTAAAAAAATGGATATATATAATGGGTGTCCTTTTCTAGGTGTCTGGAGTCACTGATTACAAAACTTCATTCATTTTGAAATTTCAAAATGGCGAAAAATCATTTTTCTGTAAAATTGATACGGGTGTCGTTCTCGAGGTTTTTAGGGGTACTGAATACAAAAATGATATCTATTTTGAATTTCAATGATAGCGGTCATTTATTTTTAATAAACTTAATCTCGGTGTCCTTTTCTAGGTTTAGGGGATGTTAATTACAAAAAAAAAAACATTTATTTTGAAATTTCAAAATGGCGGATATATTTTAATTTCTGTAAAATTATTCCATCTCAAAAATGGTGCGTCCTACTGAAAAATAAATGAAAATTACCTCTCCCTTAGTAACCCGCAACCACATATTTTCTTCACGATGGTAGAAAAAGAGTTTTGAAAATCCTGAATGTTTCATAATTTCTATAACTTTATACATGGCTCGTATTTCAAAGTAGGCATTGCCATATATTTTCTATTTCGGAAACGGTGCATCCTACTGAAAAAATTGATGAAATAAATAAATTTTCATAGAAAAGAGTTTTTTCGTTCCACGTAACCACGTATTTTCTTTATGATAAGTTTTTTTTTTAAATCCTGAATTTCCAAATATTCTATAGCTTACATAGGCTGATACCTCGAACTACATATCATACTGTGTCAATATTCATCAATTCTAATCAGCATCTGCAACAACTTCTAGTAGGAACTCATGTCATTTTTACGGAGAATGAAAATTCTCTATTTTGAAAATTGAAATTGGATGACAATTTTATAATCAGCACCCCCGGAAACCTAAATTTTAATGGAAAAAATGCATGCCATGTTGGATTTTCAAAATGGATTTAGTTTTCATATTATTCTGCACCCCCAAAAACCTTTAAAACGACACCCATACCAAAGGAAAACAAACTCCAACAGTATCCAAAAATGCGATTTTCCGTAGCCTGCAAATTTAATTTTTAGCAGCCATTAATTTATCAACCCAATCTGGTTTTATAGCTGCTTACGGCGTATAATAGTCACCAACTCGGAAATTAAGTCGTCAACTTATAAATTTCGGTGCCAATTTGGATTAAATTTCGCCGCTTTTATTCGCCGATTTTTGTATATTTTGTCACCTGAGTGCTTTAGCGAGTTAAGTAATTTAGTCACCAACATTAATTCGTAATACAGTATGCTCATGTACATTGCTCATGCACCAGATTAATTATATCCCAATAAAAACAAGGGCAAGTAGCCAGGCAGTGGTTACGAAATTCGGGTCGGCACCTTCCGAGGCGCGAGATGTGTTATATCAAAAATATTACTGTATCTAAAGAAACCAATTTTCTATGATCCCGTCGACAATGTCGAATAATTTCGTTGACGCACATCGACAAAGCGTGTTTGTCGAAAGTGTTCACAGGTAGTGTTTGTGTTGCGAACTCTAGTATATATTCAATTGGAGTTATTTTCTTAAGATCAACAGGTGGTGTATGTCACCACTTTCAATTAGCTTCCCCTCCGCTCGTTGACGTGTGGTTAACTCGGTGTTTCCTCGAGATAATGCCGTTATTGTCATTTACTTGCCTTTTATTTTCCTTTAATGTTTCGTAAAGTCTGTTTAACAACTTAGTAATATTATGCTACTCAGATAATAGTGAGTAATACTATATTTCCGGCGATTGGGACACCCTCAAATCAGCAAAACATTATTTTTGGTGTATGAGTTAAAAGGATGCAAATAAAATCTCGGCCAAGTGCGAGTCGGAGTCGCGCACTAAAGATTGCGTACAAAACGGCAAAAAAACTTGGAAAGCCCACCGAAAAAAAATTTTTAACTCTGTTTTATTATTTGTTGTTCTAGCGGCAACAAAAATACATCATCTGTAAAAGGAGACCGGCAAGTCGCCATACATTTTCTGCCTGGTAATTTAAATACATGGCCACAAAAAGTATTTATTGTAAGTTGTTCTTTAAGAACATAGGAACAAAAAAAAAACAATAATATTTTGCATCAAAGTCGGGGGATAAAAGATAATTGATTAAATATGACCTAACCTATTGTTCAATAAATTGCCCTAGTGGCGGTTTGCGGAAAAGCGACATCTATTAGTTGAGATGTCAATTACGAAATGAAAAGTATAACTAGTTTGATTGGAAATGCAATAGTATGCTAACAGATAAATGTTAGATGTCGCTTTCACGTTACGAAAACTAAAAACATAATAATTATTATTTTTCTTAATATACATATAAATATTATAGAGGGATCTATTTCACACCCCAAGTAACATTTTTTTTTTCATGAAATTAGTACTAAACTGCTGAACTATAGAAAAAGAAAATAAATTTATACTTCAATTAAAAATAAATCTGTCTATTGCCACTAGATCGTATGTATTTTACACATGACTTCTCTGATATTCGGAGATTAATAACTTTTTATTCCCAAGTCCTATAAATATATATCCTTTTCAACTGTCTAGCATGGTTAAGTAGATACAGCCTGGTGAGCGGTGACAGACAGACAGTGAAGTCTCAGTAATAGGGTATAGGAGTAATAGGGTATAGTATATTACTCCTATTACTGAGAAATCACTGGTTTGTACTGATTCGACTTCGTTCTTAGGTATGGACCCTAAAAAGTTTTATGCGTACTTTGCACCAATCCAGACTCCAGAGGCTGTCATCTGCCATGTCGCGCTGTGACACCTTGACTGTCTCGAGCTTATAATGAAATATGAACTAACTTATAAGGTACTCAGTTAGTGGCTAGCCAGTGGCCACTTAACCTATGCAGCATAATATTTACTCCAATAAATTGTGAAAATGGCTTAAAAGTCAATTGTTCACAGTTCCATACACATAACATTTGGCAGACCAATTAGTTGGTATGCACTACGCACGTGCAGGTTTCCACTTTTTAGGAATTTCAAATATTTTTCAATACCGACCTTTATGAAAGGTGAACTATTTCACACAAAGAGCGCATATTTATATAGCTAGTTTGATTTTAAAGTGTTCCAGTTATTTTTAATTAAAATCCATCAGAATCGTAGCTATAGCGTAGCTACGGTTCGCAGAAAAAAACTACGATGTAAATAACCTTAGTAAGTAGGTTAGGCTGAAGTAATTAAAGAAAACCTACGGAACCCTCCTTGGACGTGTCTTAGGAGGGTTCCGTAGGTTTTCTTTAATTACTTCAAATTTTATTGTCCGGTTTCGCTCAAAATATTTTTCCTAAAGAGTTTTAGCGTGATCTAGTTTTAGTATGGAAACTTATAAGTTTCTATCTCTTATGGTTTAGAAATGCCAGGGAAGCAACTACTAAACCACTTTCGAGGCCGACCACTTGAAAATGGTTGACTTTGTAAACAAAGTCACGTATGAAAACCGAGACCTATACACAGTCTTCAACAATACCCAATTTCATCTATTTATATTTTTAATTACAGAAGTTGAAAGGGCAAACAGTCAAACGAACGGACAGACAGACAGGCGGACGTACAGAGCGAAAATATAAGGGTTCCTTGTAGTACTACGGAGCCCTAAAAACGACGTTCGGTTCAGTTGTTCTAGCTAGAACTGACGACAACTCAACACTCTCAAAATACACAAATGACCAAACGGCAGACCAAACTACTGAAGAAGATGGAGGTTTCACGTTTCATTGCGCTACGCAACTCACAGCAGCTCGATGATCGAACTCATGCAATTACATTTCCATCTTCTTTAGTAGTGAATAAAGTTCAATTTTGAATCGTTTTAAAAATTCAGCGACGCCTCGCGTCTCGGTGTATTACCTGAAGCTATTGGTCGAAGTTCGACCATAATTCATATTTTAATTTCAGCTGCATTAAGAGGTAATACTCTCATACAATATAATATAGACACGCTATCTAAATATGTAAAAGTTGATGGCTAGGTGAAAGACAGATTGACAATAGGGATGATGACTACTACATCTTAACTATTTAGTTTCTTTAATATACTCAGATATATTGAGGCATTACTACTTGGTAAATGTAAAAAAATATATGTGTAGTTTAGTAATAAGATAGGTACATCTATGAAGTACAAAAAAGTTTAATTTTTTTTGCCAAATTAGTATACGAAACCTACATCATTAGTTTGCTTACATTAGTTTAGTACAAAAACATTAGTTAGGGTAAGTATGAACCTAAACGCACAAATATCGGAGATATTTACAAATATGTTCCTACGGCTGTATACTTCATACACTTTAACCTAGGCGTGACGTCACAGCTAGGTACGACTTTAGTATGGAGCGTTTTCACGAGACTTGCGAAATTTTGTATACAAATCGCTGTACCTTTGAAACTATTGACTTTTGATATACTGTTTCTTCTGAGAAGTTACTCATATTTAAGAGTAGGTATTATTCATTTATGCAATAAAAAAAAAATCTCCTAGCCTATTGAGTCAAACCAACATCTACTGCTATCATTCAAACGCATGGAAGTGTCTGTTATTAATATCAGTGTATTTAACATTATTTTTATTAACTTTATGTATAATTAAAAAAATATTGGATTTCTCCACTTTCCTCCACATACCTAGTAGGTACTTTACTTTAATTTGTCAAATTTCGTATTCCTTCGTTTGCATCATTTTCGTAAAAAGGGGTAAGAAGTTTTTGTCATGGCTTTTAAATTCGTTTACACACGTAAAGTGAGTTTTGCGTGTACTGAACAGTGAACGCGTTCAATTCCGTTGGTGAATGTAACCCTAAAGGTTAAATTGGCAGGTTGTAATTTCAGCGGATGGATTTGGTTTACTTTGATTCACTTTGCCTACTTTGGGAAGGCTAATGTGACGATGATGATGTCCATAATATTATCATTAGTAGATATGATGCACGTGGATAATAGAATCGTGCATAGTTATCGTCGCATAATTCGGGATAATATTAGTGTAGCGGCAGCGCGCCGGCAGTTGGATGCTAATGTTCATAGCTGATTGGTAGGTAACAGTTAGGCCGTTTACGTATTACCTATGTAGTTAAAAATTGATTTAAACGAATCGCCTTCCTATAGGTATATATCAGTGGCGTGGGGTTCCTATAACTCCATTCCTATCAACTTCACGCCAGTGACTGACCTTGAGCGTCAAGTCCCATACTAATTTTGTAGACGACAAGGGCGTATCGCGCCGACCGGAGAGTATTGAAATCTGATAAAATATCGCTATAAATATTTGTGACAAAATTTGCCAAAACTAAAACGACCTTCCCCTGAATCTTGTCTTACTTAAAATCCTGAAATAATTTTCACACTCGTTTGACTTACAGTAGAAGATAAAAAAAATCGGTTGTCTGTAAAGTCGGTTTACTGACGATAGTTGAACGTGACGTCATGTTTATAGTGCGCGCGGAACTAATTGGCCGCGCCTTAGGCAGGCGTGTTGCCGCCGCGAAGTCCGGCGCCGAACTGAGTAATAGCATCAAGCGCCCTCGCCTTTCCGTCCCACCGCTCACATACCTAAGGCGCGGTCAGCTGAGGTAACGGAAATGCGTCATATTTAGCGAGGTAACGCATGAGTCATGTTTTTTCGTGCGTGCAGCCGGCTCCATCAATTTATAAGACGTTATCACGTCAAAAAAGGTTTTAACTTAAAAAAAGAGTGGACTTATCTATCTTACGTATCTATTTAATTCATTATTTAAATAAAAATGACAATTTATAAAAAGACAGTCCTCGGCTAAATATAATGCAGATTGGCATATATTTTTTTGGGATTATTCAATATGACCATGACTGAGAAAAAAGATTTCAATGAACTCCAATTTTTAGTTCTATCCAGCGCACAACCCCTTAAATAATAATAATTGTATAATAATATCTATGGACGCTTCACACCACATCAATCTGGCCCCGTGCTAAGTATTCGAAGAACTTGTGTACCAGAAAACGGGAAGTATATTTAATAATTTCATACTAAACATATATTTAAGATTTTTATTATATTATACACATATTTAATACACATCCATGACCCACAGAAAAACTTTTTGTTCCTTCGGCGGGATTCAAACCCGCGACCTCCGGGTTGAGCACCAAGCGCTGAACCACTGAGCCACAGAGGTCGAATGAAAAGCAAATAAAGTCGAAACACAGTACGAAGCCGCACGGTCAATACTCCCCCCCGTTTCCATACTGTTGATACAGTAAACGTGTTCCTATGCGTTAACTTTTTTCTATGTAAATAACCGTTTAAAATGTATTTTTTAAATTACCTAGCGGTAAAATAGGAGGTTATATTTTTTGCACACAAAATACGCAACCGAACCACAATTCTCGTATTTAACTTAGACTTTAAATTAACTTCCTAAGAATTATAAATTAATCGTCTTAATATCATAAACGGATTTTTGGAGTTATCAGACCAATTACATCACCGGACCAATCAAACAGTATTTGACGTCTGTGATTATGAGAATTAAATATGTTAGAACATGAAAATACCATTTTACAATTCAAAGACTTCTAAACACGGAGCCATAGTTTTTCAAAGTTGGTACTATGTGCTTTTAGTTGCTCTGTCTTACTAACGGTGTGTCAATACGAGTGAAAGAGACAGTTCATGTCGGTGTATAAATAGGTGTTTCGTTTTATGTTGTGACCGACTTACGGCCGTTTTCAATAACATATGTAATATTAAAGAAAGATAGCTATCCCCGTTAAACAGTACGCTGTTGTTTAATTTCAACTTGCGTTTCACAATCAAATCCTTCCCTCTCGCCTATACAATCCTCTTGAAACGTTTCATTTGTTGCTAGCGACATAACAATTCGTGTTTTAAACAATTATATATTTATTTACAATTAATACATTTATTAGTTAAAAAAATTATTAGTAAATATTGTACTTACAATTGAAAATCAAAACTCGGGATAAATTTTAAAAGTTTAAAATGAAATCAAATTTCGAAGCAAAGAGAGTTTAACTACTAATGGCACTCCGAAAAAAAGTGTCCATAATTCAAAATTATACCTTTACGTATTATCGTCAAAACTGCAATAGATTCAAGCCAAAAATGAAAAAAAAAAACAAAAAAAACTATACGTAGGTTATTATTATTGATTTTTTTTTATTTTATGATTAATTATTGGGTTAAAAAGGTAAATAAAACAACAAAACAACTATAATGAAATCATTTTTATTGTATTAAAAAAAGTAAGGCTACGTTCCCACGAGCGTTTTTTTGTGGTTGCGACAGAAAAAAACTGCACTTTAAATAGAACTCTGCGTTAATATAATACAGCTGAAAATCGTGTACAGCTAAATCTGACATTTGACACTTGACACTTCGATTTTCAGCTTTAATGTACCTACTAACGCATAGTTCTATTTACAGTGCAGTTTTTTTCTGGCGTGACCACAAAAAACCGCTTGTGGGAACGTACCCTTAGTGTCGGTTGTCAAATTGATAATATTACGATAAGTTCAAATTGATCAATACGACAGTGGTCAATACCAGTAGAAGTCAATAATGTGTCCCGCGGCAATTAGTGGAACTAAATTTGGTAGATTGTTATTTACAATGCCTGAGGTTGTAAAGAGTGATTCCCGAGAAATGATACTCAAGTTAATGGAGTTTTGTGAAGCAGAGCAGCTGAATCAAGGTATTCTAATGCCCATAAAAAATGCAGGCAATATTTTGTCACGCGATCACAGCGCCGCGTCTAGGGGACTTCTTTCATGAAAAGGCTTTGTATTTATAAAGTCCAAATAAAAATGGATGAGTCAAGTCAGTCGAATCAGTAAAGTGGTAGTAGACGCTTTACTAAAACATCCTCGGCAAAACGGCCGACATTGACAGATAAGCAAATGACGTTATTACAGTAAGCTCCGCCTATCGGAGAGTAAGTGAAACTTAAATTGAGAGAAGGAGACTCTTCTCAGCTCGACGCCGGGCCCCTGAAAAGGGCCTTGGCGGATTACCAACGTCAGGGGCATAGCCCCTCTAATTGGGATGACGCGCCCAGTACGAGTACTGGGCGCAAAGAGTCAAGTTTTTTGGGAAGACCCCCCGCGGCAGAACGCGGGGGAAACCCGTGGGGGGGCAGCCAACAAAACAAGGGAGTGTCGTCATGCCAATCCAGGCCCAACCGAAACCGGCGGTCGGCTCCAAGCGGCGCGTGGGGGTCCCGACCCGGGGGCCGGGAAACGTGTGTGGTTCCACTCCCTCACTCGCCGCGTTTACCGGACCGCGGACGCGAACGACCTGGGGAAAGGGGGGAAGTCGAAGGGGAAAGACTTCCGGGCCCCGACTTTATTTGTCAGGGGGAAGGTGCGTCAAGGAGGCGACGGGGTGGCAAGAGGGCTGCCACTCCGACAGGCCCCAGACGATTTGTTGAAGTTTACACCGGCAGGTTTAGGTTTCTACCGGTGTAGGGAAAGGAGCGGGGGGGGATTGTGATCCCGCGAAGGTGGAGCGCCTGTACAGGCGCCTCGGTGTGGCGCATGTCATTGCGCCGGGACTCCTCCTCTTCGAGGGCGGTGTTCGGGCGCGCCATTGCGCCTGGACTCCTCCTCTTCTGGGGTGGGGGGGGCACATCATTGCGCCCGGGCTCCTCCTCTTCGGGGGTGGCGGGGGTCCGATGGGGCTGCCGGCGGGACAGCGTCCCTCGGCAGGATGTGGCGGTCGGGCGGGCGGGCGTGCCACGGCGCCAAGTCGGTCAGCTCGACAAGACGCGAGGCATCCGCTCGCGCGAACATGTTGGTGGCGAGTCGGGCCACGAAGGCCTCCACGCTCTCCATCCTAAGATCCCTCTCGATGGTGGAGTTGCGGACGTACCAGGGGGCGCCCGCAATGTAGCGCAGCACCCGGTTCTGGGCTCTCTGCAGCGTCCTCTTCTGGGGTGCAGAGAGCAGATGATGCCACGCAGGTGCTGCGTAGGTGAGGCGGGACCTAATGTAAGTATTATACAAGGCCGTCCGCATGTTGAGGGGGATCTGAGGAGAAGAGAAGGCGGAGTGCAGTTGCGCGGTGGCCGATTTGGCCTTCGCCACTGCGTGCTGGCGTTGGGCGACCATGGAGAGACGGCGATCTATGATGACACCTAGATATTTCGCCGTTCTTCCCCATGGTATCTCGGCGTCTCCGATCTTCAGAGGAGCTGGGAATCCCGTTCTCGTGGTGACGGCGAGCGCCTGGGACTTACCTGCGTTCACAGACAGTCGCCAGTTGCTCAGCCAGTCAGGGAGAAGGTCCAGCGTCCTCTGAAGTTTCAGGGCGGCATGATCGGGCGTTAGCGAGGTGGAGATGAACGCCGTGTCATCGGCGTATAGCGCTGCGGTTGTACCCGGGTCCTTTGGCACGTCGCTGGCGTAGAAGTTGTACATGCTTGGCGAGAGCACGCTGCCTTGAGGTACGCCGGCGGTGATGGGACGCTCGCTGGAGAGAACGCCGTCGACACGCACCCTGAAGGTGCGGCCGGAGAGAAAAGATGCCATAAGTCTTACCAGAGGGGGTGGGACGTTGGCTCGGATGAGCTTGAAGAGCAGACCTTCATGCCAAACACAGTCGAACGCCTTTTCCATGTCGAGGAAGACTGCGACCGAGGATTCTTTCTTGTTGGCCGCAACGGACAGGTGGTGGATGACCCTTACCAGCTGGAGAGTGGTGCTCAGCTCCGACCGGAAGCCGAATTGGTCCTTGCGAGGAGGGAGGTGAGGAGCAAGGTGCTTGAGGAGAAGGACTTCAAATGTTTTTGAAATGGTTGAGAGGAGGGTGATGGGGCGGTAGCCCTCTGCCCTTCTCAGGTTCTTATGGGGTTTGGGGATGGTGGTAATTATCCCCAATTTCCAGGTGGTGGGAAAGTGTCCGGTCCTGACGATTCCGTTGAACAGACGGGTCAGGGCGGCCACCGTCCTGAAGGGGAGATGACGAAGGGCAGAGTTGGGAATACCATCTGCTCCGGGGGCCTTCTTGGGTTTAAGGCGTGCGATCACCTTCTGCACTTCCCTCGGAGAGAAGGAGAAGGAGGGGGGGGAGGAGGGAGAGAGTAGGAATACCTTTACCTCCTCGGAGACCGTTCGGGCGTGGTCCGTTGCGGTCGTTGGCAGTGGTGAAAATTGGCGCTCGAGGTGTTCAGCATGAATCTCTGCTCTATCCTCTGCACGGTACCTTGAATTACCATCCGGGTGGAGCAGGGGGTAAACAGGGGCAGTGGCTCTGGTAAGACTGCGGCAAAAACGGTGTAGGGAGGGCCAGTCCTCACCCGCCTCCTGGATGCGTCGGGTCCAGTTTTCCGCACTGAGGAGCTCTAACTTAGATCTTACCTCAGCGGTGAGGCGGTTGAGCTGCGTCTTCAACGCTGGGCATCGGGTGAGTTGCCATCGTCGTCGCAGGCGCCTCTTGTCGGCGATCAGGTTCGCTAAGTGGCGAGGTAACGGGGGCCGCATGTATTGGCGGTGGGTGGGCGGCTGGGTAGCCGCATCCATTGCAGCTGCAATCGCCCCGGTGAGCTGCTCCGTCATGGCTTCGACGGTTTCAGCAGAGTTCACCGGGAAATTTGGAGTGTTCTCGTGCAGCTGCAAGGAAAAGGCGTCCCAATCTCGGACTGGATATGAGGGGAGGGGAGGGACACTAACCGGGGAGGCTCGGATGGTGGCCAGGACCGGGAGATGGTCGGAGCCATGAGCCACGTCGAGTACCTCCTGGTGAAGGTCGCCTGCGATGCGATGGACGATTGCCACGTCCAGGACGTCAGGGGAGTACGAGGGGCTCTCAGGGTAGTGGGTGGGGGTGTAAGTACCCACCACCGTGTACCCAACTCGTACGGAGTCGGCAAGCAGTCGTCTGCCGTCCGCGTTTGGCGCGCGGGAGCCCCACTCGGGGTGCTTACAATTTAGATCTCCGGCAATCACAGTCGGCTCATCTGATATGAGCCTGTGGATGTCGGAGATATCTAAATGTGACCCCGGGGGCTTGTAGCACGCGAATATGCGGGTGCGGTGGGTGCCGAGTGCCACTTCGATGCCCAGCGCATAAAGGGAAGACACCGAGGGGGTTGGGAGGAGTTGGTGGAGGATCCTCCTGCCGACCAAGACAGCAAGGCCTCTACACGCTACCCCTCCGCCGAGATAGTCCTGGCGGTATAAGATGTACCCAGGAGCATGAAATCGGTCCGAGGGGGAGAGATGGGTTTCGCTTAAGAGCGCGATGTCAATCTCCTGTTCCCTGAGGAGATGACGGATCGGAGCCATTTTTCCGCGAACCCCTCGGACGTTCCAATGAATAATTCTTAACGAGGATGGGGCGTGGGAAGCCATTTGGTTATTAATTTAGTAGCGAGGGAGGCCCCTTCAGGGAGGGCCGACAAAAGAGTAGTAAATATGTCTTCCCCGGCCTGAATTTTGGAAAATATATCCAGGGCCAGGGAGAAGAGAGCGCGAATTAGTTCGGCGGTGGATTCAGAGGCCTCGGGGGCCTCTCTCCTGGGACGACGCTGAGAGGGCGGTGGGGCGATTGCTGGCAGGGTGGCGGCAGCTGCTGCTGGATTGGCAGGCTCGGTAACGACCTCGGCCTCTTCGGTAGTTGTAGTGGCCGCCGGAACCTTGCGCGAGGCACGAGAGGTGCGCGGGGGGCGCGGGACGCGCTGGGGTAGGGGGGGGGCCGACAAGGTAGCAACGGCCTTAGGGAGCGGAAGCGCGAGGGGCTCGTATTCCGAGTCCGTTGCTGTCGCAGAGGTGGCTCCGGACTTGGGGCCCTTCTTCTTCGTCCTCATCCTAATCCTCTTCTTCCGTACAGAAGGGGTGGGGACTGTGGATGACGCGGGACGGGGGGTAGGGGCGTTGGCCTCGGCCATAAGAGATGTGGCCGTAGGCGGTGGGGGGGGGACCTCTTTCTCCGTAATGGGAGGGTCATGACTTACCCGGGGAGCGCGAGAAGTGCGGGCAGTAGGTCCTGCACGGCGGTTCCGGGGGTTCCGAGACTCCCGTTTATAAACCGGGCAGAGTTTGCTATTAGCCGGGTGGGCCCCTTGGCAATTGACGCAGGTGGGCTGCTCGGTGTGTGGGCGGGGGCAGTCAGCTGCGCGGTGCTCTTCGCCGCACCTGACGCACGCCAGCCTACGATGGCAGTTCCGGCTGGAGTGTCGGAACTGCTGGCAGCGATGACATTGGGCGGGGCCGTCCTTGCCACGCCAGGCTTCCACCCTAATACCTGGCATGTGAAGAAGCTCCGTAAGTTGGTAGATCCCGGGGAGCAGGTCCGGGGTACGCTTCAACAGCACGAAGTATACGCAGCCGGGGCGGTCCTTCCTGGCCAGGATCCGGGACACGTACTCGACTTCGTAACCCTTCTTTTCGAGTGCGGCGGCAATGGCATCGGTGGGAGTGTTGACCGGCAGGCCGCGGATACCTACCTTAAGTCCACGGTCCTGCGGTAGCGCGTAAGAATACCAGCTTACGTGCTCGGTCTTGCTCAGGTCGTCCAGGTATTTTTGGACGACACGGTATTCTTTTTCCCCTCCAGGGGTAAATTTGACCCCTAATCCCAGCGGCTTCGCGTTGGGGGGGTGGCCGAGGAGCTCCGCAAGGTTGCTGAAATGCCTCACCCAGTCCTCCAGCTTTTCCACGATGAGTGGCGGGCAGCGGGGTGCGGGGGGAGGCGGTGGCGAAGTCACATTCCGTGATGGTGCCGCGGTTGTTGCCGTGGTTATGTCCATCGGCGATGCGGCCCTCGAGGTTGGGGCCGGTGGAGTTCCGGTGGGGGCAGCAGTAGTCGCTGCTGCGTAGGTGGCCGGGCGGTCAGCGCGTTTGGCAGGCGGCGAGACATCAGAGGACACCTCCTGCCGCTGTCTCTTGGTTACCTGCACGGGCGGGGCGGGGGGCGGGGGCATGGTGCTCGACGAGGGAGCCGGTACGGGGGCCCTCGGAGCAGGCACACTCACCCCTCTTTGATCCTCTTCGGGCGGGGAGGCCGGCGAGGGGAGGGCGAGCTGTGAGCTCGCAGTAGATGGTGTAGGCGATGGGCGCGGGGCGCTCACCTCCTCGGTTCGGCGCACAGGGCGCGGCGGAGAGGCCGAACCCTTATCGGCTGGGCGGTGCGGCGGCCCAGACTCGCGGCGGGTCGCCGTCGGAAGGCATTGGGGCGGGGGGGTGTCAGTACACCCCCGCGAGAATGCCGAAGACGGCCCGGGGCGAGCGGTATCCTTGCCGCTCAAGCTGGGCTCGGTGGCTGAGAGGTACGCGCGCTCGGACGTACGCGAGCTCGACCTCGATGAGGCGGCGCTACGCGACGCACCGGAGCTGGCGCGGGAGTGGCTGGGGCGGTCACGGCTATGTGGCCGCGAACCACGATCGGCCATGGTGACGGGGCACTAATTTAGTGTCCTCCGCGGATAGGAGACATGTTTACAATGTCACAATGTTACTAACACTAGACACATATGTACACATGAATATAAAAGTAATTAATACAAACAGTACTCACAACACAAAGGGTCTTCACACACGGCACAGGTACACTAAACACAACACGTATTCAGTGTCAAAGTAGTCACTATAAGTGTACGTACTTGCACGGTGGAAAAAGAGAGGCTGTCTCCCCGTGACCCGACGTTGGAAACAAGTTTCCAACGGAAGGCCAAAGGCAGTGCAACCCCTCAGCAAGGCGGCAATCCGCTCGTTATTCTAACGAATGACGAGTGGATTGACGGTCGCGAGTGGGGTATAACGGCACTGCACAAGGGGCGGGTCGGCACGAGCGTGGAGTGAGAGGGACACTCGACACGTTCCGAGCGGGACGGCACTACCGCGGAGTGAGCGAGTCACTACGACGCGGATAACGCGAGACGGCACGAGAACGCGGAGCAACTGAGAGAGCACTAACACGCACGAGAGACAGGACGATCACTTAAATTGAAATGCAGTCAGCTAAGATTTATATGAGCGTCCCTATCTTTAGTAGCTTATCCGCACTCCCGCCGATAGGTGAGCCACTTCGGTAGGAAATGTCATCTGCCAGTAGGTTATTGAAACGCGAGTAAAGACAAAGGCAAAGATTTAACTAGTCTTTAGTAGCAAGGATTACGGATAGGTAGGTTATTGAGAACGGCCGTTATTCTGTCATAATGCAGTTATAGCTCTCTGTATTTTTTGTTTTATCAATATAAATCAATATCTAAAGGACTGTTGAATTAGAAAACTGTTATAAAACAGTTTTCTAATTCAACATAAGTGTTGCTCCGCTGCATAATGTGCCTCAAGAATCACGATGTGTAAAACTATTACTATTTGACACGTTTAAGGGTACATTTAGAAAATAAATGTCTTCTTTTATACCTGATCTGATACTTTGATATGGTAATAAAAATAATTGTTATTATCGAATTCCCTGAACTAAAAAATCCCTGATTTGACTAAGATAAGAGATTTGATAAGAGATCCCAGAGATTGTTTATTATGCTATCTTTCTTGTTTTTTATAAAATGGATTTACATTACATTGTAAATACAAACTAGAAATTTTTTTTTTTTAGAAATCGATCTTTTACTCCTCTATTTTTCATGAATCGATTCATCAGGTTACGATTCGAATCGATTTAAAAATCGATATTTTTCGGAAAGAATCGTCATCCCTAGAGTCCAAGCGTCATCTCACATCGCAACGAGACGATAAGTGACTCGGCGACTATTTTTCAAATAGTAGATCATTAAAAATTGCACTTTTTTCGTACACAACAAGATTCGTTACAATGAATGCAAGAGCTGCGCCGCATTATGCAGAGCGGTGCAGTTTGATATTCGAACTCTTGCAATTGAACGTGTATCTTCTTGTTTATTGAATAAAGTTCAATTTTGAATTGATAACTTAAAACGGATTACTGTATAATGATACTTAAACGTATCGTCTCGTTTCGGTGTGAACTGATGCTAACGGAAAATAAGCTTTCAGAATTTTAAATCTAATTTCATTACGATTTACAGACGTAAATAGTAATGAAATTAGGGATACTACAATACCCCGGCCAGTCGGTAACTCAATTCCAACGTCATTATTTGAGAGCTTTGTGGACTCGAATTGTATACGCCAAAAAGTACCACGCCTACCGATCTCATACACTATGTTACACAATTTGCGACTAAATGTGAGTAAAATTAAAAATGTAAGTAACCTCCGTCATTGTCTAGTAGAAAGCGAGCTGATGATGGTGATTCATAGCTTGTAATACTCTTGATCACGTCGGCTTTCACAGAAGAAAAAACTAGATCAAAATCATCCATTTGGCAGCTACAAATCGTCCATATGCCACGGACAGACACGGACACACACACACAGACAGACAGACAGAGAGTCCCGTCAAACTTACAACACGAATCTGTTTGCGTCGGGAGTTAAAAAGTCAAATGATTGACGATGATAAAATATTGCGGGTGCTGTAAACTGTGACCTAAGCCAAGGTCTTGGATATTATGTAAGAACTTTTCCAAACACCACACGTCGGCTAATTTCACAAAAATATATCTGATAACGTCTGTCAGTCTGTCCGAATTCTTATCGCTGAATTTATTCAAATTGCTTTATATATAGCTATCGATCCTTTTCTAAGCTTAGTATTAAGGCCTTCATATTTATTTTAGTTCAGTTCATATAGCAGTTAGTTATATATTATTATTTTATAAGTTGCTATTCTCTAAGGGCTCGCTTCACAATCTACTGATAATTAGTGTCAGATAGCTTATTTGCATGTTTAGTCTCTGTCGCTCTATATAAAAGTGAGCAGCGACAAAACTTCCGAATAACTACTCGGCACTTATGAGGCAATTGTGAACCAGGCCGTTAGCAATTATCCTACTAGCTTTTGCCCGCGGCTCTGCTCGCGTAAATAAAGTATCCCACTGGAACACTGTACTTTTTCGGGATAAAAAGTAGCCTATGTTTTAATCCAGTAAGAGTAACAAACATCCATCCATCCTCCAAACTATCACATCCTACTATTATTATAATTGTGAAAGTTTATGCGGGATGTTCCCGTGGGATACTTCCTTCCTTCCAACCTTCTGAAAATTTGGATGAAATTTTACGTACAAAGCAGTTCATAGTTTATAGCGCAGTTTCCTTTTTCCCTCGAATTGACGTAACGTATTACACGTAAACGTAGGAAATACTAATACTAAATAATAAACATATATTGTATAATACGACAATAACTCATATCAGCGGCGCACAGGAGCCCATTACAGTTTCAATAATTGAACATCGGTAATAACGAATTACACGTTTCACTAAATTGTGCTGTCGCGTCGGGAGTCTGGAGCCAAATATAACAATTCACAGCAAATTTATTCAATTGTAGGTAAACAATTATGTTATTTGGGATTTTTTTTTCTTATATTATTGATTGACATACTTGCGAGTCAGGAAGTGTGCATTTACCTGGAGTTAGTAAGCATAGTGATGCCTGAGTGAACAGAAGTCGAGTGCGCCTACTGTTGGCCGGTGTCGCCATCGATTTAACACAAGCTATACAAACAGCCTCTGATGTTGCTTACAGTGCTCAGTCTTACATACAGTACACTTCCTACATGATGCCTCCCACCGGGTCGGGAACGCCCGGCGAGAAGAACCTGCGTAGGGAAATCGTGCGGGGCCATCTATTATCGAAAAGATGGAAAATTGTTCTTTAAAATAAAATGATAGTAATATAAAAATGTTACGGCTAAAACTATATACCGATAGTATCAACAGTATATAGAAGCATATAGAAGTGTATACAGGTAGGGGGCCACCTCATTCCCAAGGTTTGCTATCATTCATGACTTCATTAACTATAGTCGATCATTAGCGCCAACTCGTGAGGTCTGAAACATATCTAGCAGTTCATAATTTAAAAACAATCAGCTTAATTGAAGTAACCCCCGTATTGTCAAGCAGTGAGCGAGCTGATGATGATGGTTTATAGCTAAGAACACTCTCAGAATCAGAATCAGAATCGTTTATTCCAAGAAATTGGTTACATAGATGTTACATTCAAATCAATCAAATCAAATCAATCATTAAACATATTTTGCCAACAGTCATGAAATATAAGATTATACACACATACAAAGTCCCCTTATAAACTACTTATACTTACAGCTATTATGTCTTTCTCATTTAAAAAAATATAAAAAAAAAGATTCATAGTGTGTAGCTGTTGTCAGTGACAAAATAAAAAAATAAAACTAGAAGAGGTTATAGCAATGATGCTATAACCTCTTCTAGTTTTATAACTAGTTTTATAACATAAGTTTAAGCCATGAGGCTTAAACGTGGGATGGGCACAATATTTTAACATTTTAACCCTGGAGGAACTAAATATAAATTTTAAGCAATTGAGAAATCTATTAGGAGTGTCACATCTTTTATTCGACGAGCTATTTATCTGATTATCAAATATATGGTTTTGGCGAGAATCATGCTACCTTCCGCCTAAGTTTCATACATCACAGGTATTTCGTATTAAGTTTTTTACATTTTCATTGTATATTTGCAGTACCTATTAATACTGTAACTCGCCCGTCAGCGTCAGCTTTTAAAAAAATATTAACCTAACCTAACCAAGAGCATGTTAGGACACGTCTAAGGAGGGTTCCGTAACTATTAAGGTTTTCTTCGAATTACTTCAAAAGTTATGGTTCGATTTCGCTCAAAATAATTTTCCTACAGAGTTTTTAGCATGATCTATCAGTATTGAAACTTACAAGTTTCTATCTCCTTTTTGGCAACTTATAAATCACTTTGGTGGAGGAGAGAGATACTCCACACGATAGGGTAGAATGAATAATATTTTTCATCCCTACTTACTAAAACACAAATACAAAATTATTCTTATTTTATAATGTCAAATCAGAGATTTATGAACAATCTATAAATATACCAAATTTCATCTATTTATATTCATAATTACAGAAGCTAGAAGCGCGGACAGACAGACTGAGGGACGGACGGATAGACAGAGCGAAACTACAAGAGTTCCTTGAGTATTACCTACACAATCCTAAAAACCGCATCTAAATCGGACCTTTCGTTTAGGAGCTACGATGGCACGGACAGACATAGACAGACACATCAAACTTATCACACACTTTTTGCGTCGGGGATTAAAAAATCAAGGATGTGTGTTGAACCTAATTAAGCGAAAGAAAACAGTTTTCCTGTAATAGCACTTTACGCTTTTATTCGGTTTGGGTAGCGATGTGATACCAGTGGGCCTAGCAGGAACATTTGACAGCGGCGGTGACGTAACGTTATTGAATGAGAATTGTATGAAAATCGGTCCAAATCATGACAGCGCACATAGCTAGGCTGCTAGGCCCCCAGTTACCACGCATAAGCCTAAGGCCACACGGCGCGGTTTGGTTTCGAACGAGAGAGACGAGGCGGGGAGGGTCCGAGGCCCAAGCAGTGCGGTGCCGCAGGTGCACCGCTGTTGTTTGTACGGCATAGGGAACTGGGCAAGCCAAGCCCATGGGTTTGCCCATTACGATGCCGCACTGCTCGTGTGGCCCTCAGTGCGGTGCGGTGCGGCGCGACGCGCATCGTGTGGCTCGGCCCTCAGACAGGTCCGCTCAGCCGGACACGATGTTCCATATTCACTGAACAATAAACCAAAACACATTCATTGATTAAATTTAATATTATTGTCTTTATGCCGAAACCAAACATAATCGCTTTCAAAACAGATACATAAATATAAAGTTGAACTGCAATACTGAATAACAGTTCCATTAAGTAAATAGTTCGTTCATAAACTAAACGTATATACTAATAGTAGATACGTTATAAACTTTTGAAACGACAAACTTCTAATAGCTTCACTTAAGGAAATAAAGATTTCTAACTTGAACAAAATATATTGTCAGCAATAACGAGTTCAATATATTTTATAAAGTTCCTCCAAAGTTATGGTCAACGGCTAGCTCATACGAACTTCACAATATAAATCACGACAAATACAGAAATGTACACTTAGCTATAGTTTAGGGATATCGTGAACAGAAAACTGGGAATAAGCTGCTTGTGATTCAATATTATTGATATATTATTGAATCAGCGTGTTGACCGAACCGAGATTATATCGGTAAGATTTAAGAAACCTGACTACGTAAAAAAGTGTTTTAAGGCTGGGACTATATACTCCGGAATCTGGAACGCCGATGAAAATTCAGAGCATTGAAAATATAACTCTGCGCAAATACAATAGAGTTGAAAGTCGGACACATGAGGGTCGAGTCAAATGTCAATGTCATCAATGTTATAAATATCATAAATGACAGCTCGACACTTGAAACTTCCATTCTTCACCGGTGTTTCGGATTCCGGTGTATATAGTCCCAGCCTTAAAACGCTTTTTTACGTAGTCGGGTTATAGTTTTTTTTTTAATCCTCACAACTTGAGTTTGGATTTTACCAGTAGCCCAACTCTCTTAACTATTATCGATCTTAACTATTACCAGCCTAAAAAGGCCGAAATAAGAAAATAATCTGATACAAATCCAAAAATGAATAGGTACAAAAATGGTAAAGTTAGAGCCGTCGTCGCACCCACTAATGGCATCTGAGCGTCAGTTCACACACCGTACATAGGTATGTACTGACCCTAAGGTCTAGAGAAGTTTCTAGAATTATACCACAAGTTAGATACAGACGGCTGCGATTTGACATCGACAGTTCCGAACCTTATAAAATAGATGCGACCACGGCTCCACCTTGACCATTTTTTTACCTATGCAATTCTGGATTTCTATCTGAATTATTTTCTTATTTCGACCTTTTTAAAACCCTTTTTTACGTAGTCGGGTTATAGTTTTTTTAACTTGTATTTTTTGTATTTCGTATTTTTTCGTTTCCCATTCGAACATATTTTTGGAATAAAATTAATAAGTACCTAATCAAAACACTCGAAACTAAAAATATATTCTTCACGAGCGCGGAGCGAGCCAATTTTTTTTCTACATTTAAAGAACGATTATTATATTATGAACGAAATATTATGATAATCAAGAAACGCGATTGAGATCATTCAACAGTTCACTTATTCACCGTTATCCGTATAACAAATGTAGTAGAATATATCCTACACATCAAAACATAACGATACTGCGATTCACAACATGAAAGACCCGTAAGTGCTAATATTTATTTCATCTGCACTATCTACTGTACTTGTATCATTAGAAACGGACGAACCGATTTTAGTCGAGTTTCTTTTTAAAGCTGACGTGATCGACAGTGTTTTTAGCTATAAGTCATCATCATCAGCTCGTTTACTTTCTTATTTATTGACAAATCAGGGGTTATTTAAATAAAATTATCTATTTATAAAATGATAAATTATATTTATAATAAAAATATATTTTATGAAGGTAAAATAACATATAAATTATAATATTTTATAGTCTCATATTACGTAATGTTCGAAAAATGGACAATGGGTTAGTACGAATTGTACGACCGCATTTTAAACGTGTATTTTGACATATTTGTGCAGACACACGACACGACAAATATGTAAAATGTTTAAACATATTTGTGGTGCGCTCGCCACGGTTTATTGAATTATCTCGGTTTCATTTTTTTACATGTTAGAATCTGAGGTTTAATTTTCAAAATACATTTTTTTTAAATATTGTATAGCCTATGTTCACCAACGGCATCATTACGAATCTATTGAAACCTCATTTATTATAATCGGTCTAGTACTTTAGACGCTACGAGGGAACAAACATACATACATACATAGACTGCCAAAATCATTACCCTTCCTTTTGACTTCGCCGTAGTCGAGTAAAAAATAGACAAAGCGCTTCGAGAAAGGTAGTCTAGTAGTGCTTTTGCGCTTCGCTTGGCTCGTCTTGGCAGGCGGCACTACCGTGCCCCCATATTTTTAAAGTATTCCGAAGTAGATTCCAAAATACTAGGGAGTAATTTGCGAAGAAATTATATCCTGAACCTATTGAGCTATGAATATTTATAAGGTTTGCGTCTCTCCGGGGTCGATAGGTAAGTGTAATCACTCGAGATGGTGACAAGTTATTTTGAGAGATGGTTGGCCCTCCGTCAGAGTTTTGCTGACATCCACAAGAATTGATATCCTAAAGATTGAAGTGTTTGTTGTAACTCGGATAGCAGCAGATATGATAATAGCAACGAGGACTAAATTATATACACAGAATAAGCTGATTCATATTTCCTAGGTCGGCTATTTCCTGTTATCTATTATTCGGTACCAAAGCAGCGATTTGTCTCGTAGATTACTTGAATTTGAACGCCTTAGATCAGATGATAAATATTTCATCCCTGATTAAATTAATCACAAGTTGCTAACTTTCTCGCTTTAGTGATGTGATTGTATGATGTTAAAATTATTGATTTAGGTGGAGATTTAAAACTAAGAATTGGTAAAAAAATACCATTATTTTGTGTTCAAGATTACTTTTATTAGTTACGTTTTTTTATTAAATTCCAGTTACGACATCATTTATCGCATGGGGAATTTATTCTAATTTCTAAATAATATAACATGAAAATGTTTTAGGGACAATTTATGTTACATATTATAATCTTGAATGAAATAAACGCGACAAATGCACGCGATACGACACGGGAACGATTCGACGCGACATATCCCCATTCGACGCGACATATCCCCATTCGACGCGACATATCCCCATTCGATTTGTCGTTGCGACGCTCGAAAAGCAGCAAAATATAAATTTCATATATCCTACAAAATTAAACCAAATAAAAATACTTTCCAGAGACAATTCTCGCCAGATTATGTCTCGTTCAATAAAGCTTATGCCAGTCACAATTCCGTACTGTACTTTGCGTAAAATATGAAACATCATTATACGTGAGAACAAAGAGGCAAGCGAAAACATTACTCCGTGTATTTGTTTTGGAGCCCCGACGTACCGTGTTCGGGATGTCGCACCCGTTCAGAATGTAGCCACCATCGAGGTCCATTCATTGACTTGGGTGGGTAAACGAAGATGCGCACTGTTCTCAAACGGCGACTCTTGTAACGACAGCGTCTACACCAAAGATTAAAGAAAGACGAACAGATAAACAGCTACATAGTTAGCTTTCGATTTGACTGCACATACATCAACATAAGGTGTATCCACGATTGTGTGAAAAAAATGTGGGCCGTTGAAGGGGACGTCAAAATTTTCAAATTTGGGTCGTTCTATGAAAGCTGTTTCCTGTACGTAAGTATATACATATAATTTTTTTCTTTTTTTAGACACAACTAGCTAAGCACTAAGTGTTATTTAGCTGCGAGTTGCGACACTAAGAGCCTGTTTCAAAATTTACTGTTAAGTGTCAGATAGCTTATTTACAATTTTTGTCTCTGTCGCTCGATATAAAGCAAGCGGAGACAAAACTTCCAAATAAGTTATCCGACACTTATTAGAAGATAGGTGAAAACCCTAACCAAACCAAACCCACCCTGGCCGTTCTCCATTTAGACATTTCCCCCACTGCCGTTCTGACAGCCTCCGAACTGAAGCTCCTCGTACATATTTATGTCGTGCGCCATGCTCTTGACCGTTAATTTTGTATTTCTATATCTATACTAATATTACAAAGAGGAAAGATTTGTTTGTTTTTGTTTGTTTATTTGCATTGAATAGGCTCCGAAACTACTGGACCGATTTGGATGAAATTTGGCACAGATTTAGATTAGACCACAGGGGAAGGCATAGGCAAATTTTTATCGCGGCAAAATGTATGGTACCTGCTGGATTTACTTTTGCGCGTACGAAATCGCGGGCAATATCTACTACTGTACTAGCTTTTGCCCACGGCTCCGCCCGCGAAAATACAATATCCCACGGAAACTCTGTACTTTTTCGGAATAAAATCTGTAGGGATCGCCTACATCTTATTTTTACATTTTATATTTACATATTATTTCACACACAATTTGATTTATCTATTTACAAACATAAAAATTAAACATATTCACTTCATTTAAAAGAATGAAAATATTTAAATCATTATTTTATAACTAAAAAGTATAAAGCTCTGACAAGGCATCAGGTGCCCAGTCAGCTCATTGAAAATATTATAGTTAAATAGATGTTTACCCTAAACTGCATGGGAGACTCGCGCGCCGACCAGTTTCTATTGTATGGAAGCTATCGCTGTGCGCCGCGCGGCCGCTCGCCAGTTGGCTTTCATTATTGATACGCGAAATTAGTGACGCTCGTGCGCCGACATTTAAGTTCGCGACCTTGTTATCGCGGTCAGCTGTTTTGTTTTTTATGTACTTTCGTTACTGTGGACTCTCACACTCTCCTTCTATTTAAACATAGGTTTTGTGGTGTTAATTGTGTAATACTATTGTGACCCGTGAATATAAACTTCAGACTTTATTGTTGTGGTTATCATTACTAACTTTCTATTACACTCACCACCTACCAATTATATACACCATAAATCTTTTAATCCAGAGCCTAAACTACTACCATACCAAATTTCATCAAAAACCGTTCAGTAGTTTTTGCGTGAAAGAGTACAAACATCCATCCGTCCGTCCAGCCTCATAAACTTTCACATTTATATTACAATAGTAAGTATGATAAAGCGCGAGGTTCTGCACATGGTATGTCGTCGTCTGGAGCTCGTAAACCAAACGTCACGCGGTTCAGGCGGTATATGAGCGTATATTTCAGGATTGTGTCTCGAGCTTATTTCGTGCCGAGTGAGATACAGATGCTCCCGGGTACTGCCGGCGCGGCGTCGTATGTACACCAGATATGATATTGCCAAGTTTTACACGTACGCACCGTTAATATCAGAGTTCATTGTTTTAAAAACTAACGGATTGTGACGCCGTGCACTTTTCTTTTTCCCGACGACGGCTACTGTCCAGCGGGTGTGGTCACGGCACGGTCGGAAAAAGAAAACTTCACCGCGACAATCCGTAAGTGTTTAGAACAATGAACAATGTTCGCGCTAACATAAGAATTCAACAAGATCAGAGTTTATAAACGGATACAAAGAAAACAATTGCGCTCATATTGCTACCAATTTAAATATCACTTACAGCTCAATAAAGAAATTCACATTTTGTCTACTTTTTGTTAATGTAGGTTTTCAATAATATGAATAATGCATGTAAACCTTTCTCTTGAATGTGTGTATTGATTAAGCCGAATTAAATCCTAAGTTCATAATAATGGATTATGGAACCAACATACCCTTTAATTTTCGAATGAAAGAATATTTTTTCAAATTGCTCCAGCCGTCTTCGAGTAATAAGAAGGTCGATTCTGCTAATGAAATCCAGCAATAATAGAGTCACAGTCCAGTCCCAAAACATTAAAACTGCAAAATGGTATTCTCATGAACGTCAAACCCGTTTTGATTGGTCTCCAAACTTGGAACTCCAAAAATCAGTTTACGATGTCAAGACGATTTATCCCTCCTTTTTGGAAATTTGTTTAAAAATTTGACTCGTGGCCCATGAATCCCAGAAACTTTTTCCTCCCGAAGTTCAGTCACCTTTCAGTTTCAGGCAACGCATCACGTAGCAGTTTGCCCCGACCGTTACTCGCACGTGGCGACTCTCGTCAAATACGAGTGTACGTAACATCTGCTAGTGCCCTACAGTAGTTCCGCGCCGTGGAAATACAAAAGCGATTACCTATTATTTGTTATGGCACCTCGGTTCCTCGTGGTTTCGATGAAATTTTATAGTATAGATTCTTTAAACGAAAAACTTAGATATTGAATCAATAATATCAGAGGTGATTAAATACTTTTCAGATTAGTTTTCTGTTAAATCATTTCTTGAGGCTTCGATTAGATATCGCATAGTTTTTTTCAAAACGAAAAACTAATTTATCAGTCAAGCATATTATACTTTAGATGTTACACTCTAATTCTCCGGCAATTCATAATGTTAAGTACACTTCATAATTAACTTCCTTAAGAGGACTAAAGTTATTTAAGTCTAAAAATAATTTTCCCCGTCTCTTTCGCTCTCCATAAAACAAGTGACAATCGCAATCCGCAGCGCAAATGTTTGTAAGTGTAATAAAAATTAAACAAAGCAAGAGCGGGCGCAAATACCGCGGACTTATCAAAGTAAGGCGCGGGCGGTGTGGGCACGCGCGGGTCTTGCTGCTCAAATACTCTAATTATCTGTAATTAGAGTATTTGAGCAGCGAGACCCGCGCGACCATTACTCATCGGGGAAGGGGATAGTATCTGTACTATCCCCTTCCCCGCTGATTAATGGTCGCCATTATGTATGACTCAGGGCCACCGTCATGCGATCCGAGACGGTCTGGTGCGATCGGCCCTTACTCCCGCTGTAATTATGTTTCTTCGTCAATTACTTACGAAGCTCCCTCGTTAATCATGCAAGTAAGCGGAATCGTATTTGTGCGAGTATGGCTTGTCATTAAAGCGTTTGTATAGAGCTTCTAATATTCGTGAGAGTAATTCTGCAACGTTTGTTTCATCCGCTGCCCAATTTAATATTATATATTTAAGTTCTGACATCGTTATGAATACTTTACTTTTAGATGTTTTCCAACTTATATTATTGGGAATGCTAGAATAATTTATAACAAGATTATTTTGGTACCTAGTATAATAATACGAAAAACACCAAATGAGGTAAGGTAGGTCAAGTCACACGAAACCTTTGTGAGATACCTAAGTTTCGCCCGAAAACAAGACTGACTTTGACAACTATGCGATTTGTACAAAAACATTTGTACAAAAAAAGGTTTTAAATTGACATCGTTAGTTTTCCTAGGCCACCCGATTGATACATATTTTTGATTTATGATTTTACTATAGACAGGCATACGTCTTTAGAGGTTTCGCGGCGCACGTCATCCAGCGTGACTCGCACTCCGATAACTCGTCCGTCGCCAAGTCGGGTCGCGTCGGACCGACCGCGCGCGAGACACCATCTACGAACGCCCTAGATAAATAATCTGCGCTATTCTGTTCACTCCCTATATATTCTATAGTATAATTATAAGCCCCTAGGAACATTGCATACCGCTGCAGGCGGTTGGCTGAAATTTCAGGAGTGCTCATAAGAGGTCCAAAAAATAGCTAGCAGAGGTTTATGATCTGTCCTTAGAACAAATGGCTGTGATCGACCGTAAAGGTACTTGGTGAAATCGCCTTACACTAAAAATAATCGCAGTGGCTTCTTTTTGAATTTGTGCATATATCTTTTCAGCAGGTGAAAGCGTTCTGGACGCGTAGGCTCGGTGACGCATCTACCGTTAAAATAATCTTAGCGTTAGGATTAAAATGTGCCAACGTTTTGTCTGATGCTAATAATTTTTTATTTTAAAAAATGTGTCGTCATGTACTTTAGTCCATTGCCACTTAACGCTAGTGTAGGCGCGCCCTTATTGACTCCTTAAATGGTCGCGTGGGGTACATGTGTAGCCCAATGAAAACATTATTTTTTGGGTTATTGATTAATAAAACGACACAAGATTTGTGTAAAATGAATAATCATTTCATAAGAAGAAATATTTTTTTTATCATCTACTAGATAGCATTTATCAAAATGTAGAACTATGTCTTAATCCATCTCCTTGCATTCAGGGCACAACAGCACCCGATGTTCGGTACAAACTGGCTTAATGCAATTCTCGCATCGTTTGCGAGTGCTTCGGTCTCGAGCTCTGGTACAAAATGCACATCGTCCTACACCGGTGCAAATAGGCATATTGAGTTGCGTCGAGTTCTCGGTTAGTCCAAGAAGCAATCTTGCTTTCAATTTTATACCCCTTGGTATATTTTTCTGCGATATGCGGTACTCAATCAAAGTATTATTCCGTATCAATGGACATATGTGACGAGTGATTCCTATACCGAAACCAGCGGGCTTGGCATAGCGATCCGAAGAAATAAATTTTAAGAAGAAATATTATTTCCAAATAGTTCGTTGCAATAGTTCTTAATCCATAGTAACAAGGTCGTCAATAGAAGTCAACATTTCTTAACAGCTATATTTCTAAAATGGCTGCCGGGAAATCTGCTGTCAAAAAGGAACAAATATTTAAGTAAATGACTGAGGTTAAAGAAACTATTTGTCAAGGAGCACCATGATTTATGTACAAGGAGTAGTTTACATTATTGTAAAACTATTTGACATTGAATTAAGAAAGCGTTTCTACTTTAGCTGTCAAAAGAGGCCATTTTTTGAGCTCATACTCGGGAAGAAAAGAAATGTAATTTCTCATAACGACGATGCGTCGACCTTGCTGCCTGACAATAAGACCTATTTTGCTCCGAATGGTATTAATGTTTTTTTTGTTATCTGTAATTTTGTCGATTCTTCGGTGTTTCTAGAGAGAGATCCGAGCAATATATCTTCGCTTAGACCTATATCTTTGATCTCGTGTATTTGTAAAATATTACTTATCATTGTAACCAGACGCCTTGAGAGGGTCTGTGAACATAATAATTTGTTTTTAGGTTAGTAGGTTTCCCTCGAATGTTCGTGTTTGGATAATTTAGTTCGTTTTGTATCACAGGATCAAATTGGGTTCACCGCGAAAGAAGAAAAACATCGTCAAGTTTGGTTGATATAAATAATGCCTATAATAATGTAAATATTATTATGTTGGTACATACATTAGACGAAACAGGTAAAGGTGCCTCCTTATGTCAATATATTTGGGAGTACCTACATGAAAGACATTTAAAGGTGGTAGTGTTAGGTACCAGCGGTGTCGCTGTGTCGCGGTGTCGCGGTGTCGCAACCGTGTGGTTGTCAGGTGGACAGGGTGGACTTGCCATGGCTTAGCTCGAGGTGATCCAATGTCACCAATTTTATTCAACATTACTACGCGTGAAATTTGTAAGAATATAAATAACGTTGTTTTTTGTTTTGTGCTTTATATAACGAAAATAAATTTGCGGTTCATGACTCTGGCTATTCAAAGTGCTTTAGATAAGATTATAAAAATTGTAGAAGAAATTGGTTTAGATTTGTCTCCGTTAAAAAGTAAGGTATGTTTGTTTTCGAGGGGTAGACATAGGCAGACTGTCAATTTAGTAGTAAAAGAGTTCAATATAGAAAATGTTAATGTAATTTGATATTTAGCCTTATTTTAATATAGCTCGTTAAATTGGAAATTTCATGTGAAGCAGCTGTGGGAAATATCGTTAAAGAAATTAAATGTTTTCAAAGTTTAGCCGGTTCGTCGTTTGAATACACCAATTACATTTAAGAAATTTATACATCACATTAATTCGCAGTCGACTCGATTATGCCAGTTTTTTATGACACTAGTGCTAAATGTAACATCATCAAATTAGATCGAATACAGAATTAGGCCATGAGACTGGTATAAGGATTTGGAACTGTGTCTGCCTCCATTGTTCTTGAGAAGAAGGCTTTTAGCGGGTAAATTTTATTTTTAATCTTAATCTATTAGAGATGGTGAAACCGTCTCGGGTGTTTCTAATTTAGCAGCCCTTTGTTCTAATATCTCATATTGGCGAAGTAAGAAAATCCCATTATATATATATATATATATAATGGGATTTTCTAACAAAGACATGACTTTATATATATATATATATAAAGTCATGTCTTTGTTTAGACAAAGAAAGAGTAGACAGACCTAAGCGCGCCCTCAACTGTCATATTTTAAACAATACTATAGCTTATTTAAATAAAAATTATATCGACTACTATAAAATAAACACTGATGGTTCTAAGAGTATCAACGCAGTAAGTGCTTCGCTTTATGGCCCACAGACTAAATTGAAGGCGTATTTTATGTTGAACAGAAAATATTCAAATATGTCAGCTGAATTGCAAGCCATTTCCGAAAGTCTTTCGTATATTAAAACTTGTAATTACAAAAATTAGGTGATACTTTGTGACTCTAAAAGTGCTTTGCAACATTTAGATCGGTGCTCCACGTCGTTACGAGGGCTCTCGATAGCCTATATTATAATAACTGACTCACTTTTGGAGTGACAAAGTCTCGACGTAAATATTAAGTACCAGTGGGTGCCATCTCGTATAGGCTTGACCGGGAACGATCAAGCAGATATATTGGCACAGCTGGGGGCGGACTCAGGTATAATTGTAGAACAACTGCTTTTTACATGGATTTCTTGTCAGATATTAAAAAGAATCGCCATAGCTTATGGAAAACTCACTTTGATGAGAGATCCGTGGAGAAATGCATTTGGTATAAAACTTTATGCAATTAACCACCTAATAATCCCGTGGTTTGCCTCAGTGAAAACAGACAGACACAGGCTAGCGACGCTCATGAGACTTCGCTCCGGACACGTTCCACTAAATGCATTCGGTTACATGATGAAAGTGTCTGTTTCCCCAGACTGTAGTTTGTGTCATAAGCGGAAGACACCATGCTTTGGTGGAGTGTGGCCGGGTGGAGCTTGAGCGGCGCAGATTTGAGGCTGACGCCGGAGTGACACTCGGACAACTTGGTTGTGTGGGTGCCATTCTCGCCCATCCGCAAGAATCTGTTTGCTGGGGGCTGGTTAATTTGTATTTATCTCTAGAATTAATAATTAATTTGTATTTATTTAGATGTAGATCTGATTAAAATAATGTTGATTAAGTATTTAGATTAATTTGTCAGTGTTAAAAAAAGGGGCACTTATGTATTACAGAACCCTAAAAATTATCTAACTTAACTACTTACTCCTTTATCAGTTCATACATCAATAATATAATAAAGAGGAAAGGTTTGTGTTAGAATAAAAACTCGCCAATACAAAATGAAGTTTATTATGTTCTATCACAATTCACACAACAATCAAAATCACTTTTAATATTGATAATAACATATTTTAACTTTTAAACTTTACAGTCTTAATTTACTTTTTACTAATAATAATTATTTTAATATTATAGTTCAGAGTACACTCTCGACAATTAGCTTCTTCCGTCATTGCTCTGACTCTGAATTTTCACTAACACTAATTCACCCTCAGAATATGTTCGAGCCTATACTAGACCCTTGTCAAATCTTTGCTTTTGCAGCTTGGCATTAGTTTGAATGTTTTCGTTTACTCTCTCACGCAAAGCCGTCACATCAAAAATCTTATCTTCCTCCATTTGAGGAGCTAGGCTATCACTGTCAGATCTCAAACGATAACCAAAGAAAATCACACTAGGAACGACCTTTGTGGTTTTATGTAATGTGCTATTTAACCCTTGTTGCAATACTTTAATACAGGAATCCCAATTATCATCGGTGGTATTAGCCTCTATAGATTTTAAAGCTTGTAAAATAGTTTTGTTAAATCGTTCTACTTGACCGTTTGAACGAGGCATACCTGTCGCCACCGTATGCAAGCGTATGTTTTTATCTATACAATAGCGAGAAAATTCCTCTGCTGTAAAACCAGCCCCCGCATCTGCTATAATCCGTTTAGGGTTACCAAATATTTTAGTTATATTTTCTAATTCTTTGATAACCAATGATGTTTTGGTTGATTGCACAGCAGTGATAAATACAAATTTTGTAAACGCATCTACCGTGACTAATAAATATTTGTTTTTATTTTTAGTCTCTATAAATGGTCATAAATGGTCCAAATGAATAGTGTGAAATGGCTCTGCATACTTTGGCAACGAATATAATTCTCCTTCTTTCGGACCGCCCTTATTTTTGTAATAAATACAGCTTAAACAATTTTTGATATATTTTTTTACTATGTGACGCATTCGAGGAAACCAATATTGACTGTTTATCCTTTCAACCGTTTTGTCTATGGAAAAATGTCCCAGATCATCATGATTACATTTAATTATTTGCCAAAAATATTTTCTCGGTACTACCCATCGTCACCCTTGGGACGTTCTTCTGTAAACTTTCCCGCCTAATAGGTAATATTTATTAAAAATGTCTTTTTCTTTATCAATATCACCGGACTCTAAAATGGCTCGAATGCGTTGCAAGTCGGAATCTTGCAGCTGAACTAATAAAAGCCAATCCGCTTTAGTTATTGCCATTATAATTTCGACTTCCGATTTTTCTCCGGACGGCATGGGGTTTCTGCTTAATGCATCCACGTGTTGCATTCGTGAGCCCTCCCTATGAATGATCTCATAAGAAAATTCTTGTGTGGCTAGAACCCACCGTGCTATCCGGGGAATAATCTCTTTCTTAGTAAGTGCATATCTTACTGCACTACAGTCCGTAACAATTTTAAATGGTGATCCGAAAAGGTACAGGCGAAATTTTTGCAGTGAGCAAACTATGGCCAAAAGTTCTAATTCGAATGAGTGGTACTTTTCATCAGCTGTAGTTTGTCTACTGTAATAATGTACTGGTTTCTCACCTTGTTCTGTAAGTTGTACTAAAATCCCGGCAATACCGTTTCTACTCGCGTCAGTATAAAGGATGCTATCTTTATTGGGGTCAAAAATAGAAAGTACACTCTTTGAGATTAACTTATTTTTGATCGATTGGAAAGAGTTTTCCTGCTCCGTATTCCAAACCCAATCAGCGTCCTTCTTTAACAGTTTTGTTAAAGGTGCCGAGATCATTGCAAAATTTTTAATAAATTTGCGAAAATAACTTATGAGGCCAAGAAACTGTCAAGTTGGTGAACTGTTTTGGGTTTTGGAAAATTTTGCACCGCATTTACTTTAGTTTCGTTAGGCATCACACAATCATGTTTTACCTTGTACCCTAAAAACTCAATTTCCATCTTAAAGAAGTGACACTTTTTTAAATTTAAAGTTAAACCGTTTTCCCTTAATATTTTTAATACCCTTTTTAGCAATTTTAAGTTATCGTCTATTGTCTCAGTTACTAAATAAACATCATCCAAATATAAAATGATATCTTCAAATCTAAGGTTACCCATGACTTTATTCATCATCTGTTGAAAGCACGATGGCGCATTTACTAAGCCGAAAGGAAGTCTAAGAAACTCATAGTGCTCATTCTCTGTTATAAACGCGGTCTTTTCTATTGAGTGTTCATTAATAATAATTTGGTAATATCCGCATTTCAAATCACAACTTGTAAAACATTTACGGCCCTGTAAACGATCTATTAGATCTTCGAATGGCATGGGGAACTTATCTTTGATAGTTATTTTATTTAATTGCCGATAATCAATGCAGAGCCGTTTTTCACCGTTATTTTTATTAACTAGTAGCGCCGGACTCGCATAAGGTGAGTGACTTTCGCGTATGATATTATTTTCTAACAATTCATTAATAATTTCACGTATTATTTGTCTATTAGCAGGTGAAGACCGATAAGGTCTGCATTGAATCGGTTGAGAACTAGTCAATTTAATTGTCATTTCGTGATTATTAACCTTTCCTAATTCCTTTATGTTGGACGCAACACAGTCACGATATTCACGAAATAAAGCCATTAATTCTTTTTGGTGGGCATTTGTATCGATATCGAGTTGACTTATTACGTTAGTAAATTCTGTAAACGTATTCGTATAGTCAAACTTAAGAACTTTTCCCACTCGCGAATACATGAGATCAGGCCGTTCAGTTACATTTCTACCTATTAAAACTTCATAATCTGTTAAGTCGTCAATAATATACAAATCTATCAATGATAAGGAAACCGAATGGATATTTTATATTAACTGTCACTTTCTCAGAAATAATCTTTATGCTTTGTTTTGAAAAACCTTGTAGATGGACAGGTGCAGGTAGTTGTAAAAACTTTAGCGAATATTTTTTTGCTATATTTTCCGATATTAACGAGCAGCTGCTGCCGGTATCTATAAAGGCTTCGCAAGTAAAATCATTAATATAAATTAATTTAATAAATTTATTACCTGGATCGTTCGTCGAAATTTTTTTTGTCTTGCTTGTCTACCTTAACACCATTTAACTTATGATAGCACACAGACTCCAAATGACCTCGTTTACCGCAAAAGTCGCATTTATTAGACTCACATTGACTCCTCTTATGATTACCGCCGCAAGCGAAACATTTAATTTGCTTACGCGTGAGCACCTGACCGGAATCTCTGTTCGTGTAAGATTGACTCGACACATTCGGTGACGACAAAGACATCGGCTGTTTACAGATGGATTATTATTTATTTTAATAGGAATTTCTCCAGAATTTACATTAATTTGTTTACTAGATATTTTAGACTTATAATTTCGACCGTGCAAAAAGCTAGCTAAACTATCGCATGTTACAAAATTACTCGCTTCAACGGACGCGCCTATGTTACTGTCACCGATATTACCAATAATTATTGAAATTATGTCTTGATCTGAAAAGTCTAACGAGAGTCTGTCAATTCTACATTTTTGATCGAAGTAGAATTCGTACAAAGATTGATTCTCAGTTGGTTTTTTCTCTAATATCTCCTTTAAAAGTTCGAACATATTAAGTTGTATTCGAAAACTCGAATCTCGAAAACTCTTTCTCCAATCCTTCCAGTTCCACGAAGGCCATTCTGGCCCCGTACGCAACAAAGAATCATACTTTCGCGGAACCCTTTAATTTATTTAGCGCCTGATAACGAATCATTTCGTCCGACCATTTAAACGTTTGAGAGTAAGATTTTAATATACCAAGCCAAGCATTAATATCATCTCTTAGGGGATCAAATTCAGGTATAATGTTGTTGAGTATAAAACTGTTATTCGTACTCACAGTTGAGGTATCGGCCTTACGTGATACCTTACTCCTTCTAGGTGGCGGAGACGGTGTTCGAGGACTACTAGTGCTGCTACTGGAACTAATCGATCGCGCCTTGAAGCGGATTCATCCCGAATCCGCTTATTTCACAATGGGTAAACGATCAAGACGAAAAAGGTGACTTCTAACTCCTGATGTTAGAATAAAAACTCGCCAATACAAAACGAAGTTTATTATGTTCTATCACAATTCACACAACAACCAAAATTACTTTTAATATTGATAATAACATATTTTAATTAAGACTGTAGTCTTAATTTACTTTTTACTAATAATAATTATTTTAATATTATAGTTCAGAGTACACTCTCGACAATACTTGCTAGCCCAACGGTTGGAAGCAAAAGAACCCAAATACTACTCGTGCCGCCTATTCTATAGCTTCCGTGGTCGCCATCTTTCTATGCTCACTACATCCGGTTAGTCAAATAGGTGGCGCTAGTAGTATTATTTTTATAAAATTGCCAACATTTGTTTGTTTTTTGCATCGAATAGGCTCCGAAACTACTGGTACGATTTTGATAAAAATTGACACAGATATAGAATAGACCACGGGGAAGGACATAGGCTACTTTTTATTTCAGCAAAATGTATGGTTCCTGCGATATTTCTTTTAACGCGCATGAAGTCGCGGGCCACATATAGTAACATTATATATATTCTTAGTCTAAACTTAATTTAATTTTGAATTTTTTTTACAAGGTGGTACTAATAAAAATGGAATTGTAAAATAAGTACGCCGAAACATACATTGGTAGAGTAAGGATCTGAATTGAGTAGCAAAGAGTGTTGAAAGATTAGTTAGTAGTTCGTAAAGAGAGCGTAGTCACTGGCTGTAACGATAGGAATATCTTTTTTCATATTTTCCTCCATGGTTTCAGGTCCCAGGTGCGACGGATGAATGAAAAACTCCGAACCATACAACGTTCATACACGGTTAACACAAACTTCATACACTGTATGGAAACTGCTACATCATTTGCGCTGATTGTATGGAATGTTTCAATCACGCCGCATAATGAATGTATGAGTGCTTGAAAAAGATTTTTACCTTTGTATATTATGAATGAGAGTAAATACGGTAGTGGGCTTGTATGATATTGTATGACTATAATGATGGAAATAATAAAACGCAATGAAACACTGAAAACAAATAAATTATGTTGACATGCAAGTCTTTCAATAATGATTTCAATTGACCCGAACATTATAAATGTTTAAGATTCTCTTCGGTGATAAAGAATGAAGCAGATGACGAACACCTCTCCACGGTTGTAATAATGTATTATCTGCCTGTCGCCCTGTCACCCTGTCACCCTGTACTGCTACATTACGCAGATCAGCATCAACAAACAAAACACTTCATGTCTCAGTGGACACGAAGTGTTTTGTTTGTTAGATGCTGAAATCGAAATAGAAGATGAAAAATTGGGCAATGATTTGAAAACTATGGATAGGCATTAACGTAGATTTGACAGAAAAAATCTTTATTCATGAAAATTTACGCCATCTTAATTTCAGAAGATTTTGTCAAATAAAAGCGGAATTATTGTTTATACTGCGAAAGGCAGTTGAAATGCCCAAAACAACCCCAAAAGTGGGGCAGTTATAGTTTGGACACTTTTTGCTACGTTACGCCTCGTTTATATTAAATATTATATAGATGTACGCCCAATATGGCTCGCCGCTCGCCGCTCGCGCGACTTGTTATTATTGCATTACCAGTAATTGTCATTTTTCGAATCGCGCCGAGGGAACAAAAATATAATATTATTATTATTATCTAGGGTCCGCGAGACTCGTGAAATGGTGTGCACGACGACGACGAGACAAACTATTGCCAACAAACTTGATAGAAAGCCAATGAAGTCATAACTATATAGTGAACAACATTAAATAGCAATTTCAGCTGCGAAGTACTCCGCCCACGATACTGTCGTGCGCCAATCTCTCCGTAGTACAAAGCGCTGGCACATTTGCATTTGGATTAAAACACCTAATTCATTTGAGAAGGGCCAGGAGGGCTTAGGGGAGGGGGTAATGTTGGTGTGACGTCACAAAGAAATTCCACAGGAACTTAAGGTATTGGCAAAGAATATTTATATTACGGACGTAAAGTATCGTCATTCAATAGACTTTTACGAATGACAGTTCGCAGCTATGCGTGCATGGATAGACGTGTACGGAAGCCGCGCGCGGTGAGCGAGACGTGGGTTTTTCAAGCCAGAATTTTCGTTCACGGGGATGGCCGCTGGTCGTTTCGTGCATTGACATAATTGACAATATAAGTTTACAATATATTTTATGACAGATTTGTCTGACGCGACGTTTGAAATTGTTTCGGTGTCAATCTTAGGCTTACGTCAACATGGCTGACATTCGCTGGTGCTCGAGCTATCATTCGTAAAGTGTCGCCCCTGTGGTATTGTGTGGATATTTTTTATCTTATTGTACTACATTCGTTAAGTGCTAATGAAATTCCTTATAAGATAGATTTTTATTACTATTATTATCTATTTATTCTTGTTAACGGCGACGCAAGAGTTTCACTAATTTTCTAAATGAAAATCCGCTGTAGCAAACTAAAATTCGATGAAAAGGAAAACTGTCTGTAGAAATGGACAACCACATATATACATTTATAGGATACTCGCTGGGCCAGCAAATATTGAGCTGCCATCTAAATTATCACTGGGAGATATAATAAATGTTCACAACCTGTTCTAAGACCTACCGAGTATACACACATACACAAAAGAATATAAAAATAGGTCAAGTGGTTTCGGAGGAGTTAGGTTACAAACACTGTGACACAAGATTTTTTTTTATTTAGATAACGCGTTAGGCAATATGTTAGATATAATATTTGAAGGTTTCAATTTTCTCGCGTGTGAAAAACTTTTTTTGTTAGGTACATATTTTTAAAAAGGACTGGATCGCCGTTGCGAAAATCAATTTGAAAATAGATAAAACTGCGGTTACTCAGCTACTACAGCTCGTGCGGAGGTAAACTTTCGCAGATTACTATCTGATAACTAGGAACATGAATAATAAGACAAGTTTTCAAACTTGCATTACAAAATCTTCATCATATTTTACTTGGTAAAGTGTTTTCGATGAGCACGAAAATATAATGTTAGAGAACTGGGGACAAGACAACATTACACACATACAACATTGTTTATGGGGTGCACGACGGGGTCATCGCCTGCAGGGATTGTATGATAGATATAATAATATCTAATATCTATGGACGCTACCCCACCACGTCAATTTGGTCATGTACTAAGTATCCGAAGAACTTGTGTCACAGGTACCGGACAACGGAAATATATTTAATACTATTATACTATACATATATTTAATACACAACCAAGACTCAGGAACCTCAACGGAATACGAACCCGCGACCTCCGGCTAAGCGCCGACAACACAATATGATGATGATTGAAAAGATGTTCAATAGGGCCGCAAAAGGAAATCCAGCGGAAACCGTACATTTAGCCGTTCTAAGAAAAAGCCTTTACTGGGTGATTTTTAATTCCGTTTAGAGAGATTAAGCGTTAATACTTACATGAAATAGGGTACTAGGGCATACTTGGTTTAGTTTTTTTTCCTTTTTACTAACTTGGTGAAATTATACGTCCTTTCCCGGGGCCAAATCTATAATATATCTGTACCTTTGTCATCAAAATTGGTCCGGTAGTTTCGGAGCCTATTCTTGCAAACATACAAACATCTTTTCTCTTTATAATATAGATAAGGACGATAGATTAGGAAAGTCAACATAATATGGCCATTTTCAATAACATAATATCTAAGATTAAAGAAAGAGCTATCCCCGTTAAACAGTAGGCTGTTGTTTATCTTTAACTTGCGTTTCACAGTCAAAGATAGGACCTATTTATTCTTGTCCAACGAAGGATAGCGTCCTTCCCTCTCGTCTATCCAAGCCTCTTGAAACGTTTCATTTGTTGCTAACTACATAAAAATCACGTTTTATTCAATTATATATTAATTTACAATTAATGTATTCATTACTTATTAATTGAGAATCAAAACTTGGGATGATTTGTTACTATACCTACCTGACGCTAGGAGTCGTGGAAAAGGAATATGAAATTTAAAATGAAACCAAACTTCGAAGCAAAGAGAAGAATAAAAGAAAAAAAATAAAGAGTTGGCACACCAAATAAAATAAGTGTTCGAAATTCAAAATTATACCTTAGCTTTTTTACGTATTATTAATACAAAAAGTTGACACTTAACACTTCGATTTTCAGCTTTAATGTCCTAACGCATAGTTCTATTTACAGTGCAGTTTTTCGGAGAGTAAGTTGAAACTTAAATTGAAATGCAGTTAGCTAAGATTTATATGATTACCCTTACTCTATTAGGCTATCCGTACTCCCGCCGATAGATGAGCCACTTCGGTAGGAAATGCCATCTGTCAGTAGATTATTGAAACGTGAGTAAAGACAAAAGCAAACATTTGACTATCTTTAGTAGCAAGAATTACGGATAGATAGGTTATTGAGAACGGCCGTTATAGTCTAAAATAGATATTTCAGTGACAAATGACGTTTATAAAACAAAGAATTGGTATATTTTATTACGACATTTATCTTCAAATTGCTATATAATTAAAAAGGAAATTCCGAAGTAAAGGCATTATATTCCTTGAGAAATTATTGGGGATATCGTGTAAACAAACTCTTCTTTTCCGAAAATCCAGGAAAAATCGAAGTTTATTATTACATTTACAAAATTATTTTTAGGGGAAAAATGTTAGGCGTGTTTACATTCCGCTTCATCAAACTTGAACTAAGAACTTGTGCAATTCTTAAATGTTTGAACAATTAAAACAGAAATAAAGTTAAAAGTATTTCATGCATATAAATATGAAAAGTTTTCCATATAATATTTTATTCAATATATTTCTGTGTATACTGTACTAGACGCTACTCGCGACTTTTCCCGCGATAAAAGTAGTCTGCTGGATACACCACGAGGAAGGACACATATGTCCTTCCTCGTGGTCTACTCTATTTGTGTGCCAGGTTTTATCAAAATTGGTCCAGTAGTTTCGGAGCCCAGTCAATGCAAACAAATAAACAAATATTTTCTATTTATAAAATTAGTGTAGATATTTCTGTGGTAGGTACATGATACTGTTTAAAGCTGAGATATTTATATATATTCTTTATACTTTGTGCAAATGTATTTACGGTTTTGTATATTTCATTGAAAGATGTCGTAAAACTTCTTCATTTGCACATATAATGTAATTAAAAAGTTTTACATTTAACACATGACATAACCAAAATAGATTGTGTACCTATACCTTCACAGTCGAATTCTCAAACGCTTCTTCAAGCTAAGAGGCTCTCAAGGCCCTGCACACCACATTTTGTCCATCAGAGATGGTGACGGCATGTGGATTTGGAGCCTCTTAACTATACGAAGCGTTATTTTTATGAAATGGCCGAGTAAACCAGCAGACGGATCGCCTGATGGTAAGCGATTCGCGCTACCTATGGATACTTGCAACACCGTTCTTTGCAATTGTTCTTAAAATGCCCAATGCACGCCTCTCCCACATCTCCCACGCGTTTGAAAAGTTTGGCATCAGACATTCCAACCTTGTGACTTTCGTTAAAAGTGTCGAAAAGTTTAAAATACGTAACATTATATTGGCTGACCTGAAAATGAATAACAACTAATTCCGATGGTATCGCTATCACTTTGGGCGAATAGGGCGAGCTAGTAGTGGGTCAGCGAGCTGGTGGGATCGCGATTGGCCGAACAGGGCGGGGCCGTCACACTCGCCCCACGCCCGCGTCACACGTCACACTAATTGCCGCGTCAGCGTGTCACAAAAACTGACGTTAACTGGCGGATGTAGAGCTAAGTGGTCGCCAGAAATTTCACGTTGGTCAAGTCTAGTTTGTTGATGACTTTTCCGATTGACTTTTCCGATTCTACAAAGTAACAATGTACCTAATTCAGAATATGTTAATGCCATTTTTACATGATTAGCAAGCAAAGTCTCAATTATTTTCCGGTGACCCGAGCCATCCCTCTCCCCTAAATCCTTGCTTGCCAAGCTGTTTGCCTATCGTGCTCGGGCTCCATTATCAGCTGCCAATTGTTTCAAAACAAGATGAAATAAACCCAATAATAGTAATGTTAACTTCCGAATCGAAACGAAGACCTCCGTAAAATATAGCTATGTGCTTTATTCAAATAATGTTAAATTGAACCACTACACCTGAGTCTTGACACGAGCTCGTCGATATTCCCGTGACGTCACGTGTAATGGCAGTTGGATGGCTCGGGGACTATTAATGGTTTAACGAGCGAAGTTCGCGATGTGCCTCGTGCCGTGAGTCCCGAACTTCCAAGGTCATGCTAAGTTATGTGGGTTATTTGTTTGTGTTGTCTAAAAGTATGTTTCAGTTGATTATAACGTATTGCTCTTAAAGACGTAAAGATAATGGTCAATACCTATGCGTGTATTAATTACTACATGTATGTGTTATATTACAAAATATATCACAGTATAATAATATAGTAAACCATCATCATATTATGATACTTTAAACGAGCTACTTTTATATATAACTAGTTTTTTTCCGTGGCTTCGCCCGCGTGGAGTTCCCGCGTTCTTGGAGAAAAAACTCCTTCAGCAAATAACTCTACTCACTGCAATATACTTCTGTATACGATATTGAAATGTTTTTAGGATTTCGTAACCAATGGGTAAAAACGGGACCTTATCACCTCGACGCGACGTGCGAGACCGCTTGATATATATTTTTCGCGCTTGAATATAAATTTTACGATATTTTCTAAATATAAGATAACTTGATTTAAACTACGTATAAAATGATTAAAGTGAGTAACGTATTTATTTTGATAAGGATCGTACTGTGTACGTCTAAATAGCTTCTGAAAATACCATACATAATAATATGTACATACATAATAATAACTGGGCACGGGCAGCTAGTTTTATTAAGTAAACCGATATGTCCCTGCATTTTAAATCTGTAATATCTTCGTAAATATTAATTTAAATTACACGCTGTAAAGAGCCATATTGATCTACATTCTACATTAAATGCACAATGTATTTAAGGTACTTAATTGGATAAGGATTAATGCTGTATTGCTTAAAATAGCTTCGTAAATAAGCCATTATTTCTCGTAAAAAGTAAAGGATAAAAATGGTTATTGTTGGTTATCCCTAAGAGATAGACATATACCATCACGGACTTTTTTGTAGACCTTTTTGAGGTCTACAAGACTGTTGTACATTATTTTTACCTATCTCGGTGGGTTCAGCGTTTGCAATGTAAGCGCAAAAAATGTATTTATTTACGACATTAAAAACCTTTAAAATTATCAGTGTTTCTCTATGTATATCAAGAGGAAGGTTTATATAAACCTTTCTTTTGAATCATTCTGTCTATTAAAAAAGCATCAAAATCCATTGCGTATTTTTAAAGATCTAAGCATACATAGGGACAGAAAGATAAAGCGTCTTTGTTTTATACTATGTAGTGATTATAATCTCGGAAACGGCTGCATTTCCAAGATATTTACAATAGATGGATACAATAAGGTTAATTATTTTTAAATATTATATCGTTCCACTAAAACTGGGAGCGAAACTCGGTGTCCCAGGTACTTATTAACTATTGGCCGTTTCGTAGCTTAGACGTCTTACTGTAAATACTTTGTATTTCATGGGCGACGAGGGTTTATACCAGGTAGGCGTATTGTGTAGGTACTCACTGAAAGATTTTGTTTATCGAAACGGCTCGGGTTTCGCTGAAGTTTCTGCGCGTATAAGAAAACAGCTTTGAATTATTTGTGACATGTAAGCAAACTACAAAGTAATATATTTTCTGAAAAAAACTCAGTAAAAAGCCTCCCGGAATCACGGGCGATATGAGTCAAGTTGTAACGCAATATCGGACAAACTTACAAGTTCGGAGGCTGCGAGCGGAATACGATAACAAACTTATAAACTACTTCGAACGCCGGCCTTAGATTATCGTGCGGCACAAAATTCCGAATTTATAGTTTTTTTTTTTATGAGACGGGTAATCGTGCAGACTGATCGCCTAATGGTGAGCGATTACCGCTGTACGTGGGGCACACCAAAGTTGCAATTGCGCTCCCTAATACCCTGAGCCGCTCAATGGAAACAAGCGTTTCTTTATGCCGGTTTACTGTGAGACCGTGGTATTTCTCCGGTTCAGCCAACGCATTTCAAGCGTTCTTTCACGGTAAAAAATTTGGAGAATTTATCTAGCCACAAAAACACTCGCTCTAAAATGTAGAATGGCTCTCTCGAGCGGCTGTGACGCTCGTCAAACTGCACAAGCTTCACTGTCATCCTGTTACGTTTTGTTATCGTACAGGTTACGTCGGACAGGTAAAAAGACTAGATAGGCATTGCGGCAAACTCGAGGTAATTTGTTCTGGGATGTAAGATTGCTATTTACTGTATAAAGTTACTCTTTACATACCGTTATGTAATTTATTTTTAGAAACTAACAGTTCGCGGTTGGTTTTCTTTAATCTATATATGTCAGGAATGTTTAGTATATAGTATATACTAAACATAGTAACGTAGTTCGTAGTTTCATACTTATTTTCATCAAAAATTATTCTTACTTTTAAACAAAATATTTAACTAGCATAAGTGTATGTTTCTCAAGAAAAGCCGTAATATTTTCATGCTATAAATGTAAGTTATCGCTGTGAGTAAAAATATATCTGCCTGGCCGCACCTCATAAGCGATTTATATTCATGGAAAAAGATGATTTAATCCTGAATCCTCTGCCTGCGAACCTCGGGGCTCGGACCATCCATCACGTTGCATTAGCCGTGGTGCAGACGGGCCACAAGCCACCGCGACTGGTCCCCCTTGGCTAAACACACACTTGAGCGGCCGTTACCGGATACTCGAGTCTATGTTAATTAAACAAAAAAGAAAGTTAACCCTCAACTACCTCTTGTCATACAGTAAGCTGATGATGATGATGATAATTTATAGCTAAGAAACATATTCTCGATCGTTTTATTTCAAACATAAAATACCTCATTAAAATCGGACCTTTCGTTTAGGAGTTACTTTGCCTCGGACTGACACACACACAAAGACACGTCAAACTTAAAACACCCCTCTTTTTGCGACGGGGTCAGAAATACACAATTTATAAAAACAACGACGACGCGACAAGCGTTGCGTTGTGTCCCGTTTGCACCGCCCTTACATTTGGGTGTACAGCGACGTCTCTGTATCATGATGGGCTGTTTAAGTTGATTTGTTTCAGCGGAATGACCCATTGATAGCTTGATCCATGTCACGGGTGAATTCGTATGATGAATGATGACTGTAAAAAAAAATAATATCTGCGATATTTTGCTAAAACTCACTGATACAATTTCGGCAACAACATTGCATACTAATAATTTCTAAAACTGCTTGTCCGATTTTGATGATATTTGGCACACATATGTTATGTTGAGTAGACTACGGGGTTATTTTGCCGAGATAAAAAGGGGGATTTCCTTTTGCGCGCATAAAGTGCAACATTGAATAGTGGGTATGTATATATAATATATATACTCTGATTAATTTCTCAAAGTAATATCTAATAAAATAGAAAATCTATGGTGAGCAAGAACTCTTAAAAATTGTCTCTTAGAAGAGCTCTGTGGGAGACTCAATAGAGTGTCGGTACAGACCGACCACTTTACTGAGTCTCCCACACTGGTCGATCAGTCCGTCTCGCGTCTGTGTGTAGTTCAGGCAGTAAATGATGTAAATACTAAATCGGATTCTATCAAACAACAAGCTACACAAAGGACTACGGCCCTCAATCGATAATCAACATAACCACAACAGTGTAGAGCACAAAGTCGTGCGGCAAATCAACTGATTGAAATTGACTGATATTATTACGAAGTTGTCTAGACACTCGGGCAAAAAATAAATAAATAGGGAACGATTGTAGACGACTATACTTGACTTGTATTCGTCGACTAACCGGTCGATTCCAATGCCATATTCAACATTCAATCTGTATGATCGAAATTATGTTAAGATGTTAAGCCCTTGTCCAGAAAGGCGAATTACGCGGGTAAACCTCCGTGCGTAGAGCTTCAAGACAAAATGTCTGGCGTCCTACATGTGATGGACGATTCGCGCGTTAGTAAAAAAATACGCGCGCAGCTTCTGGACGCGATCTATTGGAGCCTAGTACCTCGACACACGGGTCGGCCTTACGTGCGTATTATTACCCGCTTTCTGAACATAGACGCTAAACCCGTATTCTTTCTCCCTCTCTTATTCAATGTTAGAACGGGATACACAGATCTTAAACCGAAGCTCAGCGTTAAACGTCGTTTCAATACGTTGGTGACATTGGGGCTTAGTGTCTAATAAAATGCATACTATATTTTTGTACCTATAACTATTAGCGTCACTTTGAATTGGCATAATGAGACATGATATGTCTTCGGAGGTTTTAGTCTGTAGTTTATCTATTCAGTAGCGCTTTTGATTGGTCAACGCGCTTGCGTCATCCAATAATCGGGTTTGATTTTGAAGTGACACAAGGTTCTAATATTTTTTCTATACTTTGGTTTTACGCCTTACTAATTAAAATATGATAAGATGTTATACGATTTCTTCTACTAATAAATATTTTTTTGCCAGAAAGCCTGTATAGTGTTGTATCGTATCAGTGGCCATAGTAATAATTTATACAGTCCAGCTGTACATTTGTATCCCAATTCACAAATGCCAGAAAGCGAGACGAAAGATGTTGGACATTAAAAATCATCAACAGGTATGTTTGCAGTGAGCCACCAGTGCAAATGTCAAAACGACTTACTTCAGTTGAACTTGAACACGGCTTGAGCGTCATTGGTCAATGTTAAGCTGCCTGCCGAGCTCGGACCCTTATTTAGCGAGCGGATAGGAGAAATATGACGGATTTCAATATATCAGCTTTTTCTATGTTCTTTGCTAGCGTTCTATTTTCTGAGTCATTTATAAGATGGGCTACATAAATTTTGATTATTGGACCAGGAAATTAAATGTGTGTCCATAAAAATACAAATGTTTAAAAATCGTGACGATGCATTATTGCTAAACGACAATGGATATAGTAAGTAGTAGTATAGTAAGTAGGAAAGGTAAAAATACATGAAATTTTGAATTGTAATAAGTGATTAGTTTTTTTTTGGAACGAAGTTCCTTATGGCTCGTTGCGAATGGGGGCTAGACGGAAAAAATAGACACGACACTTTGCCACTCGAAATCACAATGTAATAACGACTATTAAGAATGATACAAAAAACGACCTTATCACCTTGACAATAATGTAGAATTTAGCAATTACACATTGTGACTGTTATCGGCATTCCTTCAACGTGCGCGCGGAACTAGCTGGCCGCGCCTTAGGTATGTGAGCGGTGGGACGGAGAGGCGGGGGCGCTTGATGTTATAACTCAGTTCGGCGGCGGACTTCGCGGCGGCAACTTGCGTTGACAGTTCTGGCTAGTTTAGACAAAACGCACAAGAGATTGCAATAGCAAGATGAGTCCGCCGATGAAAAGACAATCTAAGGAAATAATATTTAAAGTGCATACGTTTTTTAAAAAACGGAAAACCGATGTCAATAGTTTAGAATATAAAACTGATGCGTCTTTAATTTATTCTTTTCAATAATTGAATAATTATTGTTCACGATATCTCAAGATTGGTCGTCACTGTCTAATCTCATGTGCGTTGCGAGCAGCAAGCAACCCGCCCTCTCACCCCTGTCTCATACTTAGTTCAACTATTTGTTTTGTATAATATAATATATTATATCTATACAGATAAACAAAATTGAAGTGTCTGTTTGTAATTTCAAATTAACAGCTTTTATTTTCACTTAATGCATTTAAAAGTATGATCGGTACTTACAATAAAATATAAATTTTTAACATTTTTCTGTCCGTGTGTCAGTCTGTGTGTTTGTTCCGGCTAATCTCTGAAACGGCTAGAACGATTTTCACAATATAAGGTCTAGAATATATATATATATATATATATATATATATATATATATATATATATATATATATATATATATATATATATATATATATATATATATATATATATATATATGTATATATATATATATATATATATATATATATATATATATATAATATATATATATATATATATATCTCAGAGGCGTGCACAGGATTATGACACTGGGTATGCGGCGAAGTACTCGGTCACAAAAACTTTTTCGTTTATAGATTTTTAGCATAGCTACAGCCAAGCGACGGATCTCTAAGTCGAAACCATGCCAACAGAGCAAGTCTTAGATGTAGGTACTACTATTCATGTACATCTTCTACGGCAACGCAGACAAAACAGCGATCGATCGTCGCGGCGGAAGAAATTCTAATAAGTAAAATAATAAGCATATTTTAAAATATTATAACCACTCACCAGTCAGTCAGCTTCAATTTTCACATATTCAAGGTTCCGGTTACTTGAGATTACTATATTCCGATGTAAATTACTAAATAATATGCAAGGAAAACAATATAATTTACGCGTGTGTACACAACCACACATCCAGTTATACGTTTCATAACTTTTAACATGAAATTTTCGAGTTACATTATTTTTTTGCTGGTTTAATTGTTGTAACTCGGGTACACACCTACCTTTAGACAGAATTTGAATCATTTCACTGAATGACAATTGTGAGAACTTGTTATTTTTAATTTTTAATAAACACACATTTTCAACACAAACCTCACAGTCAAATAACATTTAAAAAAAATCAACTAACTCACTAGTAAAAGCAAATCACTACAATTATTATAGAAACTCAGTAATAAACTGTTAAATGTACACACTTTCAAATGTTAAAATGAAAAATCTTTTAAGAAAACTATAAATAAACTGGAGCGATTAAATTGTAAACAATGCTTATCACATGAAATATGCAATATGGCCCCCGCGAAACACAAAACGTTTCTTCTATTTCAACAAATAAAACCTTACTAAACAAAAATGCATAATGTGCATACGTGATTTATTAGATTTCCGACTATTCTTTTTACTCGGATTATAGGCAACGAATAATTTCCGACAAGCCAGTTTGGCGGTTTTAGGAAGCGATCGGATAGCCGAGATCAGAGAGCCTGCCGCGGGACTTGCCGGTATATAATCATGTCGATATTCATAGGTGTGTGCGTTTGCGAAGTATGAAAATTACACATACATGCGATGATTTGTCATGCAGAATGCAACGGCATGAGATGAGTTGCTATTTATAAAATATTAGGCGTTTTAAAGTTGTTATATTTTTTTAATTAATTTATTTACTATTAATTAATTATTAAAGTCATCTAAAACGTACGAACGTTTTATTAAAATACCTGTGAATGACAAGTAAAGCACTGCATTTCTGCCTATATGGAGCGCACGCCCCTGATATATCTACCAAAATAGGCTTCAATTCTTCATTATCAACTCTATATTTATATTATAATATTATATATTATATTATAATATAAGGCCTCAAAATAAGACGAAAATCATCAGTGCACTTTTTGCATAGGACCTACCATTTTCCAGTAAAAGTCAAAAGGGTGTGCATGGCGAAAATATTTATAAAAATTTCGACGAACATTTTGTATTGTAATAAATGATTAATGTTTCATTTTCATCGTGCCATACAATATAATACTTACTATGACACACCAGTCTCGTACAGTATAATACTTAAAATGTGTAGGTACTTACGATATGTCCTGATTTAACTTTATTTTGTATTGAAATATAAAAAAAATACTTATCGTATAGTAGGTACAAGGGTTCATTGTATATAGTAGAACTACGGAACCCTAAACATTAAAAGATGAAATTCGATATTTTTAAGTTTGTCATCAATACGATACAATTTTAATTTTTTATTGAAATCGACTCGTCTCTCGTCCAACTATTATCTACCTACCTTGTTCGTTGCAATGAACCACTAATATGCTTACTTACTTTTATTAATCCAACCAATTATCAAACAGCTATTAGTGTGTAAATCCTAGATCTCGGGCTTATACCTTTCCGTAAATATGCAGGCGTCTATAGAAGGCGTTCACTCGCCATAACATTTTAATAAAATGCTGTTTACACACGACCGCTGCAATAACATACGATGTGGCCGCACGTGAAGACCTTCATGCGATTAATATATTCCTTAAACACATACCTGATCATGAATGTTTATAATAATAATTCTTGGCAACATATTTTGGAATAAGTTAAAAATCAATGAAAGGCATTATATTTTCTTAAACACATTTATTTTTATCTATCACTTATTGAAAAATAATGTCTTCAAGTTTTGTCGATCAAAGAGATTGATATCACTATGAAGGAACTTAGCCTTTCCAAATGGAAACAAATTTTCTTTAAAATAAGTCATTGATCCGTGGAATATTGGTCACGATTCTTCACTCATAAGATAAGTTAGTTATAGGCGATTTACCGATATTTGTAAAACCTAAAACGGTGGAAAACACAGAAAGGGTATTTAGCTACACATACGCTAAACGCATGCGTAAAAAATTTATTAGTAAGGGGGAAACTGTATAGAAAAATATCAATAAACAATTTAATTAATATAATATATATCTATCAATATCCCGCGAATCTTTTTTTTGGCTGGATGTTGCTAGATATATTAATTAAATTATATGCTAAAGATTTCCCCAAAGTAACGCCTCATTCTATTAAATAAATATCAGTAACTTTATTGAAGGCCGGCAACGCACTGCTCCGGTGTTGCGGGTGTCATGGGCGATGGTAATCGCTTTCCGTCAGGCGATCCATCCACTCGTTGTCCCCTACATGTTATAATAAAACAGCAATCCGATACGGTGGACACTGGACAGGCAATAGGCATTTGAGTACAACTTCCATGCTCTACACTCTGTATTTTCAAAAAGATACAAGAAAATAATATACGATTTACCTTTCCAACCAAGTCTTAAACTGTAATATAAAATATACTTAATTGTCTGTCCGTCGTGTAGTCAGAGAGCCGGGGAGCACGTATCAATATAAATTGGCGAAGTATTTCCGTCCGCGTAAGACGTCAAAGCTCCCGCCCGGGCCCCGGACGTCTTAATGAAAATTGCATCAATACGAGTTACGACGTTACAGCACACCGCTCGTCGTCATGAGCAGAGGAGATCGACAGACGGCTTATAACGTCTGCCCCACTCCACGGTTTGTAAATTATTAAACAATCATATGAGACTATCCTGCTATGTCACTTATATAAAAAACGCGAGAAGCTATGTGATTGACAAACAAAATTAAAAGTTTAAGTAACCCCCGAATTTTAAGCAGTGAGCGAGCTGGTGATGATGATTTGATGATAAAAACACTCTATCATGTCAGCTTTCAAACAAGAAAAACTAAATCCAAATCGGCTCATCCGTTTGGGAGCTACGATGCCACGGACCGACACCCCTCTGTTTTTGTCGGGGGTTAAAAAGAAGGTAAAAATTGAATAACTAATATAAAAATGCGATAGTTTGTGAAGACGTGTATAATAGAAATCTGTGTTTGTTAGTCTTTCCCGTAAAAACTACGCTGGCAATTCTTGACCGTACAGGTAAACTTATTACTAACTAACTGTCTTAGTGTAAACGAAATCGCGTGAAATCCCTCGTCGCGTCTACAAAAGCGTTGTAAATATAACTCGCCGCGTCATCCCAGCACTTAATCTGTTCTCGATATTATATTAATTTGAAAGTTTCCTGAAATAACCGCCTAAGGGCTCCGCGCCCTGCCCCGCCCTACGCTCAACTCCATTAGGGCTAATTTAATTTAATTTGCCCACTTTACTGTTTATCTGGTGGCCCGTTTGCCCCGGCGAAGCTCTCCGTCCTAATTTTAATTGAATTTTTATCGTAACAACTTTCTAACGATATCATATTATATTTCAGCCCTCATGGTAATATAAGCTCTTTTGAAATACCCCAAAAAATAATTTTCTTAATTTTTATGGCAGATTCTTAATTAGAAAAGCTCGTTAATGAACCGGAAAATTTGATAGATCCTTAAAATTACGACAGAAATTATATTAGTTGAGCTCGTAACGCGTAAATTCCTCCTGAAGCGTAAATATTTATTCGAAACGAAATAAATTTTCCGAGCATTTTGTAAGTTAACAGATGCTACGACCGTTATTTATTTGTTAAGGCGCGTCTCCTGCTGTTTTTTTTCGAAACATTACACAGAAAACATGAAACAAAAAAACGTTTGTTTTCATACACAAGCTGTCTCCCTGCTATAGAAAATGTTTATGATTTAAACAAAACATTTTTTGTAGTCAAGATCATGAGTTCAGATGAGGAAGACGTAAGCACTCGCAGTTTTAGCGATTGCAGATGCAGATTCTACGAGAAAACACAGGGGGTCTAAAAAGGCCCGTTTAGGTGTTTCATATATTTTTTTCAACTCACATGATGTGCGCCATTTTACGCATTTCTATTGAAAACTGTCAAAATTCTTGTTTTCTAATATGATGAAATCAGATGAATCATGTATCCATTTTACCATTTCACATTTGTATAAAAATAAATATATGAAACACAATATGAAACATCTAAAATGGCCTTTTTAGACCCCCAGATTTCGAGTTAGGCCATATTTACTGACCCGTACCGAGACCCGAGACCGATTTGGGGTTGATAAATTATTTCTTGCGTATTTCTATGTTTAATGGTCATGTGAGTGGCGTCCCCTGTCTACTCGCGCGGGGAATGTTTTCCATCCGTCTCGGAAGACAAAACATTGTATATTCCTACACAAATAGCCACGCCCCAATGTTTCAATGTTTTGTGTAATGTTCCGAAAAAAACACGCGCAGGAGACGCACCTTAATCTAGATACTAGAGACTAACTTTTAATATAATTTAACTACAACTACTTAACAATTTGCTCCAAATTTATTTACATCCTTAAAACATTTCCAAAATAGTTCACGTATATATAGCTGGTATAATAGCAACTTCAATACCATCAAAGCCGAGGTGATGAAATGGATGATGATGTTGATAAGTCCCTCAAATTCCAAATGCAGCGTGCCTGATGTCAAGATTATCAGCAATGCATGCAGGTCGCGCGTGACCCGTGAGCGGGGCCCGCCGGCAGGGCACAGCGGGACCAGTGACGAGACACCGCACGGGTCGCGCTACGCCGCGACGCGTTGCGCACCGGTGTGAGCTGACCCTAAGAAGTTATAACTTATGGTATTTTATAGGTATATAAGATGAATATTTCGTTCTTCTGAAAATGTTGACTTGTATGTAGTTCAAGAAGCCAAATAAATTAAAAGCTTAAAACAATGTTATTTAATTTAAATGAATTTAAGTGTAACAACAATCGAAATATAATTTGTATCCACCGAGAGATTCTACAACACAAATATTCCTTATAATTAACATTCGTTCTTTATGTTATACAAATATACGTAATTAGTAGTATTGCATAGATTTCTGAGAACTCCAAAATTAAATTGAAAGAAAAATATGAAAGTTGTATGAAGCCACAGTCGAGTAGGCGTCTCACAATTCCCGCTTTATAAATAGTATAGGTATTCCTTCTGAGATAAAAACTGTCTTCTGTGACCGACCAACTTTTTTTTTATCTTAGTAGGAATATTTCATATGTGCGTTACGCTTGGACTGTGCGCGAGTATGAATTGACCCTAAGGGGCCGTCCACATATTACGTCACAAAAAATTCTATATTCTTATACCCTCCCCCTATGTCGCACTTTTTAGGATCCCTTTAGCATGTACTGTCACAGTCGGTATAAACCCCCCCCCCCCCCACTACTTTGCGATATATTGGTCGCGATAGAGCCCTCGTAGAGCGAGTGACAAGAAACAGCGTGTTGATAACTAACGATCTGCTTTACATAGTATCGAACAATATATAGTTATATATTATTTAATATACTAGCTTTTGCTCGCAGCTTCACCCGCGTGGAATACTGTTCTTGGAGAAAAAACTCCTTCAGCAAATAACTTGGGAGGCCGGTAGCGCCGCGCATTTTACTATGTCCCTGCATTTTAAATGTGTAATATTTTCGACAATGTTTATTTAAGTTACACACTGTAAAGGGCCATATTGATTGTTCGCGCCAACCCTAGCGCGACGTTTAGAATAAACACAAAGGACATCACTACGTGAAGTATGGCCGACCGACTCAGGGGCGCTGTCAGAGAGTGACGAACACTTGCAGTTAGAACCCCTTCCGCGCTGGATGCATTTTCAGCTCATCCCGAAACCTAGTGAACGCGAACGCGTGTGCGCATATTTATTTGTGCTCGTTAATATAATACCAAATTCGCCGGCGAACCGCGATAAATCTATCGATAATCCGCTCAACAGCTGTGTAGTGTAGTGAGAAGAAACCTCCGCCCAGATCCAGAACCACCAGCTCAACAATAAGGTCAGTCCCAGATTTCTCCAGCCCTCACATTAACCTATATACCTACTTCCCTCAGCTCATAGTCGCATGTGTAAGTTCCTAGCTTACACATTGATCTATATTAAATGCACAATGTATTTAAAGTACTTAATTGGATAAGCTTTAATGCTGTATTGCTTAAAATCGCTTCGTAAATAAGCCATTATTTCTCGTAAAATGTAAAGGATAAAAATGATTATTGTTGGTTATCCCTAAGAGATAGACATGTAGCGTGACATTTTTGTAGACCTTTTTAAGGTGTACAAGACTGTGGTACATTATTTTGACCTATCTCGTAGGGTTCAGCCAGCCTTTGCAATGTAAGCGCAAAAAAATATGTTTATTTACGACATTAGAAACCTCTAAAATTATTAGTGTTTCTCTCCTATATTATACATGTTATATACATATAAACCTTCCTCTTGAATCACTCTATCTATTAAAAAAACTCGCATCAAAATCCGTTGCGTAGCTTTAAAGATCTAAGCATATATGTATATTTGTACAGAAAAACTCGAACTTAGCCCTCAGTACACAGTACTCGTAACAAACAGAAGGCGGTTTTTATGAATAGAGTAATTCAAGAGGAAGGTTTATCGTAGTATTAGTAGTCATGCATAAAAAATTAGACCGGAGTCACGGGAAAAACAGAAAATTCAATATTTGTTATATTTAAACTGTTCAAGTGTTGATTTTTTTTATTTGTCATATATAAATTGATTTAAATAAGCTCTTAGCTCATACAAAGATAAAATAATTTATAACGATGTGTGATAAACAAAATTAAAAAGGTTTAGGTGACCGCCGAAATGTAAAGCAGTGAGCGAGTTGATGATGATGAATTATAGCTAGGAACACTCTCGATCACGTCAGCTTTCAAACAAAAAAAAACTAGATTATCATTCATTCGTTTGGGAACATGTCATGGACTGACACACAGACACACAGACAGACAGGCACGTCAAACTGTTATATGGTTGTTGTATAGATTTCTATCGCGACAAACGCCCCAAGCATGCGTTAGTTGTAAAATATAATAATAATAATAATTTTTTTTTGAACCATTTGTTACATCACAGCAGAGGTACATTTTCTATATCTTTTCACCCTCCTGACTTCCTGCTTCCCCTACATCAGACCTGGTTCTGTCAAACTGTCGTGTTATCACGTGACGTGCGACACTGTATGAGAATGTATGTATGTGCCAGTGTGTATAACGTGCATGACGTAATGCAGTGCGATTGAACTGACAGCAGCCGCGACTGACTGTAATGATAGATTCGGCGTTCGCATTTTTTCTAGTTGCTATTCACGACTATTCGGTGTAGCAAATATCCTAAAACACAAGAGTCCCGTGCGGAACCAGAGTTTGTCAAGTTTATACTAGTTAGAAAGTATTTAATATTTATTGTCTATAGGTGTTTGTTTGTTAGGTCCCAGCTTTGCTCGGGTGCAAAGTTTTATTAATATAAAACCTTCCTCTTGAATCGCTCTGTCTATTGCTGAAAACTGCATTAAAATCAGCTTGGAGTTTAAAAGATTTAAGCGAACAGGACATAAAGCGAAATCATTTTTGATCCCCGCAAAAAGGTGTTATAAGTTTGATGTGTCTGTCTGTGTGTCTGTCCGTAGCTCCAAAACGAAAGGTCCAATTAAGATGCCGTTGTCAGAAAGCTGACACGGTCGAGTGTTTGTACTTAATTCATCATAATCAGCTCGCTCACTGCTTGCACACAAAACATTTGAGATGTTGATAACATGTTTAAAAACCAATACTTCACAAATCCCCAGATATTACAAACTAAACCTAATCCAATTAAAAAACTAGCCGCGAATAAGTCGTGGGTTATCTCGGGAGTCGCGGCACGCACACGTCTGGTCTGAATTTCATGAACGTAAAAGGCTGTAAAATGTAAATACGATAATAAGTCCAGATTTTAGTACTTAGTTTAAGTATTAATTTTTAAAGTAATGTACTCGTATGTGCCTATTGAAAATACATGCTATTGTTGTTATTTTCAAAGCACTTAGGCTGGCTATATGATCCGGAATCCGGCGCGCCTTGCAAAATTCAGAGCACTGAAAACAGAACTCTGGACAAATACAATAGAGTCCAAAATAGAACACACGAATATCGAGTTGTCAGATTTGACATTGACTTGTGTGTTCGATTTTCAGCTCTATTGTTAATACAATAGTAAAATTAGAACTCTGCGCTAATGCGCTGCTGCTCAGAATTTTACCGGGCCTGCCGAATTCCGGATCATATAGTCCCAGCCTTATAGGTAAAACAGATGTAAAAACACTCTTTCGCTTTGTTAAATTTGTGAAGTTTAGTTTACAGCAACCAGTCGTTAAATATTTGTGATTTATTGCGTATTTCCCACACTAGTATTCCAGAATAAATAAAAAATCCGGCGACAGACGTTCAGGCATTTTCAGCTCACTCCTAATCAGTTAGTCGATGAGAAATATGAGAGTGCGAAATAAAAAATATCCGCCCATACCGTTAAGGAAATAAGTCGATAAAAATATCGAGCGAGAAAAGTAATACTAGAAGTTAACCACTATATTACTGACCCTCGTAACTCCTGGCAGTAGGACCTGTAATAATGGCAGTTTAGTGAGCGGGCACTTTTCAACTGATGCTAGGCTTTTAAGGAATATGACCGGCAAAAGAGCAGACTTCACAAGTAAGGTAATAATAAATAGTCTAGTCAATAAAGTAGTTGTAGAGTGCGTGGGCAGGTTCTCCGCCCCTCTCCTCAAATCCGGCTCGCAACCTAGACGTCAGGACTTTTAGTATATTTTCTCCCTAAGCAATCTGAATATGTTTCTGAAATCGCTTAGGTTCCCGCTCACGTACTGTACGCCCTCTTTTGAGTCATTGACTGGAGTATAAAATGATTGTTCAATATTACTTAACTGCATTCAAATCCAATTTTTTTTTCTTTTTTTCTATCAATTTTTAATCTCAACGTAACAAAGAGATCGAAATGATTTTAATGTCACTTATGGTATATAATTTACTGGTAATGGTAAATAATTGGCGCAATAAAGAAATGAAACGACACATTGATTTGGTCGAGTTTAATCTTTTTGTTGATATTTAATTGAATATGAAGGGTATTTATAAAATACTCAAGCGGCCAACCGGATTTGACAATCAAAAATCGATATCACTCATATCGTATTACGCGACGAAAGAAAATCACCGATATTTTTGTTCCCCAAAACCTGAATACTAAATTTCATGGCATTACAATAAATTATATAAGCAGTAGCCCAAAATATCCGTAATTGATTTAATCAAACCTTATATAATATAAAAGTTTTGCTCGTTTAGGATTAATAGCAATAATAGAAAAACCGTCTGAGCAAACTAGAATTTCGGCAGAATATCAGTTGAAATTCATGCTCAAAACAGAGATTACTTCCCATATTCAGTTTCTCTTGTGTCGGATGTAAACGAGTGTTGACATATTATGATATCCACCAGTACACCACATACAGAGCGTGAGTTTCAGCAGAGCGGGTCGTTTTAATTCTGTTTCAGTCAGATTTAATGGACTAAACTGGGATACGTTCTATTTTATCCACCAGTGATCATTTTTGTTTCATAAAATCTAGGGATTGAAGGAATTTTCTTTTTAAAGTGATAAGTTCATTACCATCGGTGTATTTATTTACGCAATGGTTAAGCTATACAATGCTTAGTCCTTGTCTAATACGTTGGAAAAGTCGCTTGACACACAAGGACAAAAAATTGTGTAAATATTTTTATAAGTAAAGGGTTAAGAATATAACGTACAAGAGATTATGTAAGAGGTATCTAGGTATAGGTCATGTGACCTATACCTGAGTAAGGAGTAAAGAGTAGAGTCTAGGTACCAATACGACTTAACGCGCGACTAAAATACCAATATAATGTAGGTAACATATTTTTAAGCTTTACTACCGCGTGTATACTGCACAGCAGATTATAATTTTATAAGAATATTGCTGTCCTTCCCCGAGCCTACTGTATATAATATGTTCCAAACATCAAAATCGGTCCAGTAGCTTCAGGGCCTATACAATGCAAACAAACAAATAAATCTTTCCTCTTTATAATATTAAGTATAGAAGTTTAGATTAATATCTTATAACGCAGCAATGATGTAACCGAACGGAAAAGCCTGGTTTTGTTGTATTTTTTCCCGTTCTATGCTATTTTATTGCTGTCCATAAAAGAGTAGAATGGCCGCTAACATCGGTTCTATCTATAACAGCTTTTAATTTATTGATATAGCTGTTGTTTTTGTCGTATTCAATTGTAAAATATTTTATTTATTTTAAAATAAAAGTAGTATGAAATAAAGTAATCCCAACACAAACATTATTCGACTCGTGATTTAGCATTTGTAAAACCGCACGGTTAAATATCAGTTAACTGATATTTATATATTTATATTTTTATGTAAGTACATACTTATATAAAAATATAACTGACATGTGCGTATTCATATGAAAATATATGTATTGTTATTTTTATATCTGACGCAAAAACAAAAAGAGTTTGTATGAATGAGATATTCTCAGTCTGTTCAATTACTCTTCTCCCAAACTGTAAACGTGCAGTTATTGCCTAACAATATGTATATTACCTAACCATGGGCATGTCAGTAACTCTGGACTCAGGAGTCCGGCCATGTCTAAGGAGGGTTTCATAACTGTCGACGCGCAATAGGTTTTCTTTGAATTACAAATGCAATTCAATGCAATTATAAAAGTTATTGTCCTATTTGGCTCGAAATAATTTTCCTAAAGAGTTTTTAGCCTTTCGCCATGGAAACTTACAAGTTCTATCTACTATAGTTTAAAAATGCCAGGGGGGATCAACTTTTATTTCGGAGGCTTACTTGAAAATGGTTGATTTTCTAAAAAAGTCATGTATGAAACTTTGTCTTTTGTATAAAAAGACCTATTTAAAGATACCCCACATGGTGGGGTAGAATGAAAAAATATTTTTCATCCCCTATTTACATGTATGGAGAGCTATCCCACAAAAAAATATGCCAAAACCGAAATCTATACATAATCTATAATAATACTGAATTTAATTCTAAATGGATGAAATTCGGAATAATTACAGAAGCTAGAAGGGCGGACAGACTAGACAGAACTCTAAAAGGTTAACTTCTAGTTAAGTTAAGTTCATATAACTCCTAGTGTTAATAATCTCTAAGCCCTCGACGGTCTCGCCCGGCCCCGCGGGAATGAGGGCGTAACTCGAGTTTCCTCGCTTCGGCGCATGCTGCTGGTAATCTTATGTAAACCGTATCGGATGGATTTGTTGATTTTTGTTTTGTTTTGGGGATGAAATAACAAGAGAGCGATAAGGACGATGTTAATTCGTTGAACTAACATCAGTCGGTAGCAGTAGCGACGTATGCATATGCACGTGTAACCACCCCGGCTTCACGTTTAAGTAAGATAATTGTGTACAGTATACAGTACTAACCTAACCTAACAACATTGACTTATCATGAATATCTACTTGTACTCATTAACGGATACGACCATTTTTTTATCCGAAGTATTTTTTAATATAGGTATTAAAATAAGTTCTGCAACTGATCTGATCATACACCTACAGGCTAGGGCTTCCCTTTATTGAAGAACCAGCCTTTGCTACTCATTGGTAGCTATACGAATCTATAGTCCTTGCAAGACAGAAACGACATGTAAGTCGACATCATCCACCACCTTCTCTTGTCGGCTCTGCGGTAGTCTGTACCGGTCTCGCATCGGCTTGCTCAGCCACGAGAAAAGCTGTTTCACGGTCCATCATCAATGAAGACGCCGCTTATTGTCAACAATAGACGTTAAGGGTGGGTCTATATTATCCGGAATCCGTAAAAAACAGAACTCTCCGCTAATAATTGTAGAGCTGAATATCTAACACACAAGTGTTAGTAAGTCACTCTTTTAAATACTTCCATTTTCAACTATATTCCGGAAATAAACAGAAATGTCTGATAATACAATAGAGCTGAAAATCGAACACACAAGTGTCGAGTCAAATGTCAATGTCATTTTAAATACACTCGACACTTCCATTTTCTACTAAGTATCTTGTATTAATGCAGAGTTCTTTTTTAAGTGCTCTGAAAATATAACTCTGCGCTATTTTCTCGGGACCGCCGGATAAGGCCTATATTTTAAACAAATCTAAAAATTGTTTTAGATTATTTACAAAAAAAAATCTTACATAGATTATTATCGAAAATTTAAAGTCAATATTGTTTTAGCTGATACTAGATGTTGCCCGCGATGATAAACTTGCCGCGATAAAAGTTACTACTTACTTTAATCTCTTCCCTGTTGTCTACTCTATACCTGTACCAAATTTCATCGAAATCGTTTCAGTAGTATCGGAGCCTTTTCATTGCATACAAACTACTATTAGTGCAGACATGAGAGGTACCAACCGTAATCTTATGTGGGAATAGTGGAAAGCCCCAAAGGGAGATCTCCGACCGAGCGAGGTGGTAGGTCAGGATGGAGCCCCACTTGTAACCATTTCAGATGTTGTATAAATAGCGCCTGTGAAAACTTCGATAGCGCGATTCATTGTGCGTGGCGCTAATTGGTCCGCCACAAATACTTTATTCCAAATGTCAAACATTTTTTAACATAGATAAGATTACTGTGTACAGAAATCAGATCGAAACTTATTCTATTACGATAGTTTCACTCTGCTTAAATTAGACTGGGCCTAATTTAAGCGGCAACCAATTTGGTTTATACGCCCAAAATTACCGACATTATAGGTTTCAGTGGCGGCTATGCAGTGAGTTATGCTGAGCATGCTGGGCCATAAATGATAATTAGCGGTTCAGTTGGCATATCTATGCATGGCATGGTGACGCGTCATCATACAAAATAGGAAATAATCTTTTGATAACATACCTACAGCACCGGTACATACAATGCCAAAAGAGGGGTTTTATAAGTTCGACGTGTCTGTGGCGATGCCACAGCTTCGACGAATGGATCTTTTAAACGAATGGACCGATTTTAATGCAGTTTTATTTGTTTGAAAGCTCATGTAATAGAAATGGTTCCTAGATATAACTTATCAACAGCTCGTATACTGCTTGATACTAAGACTAATTAAAAATACATTAAATTCAACGGTAGGTTATTTTAAAAAGTATATTATGTTTTTAATTACACGCGACTTTAAAAATAATGAGCTTGTTGGTAATCACTATGCGGTAATTCAGTGTTATAATAACATGTTATAATAGTAAGTGTTTATTTCAAGGTTGGGGACAAGTAAAATTGTAGTGACGTGCTTGGGAATTGGACCGTAATCCGTCACTGAGGTTGGCTTGGGCCTCGAAGATGTTATTGAGACCGCTAACACCCTTTTGCTTACTCTGTGACAGTAAAATATATTTTGCTTTGTACTAGTGTTAAGAAAACTGATAATTTATATACTAAAGAATTTCTAATAGAAGTTTGATAGCTTAATGAACCAACAAAACTATAATTATAACTGTTTATTACAATCAACAATTTAACAACAATATCAAGTTCCCTATTCAGTGTCCAAAAGGCCAAAGAGGACAGGTGGAACTGCAACGTTGTGGACAGCCGTTTTATATCATCAGTGGCTGAAAAGTGTCATCCTTGCTGATGATAGTTAGTCCTTCGCGCCTCGACGGAGAGTTGTCAACTTGAAGGGTTGCCAACACGGCCATACTGCACGGTGCCTGCCCCAGGCACCTCAGGAGTCTGGATAGGATACTGAAACACAAAGAAACTATATTAGGATGCGGTCAGGTTCGCTTTACATGTTGACACATCCACAGGAGTATTGTACCTTTTCCACAAATGCCTTGCAATGCTTCTTCCTGCTGCACCTAGAGGAACTTTGTCACACTTAGGAGTACCAGGTTACTACAATGAGAGGTCACTTGCACCTGAAGAGCGTTTTTTTATTATTTCATTAGAAAGGTACTATAATTAAATAAAATTTATATCCGTAAAACCAAAAATAAATAGTAAATAAATACCTAAAACAGTCATAAATACTTTGACAACACGGTTTCGTTATATGTATACTCTCCATATATCATATTATTATTCTAAGGTCCAATTATCAATATTAATCCACGGCTTCATATTTTCCGCCGCGGCCACTCCATTATAAATTTTTGAACATCTTTGACTTCCTCTTAAATCCGTTATCTCGTATCTATCGTTTTCCAAGATAGTTCCAAATTAAAATTTGAAACGGCCCTTTAAATGCAGGTAACAGTTTCCGACTTTGACCATCATTGCTTTGACTTTGTATTTTAATTAACCCCAAGTCGCCTTCCTTATACCGTGTGACTTGGATTCGAGTTTTATCGAATCTCTTTTTTGTTCCTTTGCACTGGCTTTAATGTTAAATTCCACTTTTTCGCGCAACTTTGACACGTCTACCAATGCTTCACTATCAATATTTGGGGCGAGATTATAGTTATCCACACGTATGCTATACCCAAAGTTCACGTCACTAGGAGCTGCATGCGTAGTTTTGTTTACTGTGCTATTAATTCTCTGTTGTACCGCCTTAATACATTCATCCCACCTATCATTATCAACACTGGCCCCCATAGTTTTTAAAGATTCCAAAATAGTTTTATTAAACCGTTTGTTACGGGGGAAATTAAAATAAAAAAAGAGAGATTTCCCGTGACAATATGTATATTACAAAGAAATAGGGGTCGTGGGCAGAAGGCCGTACGGTCTGGTCTAGCCTCGTGGTATCTGAAGGGTATCGTAGGGGGTCTAAACCACGTGGGAACTTAGCTGAGGAATCCAGGTCTTGAGTCCAGGGGTCTGGCACGTGGCAAGAGAAACGGGATGGGGGCTCCAACTTCTGGAAGCATCTCCCAGTCACCGCTGCGTCCGTTCGTCGTAGATAGTTCGTCCGATTTCAAAACCAAGTTTCAGTCCGGAACATCTAGCGGCACTCCGAACTCCAGACGTGGGAAAATAGTTGGGTATAAGCCCTTTTAATCGGTGCCTTGAACCCGTAACGAAGTTGGCGGTGCTTGTGCCCGTAATGGAGTTCCCTGAAAAATTCGCGATGAACGTGTAGGTAGGAGTCCCGTCACACAGCCAGTGTGACGGGACTGATTTTAACCCCAAACGAATCAAAATCACGGGCTGTGTGGCCATCACAAAATAAAAAGATGATATACAGAATAATTAAGGCATGGATACAAATATCCTAATATTTCAACAATGCAAGAACATACAAATGATAGCACGTGGTATCGCTGATCAAATAATTGACAACTAATTTTACCAAGATGATAGTTTACATGAAAGAATAATGCGTTTTTAATAACAAGCGTGATTTAGCAAATATTCACAACACAGATATTTAAAATTACTCACCGTGAACACGGGAATAAAATATAATTATTATAAACTTGTCTAAAATCTAGAAAAACTTGAACAATAAAATTCGGCAGGAGAAAAGGGCGCTGTCATGTCGCGACAACCTTTATATACTCCTCCTGACATTTGTTTTTTTTTTAACCGACAATTAGCGGCAATGCGTAATACAAATGCCACAATAAAGAAATATTAGAGATGAAGCTCTAGTTAGAAGCATTTGCCAATAGATGGCGTTGTCTAGCACAAATTAGCTATTATTGATATCGACAACTGCTAATAGATGACGCTATACGTCGTTATTAGTTATAACAATACGTTAAAAAATGTAGCTATGCTACACGTTCCACTTGTCCAAATGGACAAATGCACGGGGTACGCCTGTTGCTACTACGTGTAGTCTAATGTTTTATTCTTACAGTACTGAGTAAATTGACTCGACGTAAAACAAGAACCTGCATCGCTAATTATTCTCTTAGGATTCGCAAATATTGTAGATATACGTTCTAATTCTTTTATTACGCCCGTCGCGTTTGTTTTGCGTACAGCTGATAAGTATACAAACTTTGTAAAAGAATCCACTGCTACTAACAAATATTTATTTTTATTTTTAGTCGTTACAAAAGGGCCCAAGTGGTCGAGATGTATAGTATGAAAAGGTGTTGCATATTTGGGCAAAGGGTATAAATGTTTTGGGCCATTGGGCCTCCTTTATTTTTAAAATAAATACAATTTAGGCAATTTTTATATATTTTTAACAGTATTTCGAATTCGAGGAAACCAATATAATGTACGTATACGCTCAACACATTTATCAACTGCAAAGTGACCCAAATCATCGTGGTTGCACCTTATGATCTGCCAAACACATTTCTTTTGAACTACCCATCTACGCCCCTGACTAGTTCTCTTATAAACCTTACCACCTAATAATTCAAAATTATTAAAAATGTCTTTGTTTTCTTCGGCCTCGCCTGATAACAAAATATCTCTAATTTTAACTATCTCGGGGTCCTGAACCTGTACTGTTAACAATCAGCTTCTGTAATCGACATAATAATCTCAGATTCAGATTTTTCACCGGATGGCACAGGATTACGACTTAGAGCATCCACGTGCTGCATCCGAGGCCCTTTCCTGATGAATAATATCAAAAGAAAACTCTTGAGTCACTAAAACCCAACGGGCTATCCGCATAATAATATCTTTTTTCTTTAAAGCGTCAACTGCACTACAATCAGTAATTATTTTAAAAGGTTTATCTAACAAATATAATCGAAATTTTTGAAGCGAACACGCAATATCGAGTAGCTCTAATTCAAATGAATTAAACTTCTTTCATCTTCCTTAGTTTGCTTACTATAGTAATGCACGACCTTTTCGATGACGTCATCGATCTGTACAAGTATACCAGCAATACCATCCCTTCTCGCGTCCGTATATAAAATCTTATCTTTGTTTGATCGCAAATTGCGAGAACGCTATCTGAAGTTAATTTGTCTCTTAGAATATGAAAGGCTTTATCTTGAATATCATCCCATACTCAAACGGCATATTTTTAAGTAGTTTTGTCAGGCGTTACGATAAGAACGCGCAATTTTGTATGAATTTTCGAAAATAGCTAATTAATCCTAAGAACTGTCTGAGCTGATGGACTGACTTGGGCTTTGGAAAATTTCTAACGGTGTCTAGCTTTGTATCATTTGGCATAACATATCCTGGTTTTATTTTATAACCCAAAAACTCAAGCTCCTGTCTAAAATAATGGCACTTTTTAAGATTTAATGTCAACAACCCATTTGTTCTAAATATCTGTAATATTTCTTTTAATAAACTAATATTTTCTTCTACAGTTTCCGTAACTAAATAAACGTAATCTAGATAAATGATAACATTGCCAAATCGCAAATTACCGAGTGTTTTGTGCATCATTTGTTGAAAACAAGATGGAGCATTAGCTAATCCGAACGGCAGCCTCAAAAACTCATAATGTCCATCTTCGGTAATAAACGCAGTCTTCTCTATAGAATCTTTATGTAAACAAATCTGACAATAACCGCTTTTTAAATCTAATGACGCGAAACACTTATGTCCTTGAAGCCTGTCTAATAAATATTCAATCCGGGGCATAGGATATTTATCCTTTATAGTGATTTTATTTAACGCCCTGTAGTCAACACAAAGCCTTTTTTTTTGATGTTCTAAAAGGTCTGCATTGCACAGGCTGTAAGCTCGATAAATTTATAATCATCTGATAATTTTTAACAACGCCCAGTTCTTTTATATTAGAGGCAACGCAATCACCGTAATGTATAAATAAAGTTAATAATTCGGTTTGCATTTTTGGCATCTAAATCTATAGCGGCTACATTATTACAAAATTCTGCGAGTTCATTTGCGCACTGAAATTTAAGTTCGTTGCCTATACGAGAATATACTAAATCAGATTGTTCGGTCACATTTCTTCCGATTAAAATATCACACCCAACCAAATCATCTAAAATGTACATATCGATATCACTCAAACAAATTGAATCTAAATAAATATTAACCGTTACCTTTTTATCGACGTATTTATAAACTTGCGTAGAATACCCCTGTAAAGCAACAGGTGAGGGTAGTGTGATATACGGTAAAGAAATTTTATTTGCTAAAGACTCGGATATTAATGAGCAACTGCTTCCTGTATCGATAAATGCCTCACAACTATGATTAAATACGTTAATATTTTTAACAAACTTATTACGCAAATTTGTACATAGAAATTCCTATGTACAAATATTTTCCTAATCCTAATTTCCTGCTCAGCTTCACTAAAGATTTATAAGTCGAGTTTTTCTTATGATAACAAACTGATTGTGTGTGTCCTCTTTTGCCACAATATTCGCATTTGTTTGCATCACACTGATTTCTTTTATGGTTACCGCCACAATTGTAACTTTTTATTATTTTACGGCTAGAGTCTCGAAGGACATTGGGAGGAGATTGATATGTTATGACGGGATTTGTGGATACCGGTGTTCGATTTGTGCCTACAGATTGACTTAATATTGTCGATTTAGTAGAATGTGACTCACATGAACTACCCTCATGTTTAATATTTTTCTTGTTAATACGTCTGTGTAAGTAACTGGCCAAATCGTCAGTGGTTTTAAAATTACTAGCTTCTATGGATGCGCCAATATTATTATCACCTATATTTCCTACAATTATTGAAATAATGTCTTGCTCAGAGAAATTTAAATTTAATCGATCAATTTTGCACTTTTGTTCAAAATAAAATTCATACAATGATTGATTATCAACAGGTCTTTTGTCTAAAATCTCTTTCAAAAGGTCGAACATATTTCTATGTATTTGAAAACTACTGGATAATTTTACGCGCCACTGCTCCCAGTTCCACGTGGGCCACTGCCTTTCCGTACGCAATAACGAATCATACCACACTTTAGTCGACCCCTTTAATTTATTTAAAGCTTGATAACGAATCATTTTATCGGACCATGAAAAAGTACTCGCATAGGATCGAATAATACTAAGCCACGTGTCAATGTCATCTTTTATCGGATCAAAATCTGGTATAAAATTGTTCAATGTAACAGAATTTGTACTACTCACAGATTCACTGTAGTCACGAGATACCTTATGCTTCCGCCTCGGCGACGGCGTCCTGGCGCTGAAGCTCGAGCTAGAACTTGAAGTGGAGCGCGCACGCTTCCGTTTAGAGTGCCTACTTTTACCATAGCGCTTTCTCTTACCCATGGCGTAGAATTTACTTATCACTTCTGATGTTAAGAAAACTCTGATAACTTATATACCAAAGAACTTCTAATAGAAGTTTGAGGGCTTAATGAACCAACGAAACTATAATTATAACTGTTTATAACAATGAACCATTTAACAAGAATATCAGGTTCCCTATTCAGTGTCCAAAAGGCCAAAGAGTCCGCGCCCGTCGTGGACAGCCGTTTTATATCATTAGTGGCTGACAAGACGTGTCATCCTTGCTGATGACAGTTCGTCCTTCGCGCCTCGACGGAGAGCTGCCAACTTGAAGGGTTGCTAACAAAAGATAGTAATAAAAATTATCTCTTTTCATAATTATACAAAAAAAACGTAATTAGGAACCATAATAGTACTAGTAGAAACTAATTTTATAACGTTTGAACGAATTGAAACGTAAATAGAATTACGAGTAAGTGTGTACATAATGTGTGTAAGTAGAGTGGATATGTATACGTGATGAACTAACACGAACACTATCGAACTGATGAGATGATAATGTTGTTTGAATATATATTCGGAGCTCCTCTCATTCTAATTTACAAATTACTTCATTATTTCTAAGTATGGAGCCTTCATCAAGCAGGAATAATTATCATTATATTTAGTGTGAAAATTAAGTATTGTTAAGTAAGAATCTGTACAATTTTTTCTGATGAATAAATAAAACATTAGTTTTAGTTTTACTGAATGTATAAATCTCATAAACGCCTGGTTCTAAAAAATAATTTGTGTATTGATTAGCCCTTTTATTAGGGCACGTTTTGGCTTTAACAACAGCCTGCGAGCATTTTCGCTGTGTGCGAACGAAGCTTAGGGCAACTGGTAGTAAAAAATATTATGTAGGCATATTTTGCGAGCCACTGGTTTATGACTGTAGCGAGTCTAAGAAGGCCGAAACAAGAAAATAATTCGGATAGAAATCCAGAAATGCATAGGTTCAACAATGGCCGAGGTAGAGCCTTGGTCGCACCCACTAATAGCATCTAAGAGTCAGTTCACACTGAGACGCTAAGGCTAGAGAAGTTTCTAGAATTATACCCCAAGGTAGATACAGACGGTTGCGATTTGACATCGACTGTGCCAAACGTTATAAAGTAGGTGCGACCACGGTCTACCTAAAATGATGTAGCCTATGTTACCCGCGGCATCATTACGAATCTATTAAAATCGGACCAGTAGCTTAGACGCTACGAGGGAACAAACATACATACAGTGTCAAAATCATGACCCTTCCTTTTGGCTTCGCCGTAGTCGGGTAAAAATACATGCGCTCGAAAAACATGCCTTTCTTCTTTCACAGTAACAAACTTGTTCATTTACCTAATGCTAGAAGTTACTAGCGACTTCGTACACACAAAAGGAAAACTCGCAGTATCCGTATATTTTTACGCAATAAAAAGTAGCCTAAGTCTTTCCCCGTGGTCTACTCTATATCTGTGCCAAATTTCATTAAAGTTTTGAAGTTGAAGAGGTTCAACGCAAACAAACAAACAAATATTTGCTCTTTATAATATTAGCATAGATTCATAGTAAAATACGCGTCACGCAGCTCACAAACAGACCGATGTAACGCGAGCAGGCGGAGGCTGCGAGCGCCGGAAGCGAATGTCGGTCGGTGAGTAGTAGGAACATGGCTGTTATTACTGCTGATGTTACATCCATCACCAGCGTAGCGTTCATGACTACTGAGTACTGACAAAATATAATCCACTTGCCACGCAGTCTCGATATGTTAAAACTGCAAAATGGTATTCTACTACACGTCCAACGCAGAAATCTACCGCGATGCGAACACTATAAGATCGAAACTTAACTGAAAACTTGAACCACTTATTCATACAAAATGGTATTCTGTTAATATTTATCTCGAAATCTCACTTTGTCACTTACAGCTGATCTTCTTCTGCTTAGATAAGTTGAGGCTCACAAATGTCACTTTTTGGGGATGCCATTCTCTAAGCACGAAATACACTAATTATTTCACATACCGAAATGAAATTACACAAACGTAAGATGTAATATTATTGAAACGAACTATACACAAAAACAGCATACTTTTATCGCATTTTTTTAATAAATTATATAATCATTAATGATAGTAAAATAAACTATGTTCCGTGTTACCATTAAACTCAGAATCACCACTATTATAATCATACATCAGCAACATTATGTATTACAATGTTATATGTCAGGCGACAAATTGTTAAAATATGACAGAAACGAATGGTTAAACTGTGATTTTACCGAAATCTGATTATTTGTTAGGAGAATACCTACGGTGTTTTGGTTGACATAAGACGATGCATTTATAATTATGAATTGACAGTCTTAGTTAGTTAAATACGAGAATTGGGGTTCTATTTAACATTTTGCTGGCTAGAGAATTTGGATCCCGTTACATAAGCGACATTAAATAACTACTAAAGTAAGTTTAAAAAGCACTAGATTTTGCTCGCGGCTCCGTTCGCGTAAATAAAGTATCCCACAGGAACACTGTTCTTTTTCGAGATACAAACGGTAGGTAGCCTATGTTTTAATCCAGTGCCTAAACTACTACCCTACCAACTTTCATAAAAATCTATTCAGTAGTTTATGCGTGAAAGTGTAACAAACGTTCATCTATTCATGCATCCATCCTCACAAACTTTCATATTTATAATAGTACTAGCTGTTGCCTGCGGCTCCGCCCGCGTAAAAACAGTATCCTATGGTAACACTGTACTTTATTGGTATAAAAATTGTCTGTGTTAATCCAGAGCTTAAACTACCACCATACAAAATTTCATTCAAATCCGTTCAGTAGCGTGAAAGAGTAACTAAATTCCATCGATTCATACAACCAACCTCACAATCTTTCACATTTATATTGTAAGAATGTATATTTTAACCCCCACAGACTTGGTAACCATGAAGAAAAAGTCATGTGGGTGTCTCGCGCGAAGTCTGAGCGCGAACGAGATAGAAAACGCGTGACGAATGTAGACTGCTACATCTGCGCTTCTCGGGGCTTTTCGTCGAGAGTCTGAATGAGCTTAGTGAAAGATAGAATTCGAAATCCCTACGTGTAGTCAATCAATCATCAATGTTTTTACATGAGCAACGTGTTTCTCGCCTTCCCAACACCCATACGTTACCAATAAGTGATGTAACATCTGTCGACATGACGCGACGCGTTTAGTATTCGCCCTCACACGCCACGTCATACGCAAACGCACACTCTTTAATAACTACCGCGACGCAGAGGAATACCAAATATTCGTGACGAAACGGTACGCGCGTATCTAGTTACTACGCGCGAGTGTAGTACGCGCGTATTCGTCGCGAATTTGCCACGATTTTCTCGCGTAATTCGCCCTTACTGGAGAAAGTCTTACTCCCGAAATTAATAATCAATCTTAATCTCATTTTAGCTATCTGGGATCAAGATTTCAATACATTTCAACGATCCTAGGATTGACTTCACGTCAACTTACGTAAATTTTAGTTTAAGAATTTGAGATTGAAGTCAATCTAAGATTTTATATATGTTATTAATTTCGCGCGTTAGTCTACATGCGTGTGTAAGAGTCGGACTCGCGTATGAAGAGTTCCGTACAAAACGGCAAAAAAATCACGTTTTTTGTATAGAAGCCTCCTTAAGTATTTATTTTATATTTAGTTATTGTTATTATAGCGGCAATAGAGATATATCATCTGTGAAAATTTCAACTGTCTACCTATCACAGTTCACGAGATGAAGCCTGGAGACAGAGGGACGGAGGGACGGACAGTCACACAGCGAAGTCAATAATAGGGTCCTGTATTGTTATGTATTTTTACTCTGTAGATACGGAACCCTAAAATAGCGACTTGTTTCTTGGTCCTTTGAGTCGAAGTAAATAAAATAATTGGTTGAAGGGTGGAAGTACATGCAGTGACTTTTCTAATATAAATGTGAAAGTTTTTGAAGATGGATGGATGTATAGATGGATGTTTATTACTCTTTCTCGCAAAAACTACTGAACGCATTTGGTATGGAAGTAGTTTAAGCTCTGGGTCAACACTAAGGCTACTTTTATCCCGGACAAGTGCACTGTTCCCGTGGTATACCTACTGTATTACGCGGGCGGAGCCGCAGGTGAAAACTAGTGTTATTATGTACTCAACATACCCTATAAGAAATGTAAACATCAATGCTTACAATGTATTCATTGAATGACTTTTCATGTGTTATCAGCAATGGATTTCAACATTTGATTTACCAACATGAAGTTTGAACGAAATCCGTTTTACATAAGCATGTAAAATTATAAATAAGGTCCCCGAAATACTTTCGTGTTTTATTCGATAACGTACAGTGTTAAACCGCTCATATCGCCCTGCAAATGCTTTAAATATTTAAATTTCATAATAAACGATCCAAAATCTCAGTATTTGTATTACGTAAGAAGATACGAAATAGTCTCAGTATAATCTAGTTATAATATCTTAAAGCCACGCAAACACGCTATTAATATTATAGGAGTAATATACTTACATTAGGTACATAAATATTCTCTGTTCATACACTTCAATACAAATTTACTGAATTATGCTAATGTAAAAAGGTCATACCTTTTTACATTAGCATTGACCAGATAGACCAATTTAAAGGTACCTACGTAAAGCTTTATTAAATTACAGAATTCTGAACGTGATCGGTAACCAAAAGAGGAATTAGGCCCTCACTCATCGTGGATGTGTGGCGCTGATTGCACTCCTCTCAGGACAATTAAGGCGTCCCTCTGGACCCTGGAGTACGACAACGAGGAGGGCTCGGTCACTCTGGAACTGTCGACGACACTCGAGTGCGTCTTAAATACTAAAATCCACTCAAAACTTCGCACTCACAACTTTTCCAACACACACAGACAGCAACATGGATTTGTGTAAATATTTTAATTAGTATGGGTTTCTTTCATATTACAAAAACTACACTTTTTATAAAAATCTATAACCCGACTACGAAAATTATGCCTATGTTACCCGGGCTATTATTACTAATCTATTGACATCTCATCCATTATGATTTTAGACGCTAAATAAATCGATTGCCAAAATCAATACCCATCCTTTTGGCTTCGCCGTATTCGGGTAAAAATGTTTCCCCATGTTTATATTTTATTGAGCTACGTGCTAGATAGCGTAGCTATGAGCATTTAGGTTATGTCTTGTAGTGTCTGTGTTATACAGTTCAGGGCTAAGTGGTGTGAAAAAAGACCACTCGACAATTTTTGTAATATTCCGAGAAGCGGCGGAAATTCTGTTCCTTGGACTACTGACGAGACGAAGAGTTCTTAATATAGTGCGACCGGACACTGATGTGTTGGTATTGCCAGCACTCCAGTGCAATATCAATCATAATCTGAGATACACAAGTGGCTAGTTACATAATGATGCTATATTACCTATTCGCTATTGTAACAGAAAGATACAATGCGACCAAATTAATGTGTCGTTGTATTTCCTTATTGCACGGTAAATAAGTTATATTTGAGTTGGTACCATTATGTTTTCTATTGTTCTTTTGGTTTAAGTTTAGGTTAGAATAACCTAACCACCATTTATATTTGTAATTTTTAATATTTTTTCTTAAATATAGTAATAATAATATAATGAGTATAAAAACATAATGAACCTACAATGGCGGCACCGAAACGTTCAGCCCAGATAAGGTATGAATAGGACGACCGAAGCGCGAGCCCGCGTTTAAATCCGGGGCTACATGCGGGGTGTACATGACTCAAAGGGGACAAGTCACGTCGAATGCAATATTGAATGTGTAAACAAAATATAATTGATGAGTCTTAGTTTGCAAGGAAAACGAACAGTTACTCCGAATAACTGAGCAAAACAAATGCCGCGAATATAATATTTGTCTATTGTCTGTACCATTTATCCGACTACGTCGAAGCCAAAAGCAAGGTTAATGATTTTGGCATTCTATTTATGTACTATGTATGTGTGATGTATTTGTGTATGTATGTGTTGCGGCTACCTGCCATAGGTATGCGCGGGGCCTGCGCGTGCGCCTAAAAGCTGCAACACATGTACGGATTTGCGGATTGCGATTGCGGATGCGGACATTACAGATCCGCGCATCTTAGTTTTTTTTCAAATCGGGTCTCGCTACAGACGCTCGGATTTGGTCTGACAGACCAAATTGACAACTCGACACTAGTCTGTAAAATTTTTTTAAAGCCCTATTGTATTAGCGCAGAGTTCTATTTACAATGCTGTTATTCGCCGACGATAATGATTCTCGAAATCCATTGACATCGTGCAGTGTTACCAACTCTCAAAAATATTTCTTCCCCAACTTAACCCTTAATTCGACCCTGATTATTATAACTAAGTTATATAATAATAAAATGAAACTAGGTTATAATCGATATTTGATTTAGTCCCCTACATAAATAACAACAAAACAACATATAATTAAATACTTAGTTTTTATTGCTAGTTAGTTTTATGTCAAAATGAGATAAAGATTTACGTAATAATCTGTTTTCACTCCCTATAAATTCTTATTAATAAAAATAATAATAATATTAAAAATATCTTTATTGGCAAATAAACAAACTTTTACTACTTATATAACGACTATAATGTTTCGACGACTTCTGTGGCTCAGTGGTTAGCGCGTTGGCGCTTAAACCGGAGGTCGCGGGTTCGAATCTCGCCGAAGGGACAAAAAAGTTTTTCTGTGTTCCTGGGTCTTGGATGTGTATTAAATTCTTCGGATACTTAGTACAGGACCAGATTGACGTAATGTGGAAACGTCCATAGATATAAAAAAATATATGAAAATTGATTCTTAAAGTCCAAACTCCCAAAACCTATGTAAACTCCAAGAAATCCCCCCTTCCCCTAGATAATCCCCTTTAGAATTTATTTAACTAATGTTAGGGTTAAAATCCCTAAGTTGGCAGCACTGAGCTCGTTGTCCAACCCGACTACTCACACGTTCGGCTTTGGTCTGGAACAAACTAAATCGGTGGTTCGCTCCGGACCGAATCTGTACGTGTGTTAGCACTTTTATTCTCTAACGCACACTGCGCGGTTAGTTATTATTTCGTCCTTATTCGCTCTTTTTCGTTTATGAAACAATCTATATTCTGTTAACGTCAGCAATATTTATGTAAAATACAGTCCAAAATACTGAAATATATATTTTACTAAGCCTTTTACTTCACATCTACGCGCCTACATAATTCGTAATTCATTATTTGCTTAAATTGATGTGTTTTACAGGTGTTATTAACAGTATAATGAGTATTCAGTACAGAACATTTGCCAATGAAAGGCAAAAATAGTTATATATATAAAATAATATTATAACAATATTATTATACTAAATACAGGTAGGTACATATTATTAGTAAAATATTAGTTCTCAATGACAAGCACTAGCTTGATCTAATCTAGTTTACAAGAAACTTATCCAGCTAAAGTTATGTATGTTTGTTCAACCGTAGCACGTGAACTACTTATCCGATTTTAATAAATGAGGTGTCAATAGATTGGTAATAAGGCCGTTTAAAATAGGCTGTATATTTTGCGTAGTCGAGTTATATTTTTTAACTTTTGATCTTACTTCTTATTCTGTATAGCCAAGATCGATACTGCCGGTATCGATCAACAACAACTCAAATGTCACTTATTTACCGAGCGGTAAAGAAATACAATAACACATTAGTTTATCTTTTTACTCCTACGACGACGACACAGGTGTGTTATAAGTTTGAAGTGTCTGTCTGTCCGTGGCATCGTAGCTCCCAAACGAATGAACCGATCGTGATCTAGTTTTTTGTTTGAAAGCTGACATGATCGAGAATATTGCTAGCTATGTTCATCACCATTAGCTCGCTCGCTGCTTAACAGTTTGGGGGTAACTTATTTTTCATTTTGTTTACTGTAGTAGGAGGAAGTAAGATATCTTAGCTGTATGGTTAACCTACAACTCTCTGATCTCTACAAGATCACAACTCACAAGCCTCACAATAATTATTCGCCGTTAAATAATCAAGCTATTTACATTTCCGTGTTCCCGACGAACTGAAACCTCAGCGAATCTCAATTGTTTGTTATCCTTCTTTTATATTTGAATCAGATTACATTTTTATAAGTTATTTTAGATCATCATAATCGTATCAAAATTATTTGTTTAAACATTTTTATAAAGTCAAAACGGGTTATTTGAAATCTATGCCTACATAGTATTTCAGTAGTTTTCAGTGCGCAACGCCTGAAAACTATCAACAAACTTAAATAAACCGAATTTGTTCAAAATTGTAAATAAAATACTTTGGTGCCATCTGTTCTGATGCTTTCGCACAGCATTCTCGTCCAGTACAACACGGAGAAAATATTCACAAAATATTATCGGACTAAAGTGTCGTACTTACAACGTCAATAATAATAATTTAAAGTGTCCACTATCTTTATAATATGTTCAACTTCACATCATGTGATACGCCGTGTAGCGCGGTGCAGCGCGGCGCAGCGCGGTGCAGCGCGGTGCAGCGCGGTGTAGCGCGGTGCTGGGTGGGGCCCGGCCCGGTCAGCTTTGATCTAAAATTACACGAGAATAGATACAAAATCATTACCATCGGCGCGCGGACATAATTCAATGACCTCGTGTGTGTACTCTCAAACACGACCGGTCGCCGACATCCGGTTTATCAATCTTCGATCTTATAAATGGCAATTAGGGCCATTAGGCTTATTATTTGTTTTCCGCAGTTAGGGCCAGTTACACACTAGGCCAGTGATACACGATGCGATGTGGCGCGTACTTTTACATAGCGAAACAATATGCACGTCGTCGCGCAACGCAGCTTTAAGAAGCTGCAATATTAATAGTACAGCATCTTCAAGCTTCGTAGCATAGCGTCGCGTCACGTCTAATTTAGATGTCCTTTAATGTATACCACAAGTTTAAAAGTAAATACCATAATTTTAGGAGTCTCATAAGTTTAGCAGAGCCTTTTATACTACTATTCATATTTTGTTCTTAAAATACCTTTTACAAAATATAAACGCGCTGTTGCGTAGCACTAGCTACGTATGTTCTACGATATGCTGCGACGAAGCTACAAACGCACGTAGCACTCTCTACGTCTGGGTAAGATGATGTTATAACAGCGCGTAGCACTAGCTACGTATGGGCTAAGATATGCTGCGACGAAGCTACAAACGCACGTAGCACTCTCTACGTCTGGGGTAAGATGATGCCAAAACAGCGCGTAGCACTAGCTACGTATGGGCTACGATATGCTGCGACAAAGCTACAAACGCACGTAGCACTCTCTACGTCTGGGCTAAGATGATGCTAAAACAGCGCGTAGCACTAGCTACGTATGGGCTAAGATATGCTGCGACGAAGCTACAAACGCACGTAGCACTCTCTACGTCTGGGCTATGATAATATCATATTATGCTGCTTCGGTGCCACAACCGCACGTAGATCTCGCACGTCTGGGCTAAGATGATGCTAAAACAGAGCGTAGCACTAGCTAGGTCCGCTTGTCATACTACGATATGCTGCGACGAAGCTATAACTGCTCGTAGCACTACTACGTCTAGGCTACGGTACTCTACAACAAAGCGTAGCACTACCTACGGGCTACGATATGCTGTGACGAAGCTACAAACGCACGTAGCACTCTCTACGTCTGGGGTAAGATGATGCCAAAACAGCGCGTAGCACTAGCTACGTATGGGCTAAGATATGCTGCGACGAAGCTACAAACGCACGTAGCACTCTCTACGTCTGGGGTAAGATGATGTTATAACAGCGCGTAGCACTAGCTACGTATGGGCTAAGATATGCTGCGACGAAGCTACAAACGCACGTAGCACTCTCTACGTCTGGGGTAAGATGATGCCAAAACAGCGCGTAGCACTAGCTACGTATGGGCTACGATATGCTGCGACGAAGCTACAAACGCACGTAGCACTCTCTACGTCTGGGCTATGATAATATCATATTATGCTGCTTCGGTGCCACAACCGCACGTAGATCTCGCACGTCTGGGCTAAGATGATGCTAAAACTGCGCGTAGCACTAGCTAGGTCCGCTTGTCATACTACGATATGCTACGACGAAGCTTTAACTGCTCGTAGCACTCGCTACGTCTGGGCTACGGTACTCTACAACAGCGCGTAGCACTAGTTACGTCTGTACTACGATGATGCTACAAGAGCACGTAGCACGCGCTTACAAAAACACGGACGTTGACAACCAGCGGGGTGCAAACTGCAACTAATGACTACTAAACAAAACATAGTTTGTTATCGCTCGAGCGCACGACAAAATTCTCCTGTAAATGGCTCAATTCTTAGGGTGGGCGGGGGCTAGAATCTGCGCTAACGTATCCGATTCTCTCGCCAAACTGGTAAGCCAGATTTGGCCGCGGCCGTACATATCGTGCACTATAATTATTGTAATAATATAATTCATATAATATTGTTACAATTGTATGTAACAATATATATGCAGAACGGTATTCTCCATTTAGATGTAATTTTATCTTTTTGTAAACAAAACAAAGTACAATTTTATAATATTATGCACTACCAAAAAAGCCATGTAGGTTTTAGAACGCAATTCTAGGCTGACTGAATCCAATTTATATTTTAAGTACATAAAATGGAAGTAACAGTTCCGTAAAAGGAAAACGTGAATCATAAAATAATATAAAACATTTAGTAGTTAGGTGAGTGTATAGTCGTGTAATATGCTTGATAATTGAGAATATACTATCACAATAATTTTGAAAAAAGAGGGCTCATCATTTCTTTTTAATATTTGTTCGCGTTGTAGTTTTTATTACTTCACGGGGAAATTCATAAAATAAGCGAGGTATTATATAATGTATAGGTATCGCGCCGTCCGCTCGCCGCGCACATTGCGCGCGCGCAGCGTACGGAACCGGCTCAGTGCTGCGGGCGCTGGCCTCGTGTGTTTAGGGCGGCCGCGTGTTCAGCGTCCGCTCGCCGCGCACATTGCGCGCGCGCAGCGTACGGAACCGGCTCAGTGCTGCGGGCGCTGGCCGCGTGTGTGTAGGGCGGCCGCGTGTTCAACACCATGTTTAATGTCGTCATCGAAGAAGTATTCTTTTAATAAGTTATATTTTAGCGTATCGGTTCCTGGTAACACTTTACACTGTTTAAATATTTTCACGCTTTGGTCATTTGATCTTAATTTTAGTGGTAAAATTTATTTTAGAATTTGCACTTGTAATTTATCAATTTCATTTATGTAAGTTGCGTAACGTAACGTAAGTTTCAGCCAGGGAGTGGTATAGAAGCAGTTGGTTTTTAACGGAATACGGTTTTTAAAAATGGTGATGTTGGCCAAAAATGTAACTTTTATGATTGTACTGCATATTCTTAGTGGAAAATCATGTAAGAAGTGTGGTGAATATTTTATAAGAAGAATTTAGAACTATAAAATTCACAATTAAACTAAAATAAATTTTCCTAATGACTAACTTAAATGTCAAAATTGCGATTGAGCGATATCACTCCAATATTAACCGCTGCTTAAATTTTGAGTAGCTCTCAAACACAGATTGTATTATACATTTATAATACAATCTGCCGTTAAAATTTTAGTTTTCAATATTCGGTCGCATCTAGGTAACAGTCTATTTCACAATCTTCTGGCAAGTGTCTTATGGCTTATTCACCAGTTTTGTCTCTGTCTCTTGACAAATCAAGTAAGCGACAAAACTTGTGAATAAGCTATTCGACACTGTGCGGCCCTGAGTGTGATCCTGAGATTCGCTTGTTATGTAATCATTTTATACTTTTTCGGATATAAAATGTTTCTAAAGAAGTTGTTATATGCACAAATTATCTTCAGTCGGTACGCGGTTTTCGTTAAACTAGTAATTAGCATTCGGTTAATGTACGCATGTGCACAAATCGCCGATTGCTTACGCGGAAAAACTGGAAAAATCCGGAAAAATTTGTGCCCCGTCGAAGGTATGTCAAAATTTTCAAATTTCGCGTTTGAGTTTTTATGCCATCTGAGATTGAGAATGTTTGAGAAGAATGAGTGTTGGTTCTCATGATGATAAATAACAATTTTTGAAATTATATTTGTGTCTAATGATTGTTTTAATTATTATAATATTAAATACATATAATATTAATCAAAAGTGGTTAGTATATTGTGTACTCTGTGTATGAAAAATAAAAGATTAAATAAAAATAATCCCTATTTTACCAATCCTAAGGATAATAATAATTAGTATGTAAATATTTCATTTTCTAGAAGGTGTCTTGCTTTATTATATGAGGGTCCATGACCTAGTGAATAGATCCATTGAGTCACACGCGTGATCGTGCAGGTTCGATGCCGTGTTGTGATGTCTACCAATTAGACTTTCTCAATAACCGTATACTGACGCTAAACTTAGTTTAATTTACCCCCATCTTCTGTGAGAACCGTGACAAAATTTGGATCGTTCTATGAAAGCTGTTCCGTTGTATATATTTTTACTCTGTGCTTGTACGCCGCTTGTGGCTGCGTAGCGAAAACATTTTGCGAGTCATAGTTGATTGTTTCTAATTTTATCAATATGATATTATATTTTATGTTTGTCCTGCATTTTTTAACATAAGCTGTTGTTTTTACGGATTTATCGAGGCATATTTTTGTTGTTGACCCGACATTTCAGTTACTTTTTGTATAAAAATTAGTAATGGGATATTTTAGTTCATAATCATTACTAACTACTATCTACTATTATAATACTGAAAATAATTGTTATGAATTAGTTGAGATCTGACGTAGTATGTAGTAATTAGATATTTATAGTTAGTACACGTCGGCAGGCGTTAACTTACAAACTTCATGCCTCTCTTTCTTCTCCATCAATACTCGCACGTGCGTCACGTCACACGGAGACCCGGGGATGCCCGGGACTCCCGGGGTGCGCTGATACAACACTTTGTGAAGATACATCGAACTTGACGATACGTTTCTTTGAAGTCAAAAAAAAAAGACGAGGAAAAAGAGATTTGTGTAGTCGTTTTTTAATATGACATCAAAATATTCCAAACTATTCTTTTGACAAACTCCACAATCGATTCAGTCATTCTCGTGTCCGGTATCACCGTTGGCATATGCGACAATTTAAATACTTTAACCAACTACGAAAAGCAATAACAGCTTCCGACAGAGAGTGAAAACTGCGGTGGATCAAAAGGGACGGCCCGCTGTAACAGAGCGGAGTCTCGGTTTTGTGAACATAAATCGAGGAGATGGCCGCTCGCCAGATACCGGCCCCGCCGACCTCGTGTACATTGCGCCAGTGAATACCAATGTGTAATATATTGGACGATTTATAATGTGTCTCATGTTATCATAGTCGGAATTTGACTGATAAGCTTTGTGTTGTCCGTACTATATTTTAATGTAAATGGGCACGCATCATCATTTTAACACTACCCTCGTTTGTATGTTAATTGCAAATGTGTAAACAAATCATCACATTAAAACGAGTACTGGGATAAAAAAGGGAAAATGCTCAAATGGAGAAATAGCAACGGATGCTGAAAATGTTTAGTACGCGCGCTTAGCGGCAAGAGTAAATTCCTAATTTGAATATCAATGCGCGATGCGACGCGAACATAACGTAACTATCGCCGTTTTATTCCCGAGAATCCCGGTTTCACTCGTTCACGTATTTTCGTCGTACACCACTGCACTACTAACATTTACATCCGCAAAACGCTATTGCAGTGAAATAAATTCAAATGTTTTTTATCCCACAAAATTGCAAAACACATTTTTAAAAGCAATTTGTAATTTACATAAACTTTCATTACCAGAGCAAGGAACTTTTTGTGACAAAACATTTGACATTACTTTTTATTCAGCAGCTTCTTACATAACACCTGCAATTACCATTGAAGCTGAATTTATTAAACTTGAATATATTTTGTGTATTGTTCTCTTTCGGAAACGGAAAATTTACTTCGAGAAATCTTATTAGATGTATATCTGTCACGAGTATTATAACACTTTACCGTCTCAATCGTCCCAACTCTCGACGCGTACCGTTGTCGTTGAGTTACAACTTACAAGTTTAATCCGGACCCCACTGGACTTTTATCTCCGTTTATTGCCGGAGAGAGACATTTGATGCCCGCCGAGTGACTTACAATAGAAATAGATTGAATCGGCACCGGCGATATATTGTTTCCCGGGGATCGACAAAAACCTTCGAGAACGGTATTGGCTCGTAAAAAATATTGCCTTTCGATATAATAAGACATCAGGCGCCGCACCATCTCCCGCTCATTTGCTAATGGGAGAGTATTATAGCGGGTGTAGTTCGTCTTCGATTCCATTAACGCGTCACAATTCATTTTCTTTTAGGAATATGAGAAAGGCGCGTGGAAGATCAAATTTATTTAGTGTTGGTCAATATCTTCGTCAGTACATAATTTATTAGAAAGCACATTATTAATCAGGTTATAGACTGACTATATTAATATTTACCTAACAACTTGGTTTTAGTAAGATCTCTTACTAATTTTGCATTTGGTCCTACTTAATTATTCTAACTTGATAAAGTGACCAAGCATAAATGTTATTTTTGCACCTCGACCCCTAACAACTGGTCTAACGTCACCCTCGAAAGGTTAATGAAGGTTCTCGCCCCCCTGCCTCACGTATGTGAAAACAAACGGACCTCCAAACAGGCCGGCGGTAAATATCCATCGCCGATGATTTGCACTCGCCGTATTAAATCCCTACTTATTTATATTCCCATCGCAAAAGCCCGCCGACCGTACACTCTGTAACGTACGACTGAATTTTTTATTTCCCTAGTTTCTAGATCGACGCAGCCTTTTTGTACGTCACTCGTCAATTTTATTTTTTGTACTCATGGGTCAGTGAGCGTTAGATGCCATTCCCCGTAAGCCTACTATACAATAATTTTGGGAATTGCTGTAAAGCTTTACTATTGCATTTTTCCTGTTCTCAGGTTATTTTTTTTTAACCTAACAGTTGTTTTATGAGAATTGGATCCACAAAAGAATTTTTTTTGTTTCAGATGACATGAACATGTTCCCACTGGAAGTATGGCCGAAGCGTTTGCGGGTGCTGGCATGAGAGAGACGACACTATCATGCGTCCCGGCCGCACTTGGTTGGCGACAACGACGCTGCTCCTCACGCTCACCCACACAGAAATGAGACACGGCCAGCAACACCAGCAACATACGCAACACGATCTGCCACACCCTGAGCAACACAACCATCAACACGCCAAAATCAAACACCTCCACAGGCACAGACATCGGCAGACAGAATCGCCGCTAGACTTCCACAAGACCTTGGAATCAATCTTCGACCTTGCTAGCTACAAAGACAATATTTACCTGGACAGCGGCTACGACGTCGACAAAACCTGGCTCATGTCCAACGACCAGCAGAAGCATCCCCACTGGCCGATCAAGCGGGAGGCGGTGATCGAAGGCGATTTGGTGCTGGGCGGGCTGATGATGGTGCACGAGCGCTCAGAGGAACGCACCTGCGGGCCAGTGATGCCGCAGGGTGGCGTACAGGCGCTGGAGACCATGCTATTCACGCTGGACATCGTCAACCGACGCGGCCTTATCCCCGGCGTGAGGCTCGGCGCGCACGTGCTCGACGACTGCGACAGAGACACGTATGGGCTGGAGATGGCTGTCGACTTCATTAAAGGTAACTCAAAATACGTAAAATGCAACGCGCGCCAAAACCAGGTTGACGTGGTACATAAGTTCTACACATGCAAACTTAATACACGTAGAACTTGTGTAAGGTTTATTTAGGACTTATTACACCATGTATTTCACACACATCTCTGATTCAGAATATAATGAAAAGCAGTTCCTTGGTGGGATTGGGTTGGACAACGTGCCCTGAACGTGTCAGGGCACGTTGACCATTGATCCAGAGCGGTGTTTCCGAGAATTTATTCCTCCCATTACTCCTGTAATCTAGACAGGTAAAGTGTTGCAAGTTAGTTCACTAAATAAGATCACAATCGCTTTGCTTACTGAAACATTATCGCTTAGATGTTTCTTAGTAAACGTGTACAGAGAATCGAGAAAACTTTAGCTATTTCGGGAATTAGGTATTGGAAAATGTACCTCTTTACATCCAAATTCCTTTATTTTCTTTGTAACGATCTTCGAATATTTCAACTACACATAACAGTCAGGGGCGTGCGCTCCATATAGGCAGAAATGCAGTGCTTTACTTGTCATTTACAGATATTTTAATAAAACGTTCGTACGTTTTAGATGACTTTAATAATTCATTAATAGTAAATAATATATTTAAAAAATATAATAACTTAAAAACGCCTAATATTTTATAAATAGCAACTCATGCGGTTGCTTTGTGCAGGACAAATCATCGCATGTATGTGTAATTTTCATACTTCGCAAACGCACACACCCATGAATATCGACATGATTATATTAGCGGCTCCACTACTACTACAGTACACTACTCCAGCGGCAGGCGATGGCTGTCGGCTTCGGTTCGGCTATCCGATCGCTTCCGAAAACCGCCGAACTGGCTTGTCGGAAATTATTCGTTGCCTATAATCCGAGTAAAAAGAATAGTCGGAAATCTAATAAATCACGTATGCACATTAAGCATTTTTGTTTAGTAAGGTTTTATTTGTTTAAATAGAAGAAACGTTTTGTGTTTCGCGGGGGCCATATTGCATATGTGATAAGCATTGTTTACAATTTAATCGCTCCAGTTTATTTATAGTTTTCTTAAAAGATTTTTCATTTTAACATTTGAATGTGTTATTGATTGTATTGGTTCTTGGTGGAAATTCATGTTTCACAGGAATAACACACAGGACTTCTTGCACTATTTCAACTTTAATAAGTATTTTACATTAATTTTAATATATTACACGACCGGTTTCGACAAAGAAGACACCTGATGATGACTTTGTCGAAACCGGTCGTGTAATATATTAAAATTAATGTAAAATACTTATTAAAGTGGAAATAGTGCAAGAAGTCCTGTGTGTTATTACTGTGAAATTTGAATGTGTGTACATTTAACAGTTTATTACTGAGTTTCTATAATAAATGTAGTGATTTGCTTTTACTAGTGAGTTAGTCGATTTTTTAAAAATGTTATTTGACTGTGAGGTTTTGAAAATGTGTGCTTATTAAAAATTAAAAATAACAAGTTCTCACAATTGTCATTCAGTGAAAAGATTCAAATTCTGTCTAAAGGTAGGTGTGTACCTGAGTTACAACAATTAAACCAGCATAAAAATAATGTAACTCGAAAATTTCATGTTAAAAGTTATGAAACGTATAACTGGCTGTGTGGTTGTGTACACACAATTAAATTATATTGTTTTCCTTGCATATTATTTAGTAATTTACATCGGGATATAGTTATCTCAAGTAACCGGAACCTTGAATATGTGAAAATTGAAGCTGACTGGTGAGTAGTTATAATATTTTAAAATATGCTTATTATTTTACTTATTAGAATTTCTTCCGCCGCGACGATCGATCGCTGTTTTGTCTGCGTTGCCGTAGAAGATCTACATGAATAGTAGTACATCTAAGACTTGCTCTGTTGGTATGGTTTCGACTTAGAGATCCGTCGCTTGGCTGTAGCTATGCTAAAAATATATAAACGAAAAAGTTTTTGTGACCGAGTACTTCGCCGCATACCTAGTGTCATAATCCTGTGCACGCCACTGATAACAGTCAATAAGATGAAAGCTTTACGTCGTGTTTAAATGATATAGGCAGATATATAACTTACAGTCCACGCGCGAGCTACGAGGAATCGATTTCCTCCCATTTCCTTAACCACTGTAGGTTAATGTTGAGACTTACACTCTGTGACTGATTTGTTGGATGCAGGGTCCATCAGCAACATCGACGACGCGGAGTACGCATGCAACGCAACGGCCATGCGGAAGGTGATCTCGGGCGTGGTGGGCGCCGCCTCCAGCGTCACCTCCGTGCAGGTAGCCAACCTGCTGCGCCTGTTCAAGATACCGCAGGTCTGTTCTCTTACTTATTTTGTCATGTAAATAGGACTCATAATTAACGTTAATACGAACATTCAGATAAGATGTGGAATTACATTAGGAACAATAGCAGCACCCGCCGGCTGCAACAATGTGTCCGGCGGTCTGTGAGCGCAGAGCGACGCGTTATCTTTCAGCCCACATTTGACTAGCGCGTCTACTCCTCGATGAATAGGCCTCATTCATATTAATATGGCGGCTATTGTTATACAGTTTATTATTATATCTTTCTTTATTTTTCGTTACCTAGACTGTATAATTTTTTATTCCGTTCAAGGAAACTTAGTGTAAACGCGGACGACGGAGTGCCGCTCGCCGTTGACGCTCGTCGTTGCGTCTATGGGGTTGTGGGAATAAGTGGAAGCCGTTTATATAGTGCCGATATTAGAAAACTTCGATAGCGCGATTCAGGATCGTGGCTCTAATTGGTCCCCCACATCACTCCCCTTTGAAGGCTGGAGGTCGAATCTCGAGTCTTCTGCTTGATTCGCCAGTGCCAGAGAGTCCCATTAAGTCGGAACTGTGGCAGTGAAGTCGCAGTAAATCGGAACTGTGAATCTGCTGCACGGGCTCCAGTGAGTCGCAGTCATTGTCCGATTTCAATTAAAATAATTTTACTAAAAAGTTTTTAGCATGATCTATCAACATGGAAACTTACAAGTTTATATCTCCTATTGTTTAGAAATGTCAGGGGGGGTCAACTCATAAACCACTTTGGAGACCGAAAACTCGAATAATAATAATATCTATGGACGCTTCCACACCACGTCAATCTAGTCCTGTAATATCCGAAGAACTTGTATCAAAGGTACTAGACAACGAAAATATATTTAATACTGTTATAATAGTATAACAGTATTAAATATATTTCCGTTGTCTGGTACCTTTACCTTAACTATAGATTTATAGATAACATTTTTACTATACCAAACATATTATTATATTTAATACATATCCAAGACCTAGGAACACAGAAATTTTTTTGTCCCTTAGGCGAGATTCGAACCCGCGACCTCGGGCCTACGCGCTAACCACTGAGCCCCAGAGGTCGAAGGTGGATGACTTTGTAAAAAAAAGTCATGTATTAAACCTTGTCTTTATTTTAAAAGACCTTATCCATGATACCCTACATGATGGGGTACAATAAAAATAAAATTCATCCGCATTTCATATGTATGGAGAGCCAGCTACATCTAAAATATAAAATTTTATTGTTTTATGATGCCATTATGCCATTACCGAGATCTATGCACATTATATAACTATTCCAAATTTCATATATTTATATTCATAATTACAGAAGCTAGAAGACCCGACAGACAGACAGTTGGATGGACGAACAGAGCAAAACTAGGGTTCTTTTTTTGGGTTCCGTAATACACGAAACCCTAAAAAGTAACAATTCAACTGAGTATGTCAATGTACTTGGATGTACGTATTCCCTAAATTACCTCAGGTTAAATAAAAATCACCCAGTATAGGTAAGTATATACTTACATATTTATATATTACTGTGTTTGTCGAAGCCCAATTAAAAATATTTGCCCCTAGTAAGGAAAATTGATGGTACAATCACGGAGCGGCGCAAACTATCAATAGATCGCACGCGGGGCTCGTCACAGCTCCACTCTCGTCAATTCCGCGCGACCCGAGCTCCCATCTTGTTAGATTAATCTGTATTCTTACAAAATTGTTTTGGACCCTCCAGTTGAGCAGAAAAGGATTTTCTCGGTAATTAATGATGAAGTTTGCGACTAAGTTTTGAGCGATTATAAAAGTTGCGGGCTATAAAAATTTTCTCCGGGCTTAACGAGCCGAGCTCCGGTTCCACTCCATCACACAAATCACTAAATTTTGGAGATTAACGTCCATTTTTCGGTATTTTCTTATTTATGGTTGGCATAAATATCCCAAAGATTATAAAGCTAATGAATTATTCAACCAAATCTGATTTAGAAAATAGCTGTCAATAAAACAGTTTTCTATTTTTCTTAAGTGTTTGTGTTCGCAGGTGTCGTTTTTCTCGACGTCCCCGGAGCTGTCGAACAAAGCTCGGTTCGAGTACTTCACGCGGACCATTCCCTCCGACTTACATCAGGTAAACACTGACAAGCCAACACATCAATTTAAAGAGTCACATCATACCATCAGTGTTTAGACTCGCTCATAAAAATCCATCATTACATACCATTCAGAGTTATTTTACCTCTGAAAGGACCTTCATATCGATCACTTACAGACAGTTATCCGTAAGTCATCGATATGAAGACTTACGGATAACTGTCATAGAAACTCCGAGGTGAAATAATTCTGAACGGACTGTAATAATATAGTCATTCAATCACCGTTTTATTGGGTACTATGTTCAATTTAAACATCCTCAACGAGTCACTCTTCGTTCGTATGCCAGGTGCGGGCGATGGTGGAGATCGTGAAGCAGTTCGGGTGGAGCTACGTGTCCATCATTTACGAGGAGTCCAGTTACGGCATCAAGGTCAGTGGGTACGCTGAGTCCTGGCACATTAGAAGCCATAAGCTAAGTAGTAGCTATGTATAGGAGGTCTTATAATGGTCCAGCTCGTGTGAAACTGACTTTAAAATACTATATTTTAAAGGCATCGGTTGTGCAAACGAGGAAAACCGCTAAACCGCGCTAATTTTGATCTAAAAATAATTGTGGAAGGTCAGGGAAGGTTTAAACGGTGAGAAATATCAGTTATATGGTTAAGGCAGAACAACGTATGTCGGGACAGCTAGTCGTTTATAAAAGGCTGTCAGGGTAAGCGCCCTACCTCATAGCGATTTAAAGGATGAATACCTATTAGTAGGAGTACCTACAGTTGTAGCGAAATGCTTTGCAGCTGATACAAGATTTCGACAGTGTTTAGTCCATAGGTTTCAGATACTATCTGTTGATCTAACCATATAGTTTGCCTGGCGAAGCAATACCTCAATGCAGGGTATGATCACGTCCCACGGCTATAACCAAATCTTGATGACAACAAAACAGTCCCCGGTTTAGGAATAATCACGCTTACAAAGCGTTATTGTTCATGAAATGTTTACGTACAAAATGTGATTCGTTTTGCTACGTTACATACGATAATGATTTGTCAAGGATTTATATTTCGTCTGATAAACGAATCAATATAACTTCTTTTAAAGACTTTATAATCTAAATTTAAAAAAAATATCTAGAAAAATTAAGATTAAAATAATGTAACCTTAACCCTATCATGTAACCTTTCAAACAAAAAATCTTTTTCAAAACCGTTTTACCGTTTGGGAGCAATGTCGCCACAGACAGACTCACCCTCTGTTTTTTTGACAACTTTTATTTACTAATTTATATTGTTTTAAATTTTTATTTTTATCACGTTACTTTTATTGGTTCAGTCTGAATAGCGATAAGCCAGTCTTCTTTGTATTCAAATTAGTATCGATTTTATCTCAGAAAAAATAGAATCTAATGGATTTACCGACAGATTGACCCACTTTAATATTTTTTAAGCAAAATGCAATAAGGAAGTTGACACTTCTTATTCTTTAATTTTCTTTACAGATTTTTTGACAAATAACGAAGTAATAAACGATTATTATTAACGGCCCGTTTCAATAACCTATCTACCAATAACTATTTGTTAGAAACGTCAAATTTGTATCGCAAAAAACCGGCAAATGATTGAATCACGACGTTTTTAACAAATAGTTATTGGTAGATAGGTTATTGAAACCGGCCATAAATCAATAGAGAAAAACAGACAGACCTCATATTGCTACAAACGCTACATACATATACTTTAACAGCCTCAGTGGTCTAGTGGTTTAGAGCTTGGCTCTCGACGAGGAGGTCGTGGGTTCGATTCCCGCATTGAAATAACAAAAAAATCTTGTTTCCAAGTTTGGTTAGGACAATGCAGGCTGATCACCTGATTGTCTGACAAGAAAGATGATCCATGCGTCGGATGGGCATGTAAAAAGTCGGACCTGCGCCTGATATCTCACCAGTCGTGTCGGTTATTCGTCCCACTGGGTTACGAGAGTAAAAGGAAGAGAGAGTGCTCTTGTGTACTGCGCACACACTTGGGCACTATAAAATAACTCCTGCGTAGCTGGCCTGGTTTCAATTAAACCGGCCACCGTCACTGAAATCAGTGTGGGGAGCTATTGCTATTACATATACTCGTAGTGTGCAGTTGTCATGCGATTGGAATTAAACCTTCGATAATATTATTTACATCTCATTATTTCTATGTTGTTGTCTTCATACTTTGTACTTTTTTAGTTTTATCGAGTTTTAACCTACCATCTGTTAAATTAAGCTCCTTTTGTTTCGATTTCGATATCGAGCAGTTCTGCTCAATTAGTGCGGCAGACACAAAGTTCGTTCCAATTGTCAGATATAAAAACTGCTAGTTTTTCGGTAGTTTCATCGCCCGCAGTGTGTTGCTAATTAAATTCATTAGCCAAGTCTTAACTTTTCGCTTTTCCTCGTTTCATTGGTTAATAAATTAGCCAATATTACTTAGTAGCAATTGTTCTAAATACACCTCCAAGGAAGCATTTGGGTGGACCATCAGGCACGTGATGATCGCTGTCCGTGATCCGCCGCAACTTCACAGGAGTTACAAATGCATAGTATTTTCAACCCCCACCTCCCCCTGCCTCAAGTACCTTCTCACTAAGCTAGTGCTTTTTCACGCTGGTTTTATGCGAGGCCGTGAATCTACCGGTTGACGGTAACGTGCGTTTTGTACAAAGGTATAGTCAAACAAGTAGCCGTTGGACCAGGCATTAGATCAAAATCGCTTAACAGCGCCGATAAATATAGGTGTAAATGCGGACTTTAACAATGTATGCAGTCGATGCGGTCACTTACTTTGTATTTAAATATTTTGAGGTATCCTAGTGCAAAAAGAAAATTGTTTAGAAACTTATCGAAAAGGAGCTTCGTCGACATTGTACATACTGAGTTCACAGTACAACTGTGCTTCTGTCGGGACCGCTCGGTGTTGACACAACGGTCCACCCTCTAGCACCCCACGCGATTGTCTATTCTAATAATAGAACGTGTGTTACGACAAGCCCCGAAATAATTTAAGTCAATACTCAAGTGAAATAACAAAATGAGGGTAGGCCCTCACTTTGTTATTTCACTTTATTCACGGGAATGTTAATATAATATAATTGTGTACCTATACACAATTATATTATATTAACATTTCCATGAATTTCTTATTGCTGTCTCATATGTACACTAAGTAATGTGTTTGTAGATTTTAATTGATTGGTATAAATATTAGAGAAATAATGTTAGTCAACTAAATATAACTATTGTAAGATACCACATGGTTACTGAAATGTATTCGTAATTAATGCGATTATGAAGTTATTGAATGTTAGTTACATTTAAATAGTATTTTTTATTATTGCAGGCTGTTTTCAGTTGTAACATCATAATCGGTTTTTCAATACGAAGACTGATTGTATTTTTATAACGCTTTTATTAGTTTCACCTGTATGTTTGCTTGCTTGCTTGCTTGTTTGTTTGTAATCGACTCCTTTGGGCTCGATTTTGTCTTTGTCTTTGTACTTTGAACGATCAGATTTAATTCAAACTTTGCACACCTGTCAAAGACCGATGACAATGCAATGATTCGATTAAAATATCCGATTATCCTGATTAAATTCGCCAGGATTCATCAATTTCTTTCCGCATCCTTTGCATGAGAGTAAGAGAGATAGAACTAGTGCGCGAACTACGCATGCATGCAGTTCCAGGCTTACTCTTTGGCAAATCGTACTAAAAAGCAAACTAAGAATGGTGTAAATGAAAAATAAATGTTTATTATTGTAAAAAAAGCTTGGGGTGCATAGTGTCAATAGTTATAAACATTTTATTGGCAGATATGAGAAGGATCTTCACTTTGATAATATCTTAAAAATCACTTTAAACTAAATCTGACCGTTTGAAGTGGATCAAAATCAAATCCACTGGAGTCGGTTACATACAAACAAACGTACAGGTGAAGACACTGCACCCCACGCTTTTTTACAATAATAAACATTTATTTTTATTTACACTATTCTTAATCCAAAATTAAATTTTATTTTTTATATTTTAGTTAGATTTTCTATAAAAGCGAATTTTTTTAGTTTTTTTAAACTATATTTTTTTATTCCACTACTGTATGTACACAGACTGTGGTTCAATACATTGCAATGTGCTTGGTATGTGCAAGACGAAGCTGTTACTCCAAAGCCGACTTGCGCAGATCTGGGATTAAGTTAACCCTAGGTTAAAATATCATACCTTCTCTTTCATAAATACGAAAAACGTGAGAGATAACATGATATTTAAATCAGGGTTAACTTTAACCCAGATCTGCGCAAGTAAGCCCTATAGTCTTATTGATAAAAAATCTCTATTTATAGCCTTTTTCAACCCTTTACTGGAGTAGCTAATTCCACGTTATCATAGAGATAACATCGGATAGCCAACGGTATTAATAAAATCGGAGTAAGCTCTGATTTACAAAGCATTCCGCACGGCTGGAGAAACGTCATCTTTCGTCCATTGGTACTTAACTACTGGAAAACATCATTTGTGTGTAATTAACTTTTTTCCTCAATTATACTTTTTATTTTATTTTCCTATTAATAACTGTTTTGTAGCATAATATAATGTTGTTTTTTAATTAAACATACTATAATAATTTGGAAGATTAAATGTAAAAAAGCCTCATCTATCTCTTCAATCGTCATTCATCATTATAAACTAAAAAGTTCCTAATGAAGAGTTAGATTGCGTTTTAAAAAATCCTAACAAAACAAAATTTAATTTTAATAATTTAAACCACAAAAAGTCGTGTATACTATTGTATTGGCAAGACAATAATAATAGCTGCTGTCAAGTGCCGCCTCCCTAACTAACCTTACTCGCCAATTATACCAGGTAGTTCCCAGGTTTAACTTTTACACCTTGGATTACGTTACTCACTCCTAATACATCAAATAAGAGATCAAACGAACTCAAGTAAAGTTATATGAATCGCTTCATTTGAAGATATAAACATTCACAACGTAGTCCCCTTAACCTACAGGTGACTTTAAGCACGCTTTAAAAGACATTTTACCGACTAGTCTGACGAAAGCTAGCTATGATTTATGAATCGACTTACCCCTCCCACTACCCGAGTAGTGGATGGGGTAGACCACCATCTTGAGCTCATTCTTTTTAGACTGAGAGGAAAAACCTTCCACATTAGGGTATCTGTGGAGGGACTAATTGCTTGTGAAGTGGCTGGTTTGTGTGGTGGTTTGTGAGTGAGAAACAATTTACCTCAGTTTCCTGTTCTCTTACTTTCAGTAACGGAAATGTAATCTTTAAATACAGTAGCTGGACAAATATTTACATTATCTGTAAAAAATGGTATCAGCAGTAGAGGCTGCTCCCGGCGCGTTAGTATCAGAAAACGATATATTCTCTAGCTTAATTAAAGATAGGGTTTGTACTCTGTGGGCTGTACAGAGGGCTAATAAAATTGATTTTTTTTTGTATTTTTTTCCAAATTTTAAGTTGTGTTGGGATACCATTCTGCTACGTGATTTAAAACAATTTGAGGGTTCCAGGTCTGTGTATATGGTATAAACAGGGTGATATAAATGTGCAGTATCCGCAGAGGTCCGTGGAAATGAAAAAAGCAGACTTACAGTTCAGCGTATATTGTCCGAGCACACACCACACACCAGCTTATACACAATATGAAGGAAGGCGCAGGAAAGAAGAAAATATATTTTATAGCACAAGATAGTCTTAGGGGGCAAAAGGCGCAGTTCATATGGGATAGCAAGCATAGCATAATGTTTATAGTCTAAAGCTTAAGCGAGTGACATACGTTCCGCGTCGATACCAAGCAATGACTGCTAGACGTCCTCTACTGCGCGTACGCTGCCGCTCCAGGCTTGAACTGGTTTTCGAGCCAGCGCAGGGAACGGGTCGAAAAATTGCTATCGATAAGGTGTCGTATCGGTATCGACGAGTTGGTTTTCACTGTAAGTGAAAACCAACTCGTCCATGTACATGTACTGATATAAATGTTATATAATATATAATGTTAATTACCAACTGTAAAATATTAGCTAAGAGTATGTGTATAATATTGGTGTATATAAATGTGTAAAAATAAAATAGGTATAAGTTAAAAATTGTAAAATTAGATTAATGCTTGTGTAAATATAAATATGAAATGTAAAAATGTATAATGTGTGTAGGCCACATGTATATTTGGATCCATTTGGCCTTAATTTATAAGCTCCTTTAAGCAATCGAATTATATTTTCTTCTGAACCAAAGTTCAGAAGTTTACAAGAAGTAAAGATAGCGCCAATCTGTGAGTATCAAGACTTCGATACGAACAACCTTTATTAAACTGTATCACCAAAAAAGTTAACAAAGACGATACAGATGTTTGAAATGGGTTTTTGTCCTCACAAAACCGCCACCGTGCCTAACATTATATAGTTTTTCCGTGCTATCGGAGAGTGATGCCAGCAGGAGGTCGACGGCCTCTGTGGACATCTTCGGGAAAAGCTTGCTGGAGACTTTCGCGACACCCAAGGTAAGGCTCACGGGTAGAGGGTGGTATTGCCTGGAATGTGAGCGTAAGAGATTTTTATTAGGGTGCAAGGATAGAATGTCAGAATCTTGTAACCCTTATTCGCTGACAAAACAAGGTTTACAAACAAAACATTGATGTTGAGAGAGCACAAAGGGCACTACTTAAAGCCGCTTATTTTAAAAAGAGAAGATTTTCCACACAGACCTTACATAATATTACCAACACTCTGTCTATTAGAAGACTATTCATACTGCATGTCATCATAAAAAAACATATAAAATTAGAATATGACCCAAAAATTTTGGAAAAAAGAAGGGACTACAAAGTAGCAAATGTTGCACAGTTACGTACAAAATTCGCCCAATGTCAGTTCCATTACCTTTCCTCGTATTTATACAATAAATGTAATAAAATACTAAAAATCTACTCTTTAAATAAACGCGACTGCAAAATCAAAGTTACAGCCTGGCTTAAGACCCTAAATTATGAAGAAACTGAATATTTTCTAGTATAAGTTTTAAGTTTTAATTTTTAAAGCTTACTATTACATTATTTTACTATAAATTACACCATATTTAATACTTACACTATTTTTACTATTTACACCATATTTAATATATACACCATATTTAATATATACACTATTTTACTATTTACACCGTATTTAATATTTACACTATTTTTACTATTTACACTATTTTTAAAATGTTATTTTACAACTAGCACTTTATCTACTATTCACGATTTTGTTTTATCCTAAGGCACACTACACACATACACATACGCGCACACACACACACACACTCACAAACACACACACACTCACAAACACACACACATACACACACACAGCACACACAAACATCCTCTGCTGTTTTTTCTATAGTTTTAGTTTTAATCTAAATTGCTGTAACTATTTCATCAGTAAAATATAAGAGTGTGCTAAGGAAGAGTGGCCTTTCCTGACACAGGTGCTCCTAGCACTTAATAGGGAAGGTCAACCTCTGTTTATTATTATGTATGTGCTATCTTGATGAAATAAATGTTATTATTATTATTATTATATTGCAAATAGGGGGAACCATGGCTGAGAAGGCCATTAAGGGAACACAAGAATTCCGTGTGCATTATTGTCTATCATTTTCCTTAGACAGTTTGATATCATAGAAAATGGGGGAAATGAATAAATGTAACATTTACCCCAATGTATAGTAAAAGCATTTACAGCCATCGCTTCTGGAGCGGGTCTCCAGGAAACGTAGCTAATGCATTTGACATTGGTGCGTGAAGCGAATGAGTCAGCGTCTGGCTGACCGAAATGTGCTACAATCTTTTGAAAGTTAATCATCGATAGTTCCCATTCTGTATCCTGATTTATAATCCTAGATTCTGCGTCAGCCCGATTTTCCTTGGTATTATAACACATAACGCATATATCAAAATATTACGCTTCTCACAACATAATATGTGATAATTATGTTCACTAGTTGACCACCAACCATGGGCGCGCTCGTTATTACCGACTGCGCCCCAGCCAGTTCGCGAAGCGTCTGTGTAAATTTCCATTTCATAACTAGCGTTCCGTAGTGGATGAGATGCCGTTTTAATCTTACTCAGATCAAATTACTTATCCACCAAGTAAGATCCTCGAAGATATTACTAGGTAAACTACACTCATAATCTAGATTTCGTAATAACGCGAGATATTTTTGACGTTCCAATAGCTTAGTCTACAACCAACCATATAGTACAGCCGGACACGCCGCAACTAGATTACCAATTAATTGAGAAAACTCTCGAATAGTACATTTAGGTAAACAAGGAAACTTTTGGACTAATTGCGCGATACTGTTACGTTTAAAATCTGGAAGTAGGATTGTTAGATTCTTAGAGTCAAAGAGAAAGCCTAAGAATTTACAAACATGCTTGGGTTGCAACTTTTTTCAAAATTAATCACGAAACCTAGGCAGCGTAATAATTTTAAAGTTTCTTTTACGTTAGATAATCATAGTCGCAATCATCATAATCGTTGCTGATACAAAGAATATCATCTAAAAAATTTACATCTTTCATAATTTTAGTAAACACCCTAGGATCAACGAATAATCCGTAAGGCATTGACGTAAAGTCGTAGGTTATGGTCAAATTACTACTTTTAAATTGAAATGTTAAATATTTTCTGTGTTCAGTATGAATTGGAATTAGATATATAGGCTTCTTTCAGATTTATTGTTGCTAAATACCCAATTTAAGGTATTAATTGCTGTACGGTAATCTTCCATTTTAAAATAAAACTTTGAAACAAATTTATTAAACGATTTTAAGTTTAATATAAAACGCTTACCCCCGTTAGTGTTGGGAGCGAGAAATATTTCAGAAACGAACTGGTCTTTACTTGGTAATCATTTAGTTACACCACCTAATTCAACTATTTTTATTTATCATTCAATTTCGTGGTGTTCTGATTTTGAAAAGGTATTACAAGAAACTTTAGTTTGACAAACCTGTTTGCAAAGCGGTATTTAAAGACCATTTTGTATCCAATCCAAAATAACTGAGTTGGACGAGATTTTCGTCCAACAATCATAAAAGTATTTAATTCTGCCTGCATGTACCTGAGTCACTGCGGCGCCGGGGCACGGGGCTTGTTCGCTGTTGCAGGTTTCGGCGCAGACTGGTGTTGCGTCGGGTTCGCGTACGGTCGACGGCTCAGCATCGTTGTTCTCTTCCCACCTCGACTGCCTCAATTCGATGCATACCGGGGTGGGCCCGACCACTTTCCCGAATTATTATAAGATCGGTTATTATTTGATTGAGAGCTGGAAGGTCTCGGGTTAGTATTTTTAATTTGTTGGCATTGTCGTTCAATTGCTTTTGCCGCTTTGATTTTTTCAGAAAGTTTGTTTCCGAACAGTGTATCGTATCTTACAGATTCCTGTATGACATGAATATTTATTTTTCTAGGTTCAGTGTGATAAGTTTAATATGGTTATTTGTATTTGTGGTGTGCAAATCTGAAAGTAAGAAACGGCATGCATTGCTAAGATGGTGAATAACGCTCCTCTTATCGTAACCACTTAAGATAATATCCATAGCAGAGCTATGGATATATCTATGGATATTATTAATAGCTGTTATGCCCGACCAGAGTTGTTGTTGGTGCGCTATCAGTATCTTGTCTCTGTTCCTTGTAGAATCACAGACGGCTGTTGATATTTCAGCGTTAAGCTTAGGCGATTGTAGCAGCCTACAGTTATCGGGAATTAGGTTCTCCTTAAACATTTTTCTTTTTTCTCTTTTGGCAAGCCTTTGACTAACAGAGGGAGCCACAATTTAGCTAAATTCTCGTTAATTTTTAAGACAAATTCTGGAGTGTGGCTGGTGTACGCACGGAAAGCTTCTAATAGTTCAGAATCCGCTTACTGACCAGTCGATACAGTTTAGTGGAAACTGTCTTTAGGGCCGGTTGTTTTAATGTTTTATCTAACCCGGCCTCTGGTACAGTCTCTGGTTCCAGCACTGGTTCGGATATGGCCGGTATGGGCCGGTATGGCCGGTATGACCGGTATAGGCTCTGGTTCTGCTTTGGATGGAGCGGGACTCCATGTGTCTAACCCAGATATATTGGCATTATCAACGCCTTAAATAAAAAGTTTTAATGATTATTAAATATATCACTTCAACAAACCAGGCTCACGTCCTGCCCTGATGAAGGATGTCGATTGAACGGACAAGGCTCACGGCCTGTCCTGATCAATTTAATTTTTTAAGGCTCCTGTTTTGTGGATAAATACTTAAATTGTTTTTAATTACAGTGCACTTAAAGTTGCAGCAGAGCAATAAGTGATATTCGAATTATGGACCGTTATAATACGTACACAAAATAGATCTACCTTCAGTATCAGAAGAATCCGATGACATGATGCGTTTTCGCGTTTTTGGCGTTCCCGTAATTTTCTAATTTTACGTTCGTAACGATCGATGTTTTCCTCTGCACTACGTGTTGGCATTTTAAATTATAAGAAAAAATAAATTTTTAAACTTAATCTTTTTTAAAAGGTGCGTGCTGTCGTCACCGTGCACAAAAAGGGAATGAGCTCAAGAATTGGTCTACCCCATCCACTACTCGGGTGATGGGAGGGGTAAATCGATTCATGAATCACAGCTAACTCTCGTCAGACTAGTCGGTAAAATGTCTTTTAAAGCGTGCATAACCTGTAGGTTAAGGGGAAATTTAATAACAATATTTGCCACTTCTTCCTAAATACTCGAAACATAGTAAATATTGCCTTAGTTTTCGTCTACTAATAAGGCGGCTAATGATTATCACAGGCACCGCGACGCTCGCTCCTCCGAGTACACCTAGTAATTAAAGTCGCATTAGTTTGCGTCAGCGCGCAGCGGTGAGACAGACTCTCAGCTAAGAGCTATCTGTGGTTGAAGTCTCAAAACATGGGGGTAAGCAGGAACCCATACAACAACGCATGCGCAATGTTATCGAATGACAATAATTGTATGAAACTCTTGACAGCGCCAATACAAATTTCATTCGGTAACGTTACGAATACGTTAATGTCAATTGTTCCTGCTGATCGTATCCCGGCTCCATAAGTCCATCAGAGTCTTCTAGCTTCCGACGTATGGTCCAGGACATCGAGAACCTTAAGTCCCATGTCACAGTGAAATTGTTAACTCATTTCAGAAGGTAAACTTGCACCTACGCATGACGTCACCAGTTACCTACTACTGCGTTGATATCTCCCTTGATTAGTAATGTCTTGTCGTTATCACAATGTAATCAGTACTTCATTATGAACAGGCCACGAGAGGACAATTAATATTAAACTAAGCACTGACATTATCTCCAATCAGTTCTCTGACGAGATAGCTACCTGAGTGGTGTGGCTATTGTGGTTACAATTATTATATTATTCAGGAGACAAACGCAAATTGATGAAGGTTTACTCAACTGCTCAAAGGCAAATAGCCTTAGAAATCAAGATAAGGTTAGGTTAATTTCCGAATATATTTACAAAATCTTCTGAAATCATAATGGCGTAACTTTTTTTATGAAGCTTTCTTTTATTCTGTTAAATGTGCGTCATAGCCCATACTTAGTTTTGAAATCGTTGTAGAAATCTCTTTTAATTTATATTTTTTACTAAAATATTAATTAATACTTATAATTACCTCAAAATTCAATAACGTAGTGTTTGTATTAATCGGAGGTTGTGTGTGTAAATAATCTGAGGTAGTGTGTGTTGTTGTTTATTTTTATTTATTTTTCTGTTTCTAACATTGTTTAAAAAAAATTTTCTTTCTGCACACTTTTCTCCACAAAAACTTTAACTGTACCAAAAACCATACTCCTCTATTCTCTTCTTTTTGCTTCTAGTATTAATATAATGGAATCTTCTAAATATTATTATTACTTATTGAATTTAATATATTTCATATACTCATCAACCGTTTTAACGCGCGTGTAAATGCGATAGTCCGATACATATTGTCAACATGATCATGTATCGAACCGATTACAAATATGTAATATTTGGTTCCAATAACCCCTGAGCTAACTTGACATTCGTCTCGGCCTATACTGAAGGTATATACTATAGTATTATACTACACAATACCTACGGAACGGGCTTATTACCGCCGCCCACGCCGACATCAAAGCCGAACCGCCACTCAGACCCAAATGAATTCCTATAAGTATAACAATCGAATTATATCCCAACTTCTGAAGTTAAATGACTCGCCAACGAAGTCTTATTAGATTTTTCATGAGATCCTTCGTTAAAATAAATTACCATTCCATCATCAACTACCGAGGAACTTCAATATAACTTTTCTAATTAGGGATCACTTCTGATCTAGCTTGAATTTTTTAGTGTCGACTGTCGGAAATCCTTTGAGAAAGTCACCTTCATTCGAGATAATGTCACCGGTGACAGACGAGTCGAGACGAATCAATTTTGAAGATTTAACTCGATTGAAATAAACATACAATCTTGAATCACATGGAGCGTGGAACAAGCGTCAAAGTGAATGTTTCCATTTAAATTAGTTTATTGTTGAGCTCGCAGCTCGCACAGAAACCAATCCGACCGATAGCTTTTCTTCTCCATATTTCTTTAAAGAAAATGCACTCCACAGCTCTCTGAAGATTAAATTAAATCCTTTCCGACGCATAAAATAATTATATAATAAAACATTCCATATATGTATTATTCGGTGTAATTAAAATTTTATTTCATTGAATAAAATTGTAATTAGCAATGTTTTTAGCTCTGATTTATTAAGAAATATATTTTAGTCTGCTTTCAATCCGGAGTCTAGATTTTGTGAACTTCAGTTTAAATTGAACTAAAAAATCAAGCGATTATAGAATCTCTCCTAAATATAACTATTGCTCCACTCCATCGCCGGAGTGAAATAAACTTTTATATTACGTTACTCCCGATTGCTTTATTAAGCACTCTTACTTAAAGTGTAGTTTGTTGTACTAATAATTATATTTTGCTTAGTATGTCTGCATATCTCTGGGCACTTTAATCAGCCGCTGAGGTGCGTCTATCTGTCCAGGCGTTCGAGGAGCTGGAGGCGCTGCTGGCGCGGTCGGGGATCTGCATCGCCGTAAAGGAGAAGCTCGTAAAGGACTCGGGCGTGGCCGACGAGCATGCGTACGACGACCTCGTCCATCGCCTTCTCACCAAGCCGCGCGCGCGGGGTGAGTACTGCAAGACCAGGTGTACGACGACCTCGTCCATCGCCAGCAAGCAAGCGCCAGTGGTAAGTAAGACGATTGGGGGGCCAAACAGGGTCAACTCCGGATCATAATCTAACAGGAGCATCACACCTTCTAGGAAAGCAAAGGACACTACTGACGATTCATACAAACAGCCGCTATTGACCTTAAATGTCTTTAGCAGCAGTACTAGCGATCAAATACGTATTAAATTATACATATCTCATGGTCTATTAGGTAAGGTAGTAAGATGATGATGATGGACTAGGATTTAAAAAATAAATTTAATAATTATAAGGAACCCCCGTAATTTTCAAGCAGCAAGCAAGCTTATGATGATGAATTATAGCTAAGAACATTCTCGTTCACATCAGCTTTCTAACAAAAAAAACTTGATCAAAATCGGTTCAGTTCGGACAGATGCAGATGCCAGGTGGATGCCAGGTGGATGCCAGGTGGATGCCAGGTGCCCTCTGTTTGCATTGGGGGTTCAAATTGTAGCAATTGTGAACTAAATACACATGATTTTTTTAAAACCACACAAATAGAACTAATTTGTATCCGATAACTGTGGGTTCCGTCTGTGCCTGAGTCCTGACCTGCGCTTGTAATCCCGTTGTGGTAATGTATGGCCGTCGCGCGCTCACACGTGAAATTAAGTTTCCGCACACATTGCTCGCAGTCCGATAAGATCGCCCCTCAATACAACAAATATTCATCATTTTGTGCAGAAACCTTCTTTGGATAAAAAAGAAACAGCGCATTGAAATAAACTAGCTACAGTCAACCTTCAACTTTGCAAAAAACATATACATATATATATATATATACATATATATATATATATATATATATGAGAAACATGACAACATTTACACATATGTTGCCTAATGTGGGCTAGCGTAATGAACTAGGTACCTACATCCTAATCTACCTCAGATACCTACAGCCTACTCGAGCCACAGCAGTGGGCCTTAAACGGTCGCTGGTGATGATGATGGATCAGTTGTTGAACAGAAACGAAAGCCTTATCACAATATAACTTACAGTCCGGCAATGTTGGGCTGATCTAAGTTTGCGGGGCGCGTGGAGTAAGAACGCGTGGAACCTTCGGGTAAAGCACCAGCCTCTCACAGGCGAGCTGCGGCGCACGAGGAACTCAATTAAACCTCACCGACTTTGCCTCTGAGACCCCCGCAACTCGATAATTGGAATTATATAGGACTATAGAATATAGAAACAGAGTAATATCACAGTAAGTGATAACAAAAACAATACGCCGAAAGTTGATTTCAATTTCATGACCAAATTTTCACGACAAATTGGTTGCATGATGCATTAGTGACTAGATAATGATGCAGTCGATGAAAATAGAGGTTTGATTGTTGAATCTAAAAAATCCCATCCGCTCCGTCATTTTCAATACTAGCATTTTTTAGGATCTCGTGACTGAAGACATTACAAATTCTTTTCAATTTTGTCACAAGACATTCATAATTCATATACCATTTAAACTTGCATTTCGTCGAGACATTGAGAAATATTGTACTAGTAATAACATTATAATAAATCAGGTTACGCTACATAAAGTTAAACTTGCGTGAAAATTACTAGCTCATTAGTAGATTTAAGCATATTGTAACAAATTTAGTAATCTGTGATATAATATATAAGTAACACGAGCACGCCTTGCCCTTGTCTCGCTCCGTAATGATCGAGATATATGTGGGATATACTCGTACTCGGCGATATTACGCCGAACGAAAACACAAACTACAAACTAAGTAAGTCCATTAATTTGCCCCGAAATACAACTGTAATTCACAGATAAAACAGCGTTATACAACTTACATTATTTTTATTAATTTATTTATTAACCAAAAACAACAAAAAAATAGTTTTTTGGTTTGTAGTCATCATCAGTAGTACCTGTAGGGCTTTACAGGGGCTTATATGTTGATGGCTATATTAGTATCGTGTATTACGACAGTACCTAATACCTATACTTCAGAAGACGTGTGTAAGGCATATTAAAAGAATAAATTCTTTTTCGGTGCTAAAACACATTTCAATGTGTAATTTCTTTATTGCTATAGAGTACTATTGCAATAAAGAAATTACACTAAAAGAGAACAGACTCAGTAGAGCCTAGTCTCTTTTAGTGTCAATTTAGCGAGTTCCAAAAATGTCGTTCCTTTTTACGTTTGATCAGGAATTGTTCCTTGCATTATAATTCTCGGCAACACAAAAGTGTGGGAATCGAAAAAATAAATTATGACCACAAAGCGAGTGAAAAGTGTCGGAGCGCGAATTCAGTGGCGACTGTGGGCTGTGTAGTGCAATCCCGGTCCTAGTGGTGTTAACTCGATTGCTTTCTCATCAGCACCGTCGGTCCGGACTCCGGTCTGAGGTCGAACGTTTAACAGCCATTGTATTCTGAGATCTCAATCAATGATTCTTTTGTTTCCTGCTACGATATCGGCGCTTGGAGCTAAATTTTTACAAATGCCATGATATCGACTTTATGTATTTTACCGATACTTCCTTTCGTGAATTTGATAGTTATAGATTGAAAATACGCGACACTTCGTCTTTAGATTTTCCTGTATGCATGTTAAGCCTTTCTGGCGACTCGTATCTGTTTCGCATTTGTAGTGACTAACTTAAGGACAAATAAAAAACTACAGCCGGTGTGGTGTTTGGTAAATAAAGGCCTTATTGGTGCGGTGCGGGACATATTGTCGGCGTAAATCGTATCGAATGGCCGTTCCCCCCCCCCTCCCCCGGACGCCCGCACCCCGCCGCGCGCGATAGCCAGCTGTGGCGCGAGACAATTTTTCGCTAAAGTGGTTATACAAATTGAATCTCGCTCAATAACCGATGATTGCCGCCTCTTATCACCCTGCGAGCTGCGAGAGAACACGTCATCCGTTTTTATGTGATTTATTAACACTTGGAGTTCTCGTGATATTTTCAAGTTTTTAAGGTATTTTGCGAATGCCTGCCTTATTTATACGTTTTATAATTAGCCATCAAACTTTTGAATTTAGTCAGAAACATTAGGACCTTTACTTGCTTCATAAAAACCCTTTTAATGTTGTTCTAAAAGCAAAACAATCTCATCGTTAGGTGCTCGTATTGGTAAATGGTTTCTAAAACTTTGGCAGTACTAGCTCGAATTGTTTTCGCGTCCATAAAATAATGTAAACGGTTCGGAGAATGGATGCGATGCCAAAGACGAGAGGCTAAGAAAGTATTAGCGGAGAACATTAGCGGTAATTTGCCACTTGTTGAGTCACGTGCAGTTGGCGGCGAGCGCTGAGTCTGGACTCTCGTTAGCGGCGTCTGCGGGCTGTGTCCATTACGTCACGCGCAATTGCTTTCTGTAGAATGTGTTCACACGAGCGCGACACGGTGCGCATCGCGTCAGAATCACCTCTCTTTAGAAGCATTGGAATTAAAAAGATAAGCATTAGCTTATCTATTGTAATTTAAAGTTGAAAATACCGCTATATAATACACGCGCACGCATCGTGATCGCACTGCGCCCGATCAGCGGCCGCTTCGCCTCCACACCCCCTCTCTCCGCGTCAAAGACTCATATTTAATGATACACGAAAGTCATTATTGGGCGGTCAGTGGACACCCTTTCAATTGTTACTCTCACTCTGCGCGTTCGGGACGCGATTTCGGCTTTAAGTAAGCAGCGCTTTTACTTTAATTATATATTATTGCTCCATACGCAAGGCCACTCGCCCGTTGTTTCGCAGCCGGACATTTGGTCCGCTACGTAACATCACTCCCCTTGTCCACTTTATCGAATTATATTTACTTTTCGATTGAAACAAATTGCCGAGTATCGCGTGACGGAGGGACTTTACTCGTGTTATATTTCCGGACCAATTCTTAAAAAGTACGAGGAAAATACGTAGATACTGTTCTTAAATATTTATTGATTACGGATTTTATCTACGGCACTTGAGTGAAAAATCGTTTAAGCTAAATTAATGGTCAGAGTTCAAATATTAACAGAAACATTGAATATTTTACTCTGTTGATGAAAGAATAACAGCAGACAACTGCCGTGCGTCGGCAATTATTTTGTTAGTTGTTTATGTTGTGTTAATTGAAAGAAATGTCGGGGCTAATTCGGAACGCGACGAGAAACGTATCATGTTTAATATTGTTCACGTCGACCCGGCGAGCTGCAGTAATGCGTCGGGGCGGAAACATATTACAGAAATGCACAAAAACATCTCTACATCTCTTATTATACGCGAATTATTTACTCTCAGAAATAGGTACCAAATACTTCCAGAAAACATTTGCTTTAGGGATTGTATAATTAAAGTTTTGGTTGCTTTACCGCTTTACGAAGGATTTCATATTCTATTTACTTAGCAAATAGTCGCGACGAACCGGAAATTTTCAAATAAAAGAACTGGTCCGGAGCATTTTCGTGTGGAATGAGCTGAGATATTGAGTATTCACAACAAATGGGTTTTCGAGGGCCTCTGCTGTAGCTGTGTGCGTCCTCCAGGCGAACAGAGGCCAGAGGGCTATTACAGCTGTGAATGGGTCTTTGAGGTCGTTGATAACTCACGGGCAATATAATTTTGAGAAATAAATGGTAAGTAACTTTCTTTAACAAAATTGCCAGCTACGAAATGTAGGTACCTATTATTAATTATGTTGTTTGCAAATTACAATATAACATTATCTCGACATCAGCATCATGTGAATAATATGTAGTAACGTGTATTGTTAGGTAATTTATCTGCAATGTGCAGGTTTGGGGAGTCCAATAATAGATGTTGTGCTCGCGAATTACGTTTATTAACTCCCCATTTATTACACTTACATTACAGTATATAGGGAGGTGATACACACACTACACCTCCTTTTTTCGTATTAAAAAAAAATTGGATGCATTTTTTTTGCCTTATTATAACTTAATAATAAAACCTCCGTAATTACTTTTAATTGTTATTTTTTTTTATTCTTACTAATACCATCTTATTCTTACTAAGTAATAATAAATACAAATATGTGCTATTTTTATTTTATTTGTAAAACTTGATTTTAATTACATTCGTGATGGGTCATAGGATGTTGACGATATATGACTCAATTTCAACTTAAGATTTTTTTTTCACATGGCTACATACCTAATTATTTTAAATAAATTTAATTTGTATTATTATTATACTTAATTTTAATATTTCCAAACAAAAAATTCTTACATCCTCAATATTATTATTTTATTTATTATATTCTCTCATTAAAAAAAAAACTCCATTTCACTATAGAGTCAATTCATTTTCATATTCATTTTCTTAATCATTTCATTTCACTTATATTATATTATTACATTTATTTTACTAATATACTTGATTAGTGGACTGGCCAGTCACTTACATTTTAAATCATCAGGTACCTTATTATCTCTTTTTTATAATAATATTATACTTCATCATATCTTATACTTATCATATACTTCATCATTCATTACACTTTATTTGGTCCAATACTTTATTTATACAACTTATAACGGGACCTATTTTAAGACTAACCAACACATACCTAATATTATATCTCCAACCATATTTAAGTGGAGGATTGTTCCCGCCGACCGCTCTAAGTGCCATTTATTTTATTTTTTGTACCATATTTAATAAGTAATAAGAGAAATCTCGTTTACACCATGATCGAATGAAGGTAAAACTCAAAACTCCCTAGGAACTTTCAGTAAAGCTTCTACCACTTTACTGAATGGACTGACATGACTCTTGGACTGTACTGACTATATATTTGGACTTTGACTAGACTTTAGACTTGACGATATAGGAATACGGTGTTGAAAATTGAAACGAAAGTTCTATTTACCGCCTTTTTAACTTGACACTGACAAATGGTTATAAGATCGGCTTATATAAATATATATAAGCCGATCAGCCATATTATATAAATAAATAAAAAAAAGACACATTTGACATTCATTATAGGTGGCGCTAGGTGTACATTAACTACAGTTCTCATAATATTTACTTCTTATTATTTTTATTTAAACTTAACACCTGCACCACCACCAGTAGTTTAATACATAACATCTATGATCCAATAGCATTTACAAAAGCTATAAGCTTAATTGGAACCAGGCCCTTGGTAAGCAAATCAGCCGGCATATCGGCTGTGGATAGGTATTGAACATTTACTAATTCTTCACAAACAATTTCTTTACAAAAATGGAACCATAAATCTATATGTTTCGATTTGTGGTGAAATACAGAATTTAATAATTTTTTATGTGCACTTTGGCTATCATTGTACAGAACGATGGTATATAAATTGTCATTAACAAATTAATTAATTTAGTTAATTTTATTATTCATGCTTTTAGCATTTTATTTATTACACATACATAGATAGCATTCTAGCTAGTATTTAATTAATGCACTATGGCATTTTTCACCTTAACCTATAATCAAAATCCTAACAAAATGACCCATTCCATTTTGATGCATTCAATATTTAAAATATCCATCAACCATTGGGTGATCAGGCCAACAGCTACTAGACATTCCAAACATCTATGCATTCCTATCTATATATATATATATATATATATATATATATATATATATATATATATATATATATATATATATATATATATATATATATATATAACCTTCCTATTGCAATCGACATACCTTCTTATGAAAATAAAAACCAAATTCTTACTTCAAAATACAAAAAGCTACAGCTATGTTACAAACAAAATATCACATTCCTAATCCTCTTCACAATAATATTACGTTATATCTCGTATGAACGTAAATATTTTATAAGTAAATCCATGTAAGTCATATCCAGTATAAATTCTCAGAAATTGTAGCTGTAATCAACTTACTTAATAATTATAAATAAAAATATAAAAAATGTACCTATGTATTAAATTGATTAATTGAATTGTATTAGTTGACATTACCATAGTAATTGTGCTTATTGTTTTAATTAATAATTAATTTATTTTGATGTGACCTTTAAATGCCTATTATCAATATAAGTTACTCTGAATTCTAATGTGTTACTTTTAAATTATTTAAATAATTTATATATGCATTAAAAGAAATCAATAATCTGAATATTTCCACACCTCTAAGAGGTAGAAATTGTGAAAGTAATTAAACTTAAGAACACTGTACACCAATTTCTCGGAAATAAAGAATATTATTATTACAAAGTAGTTAAACATAATTTAATACATATTATCTAAGAAATAATTGTCTCGTTTTGAGATTTTTACTTACTTAACCTTTTTTTTTACCTATTCCTCTTTTACTTTACTTTTTCTAATAAAATTTTATTATATTTAGAACTTAAAAAGTAACCATGAAATAAAAACTTTCTTTTTTTTTTAATTTAATTTTATTTAAGTAGTAATTTCTATGTTTTAACCCTAATTGGATTGGAATACATAGCAACATAACATCTTATTTTTTTCTCTGTATATGCAACAAATTATTATTTTTATTAAAACCGTTTTACTCAGTTTTTACTTTCCAAAAGTTAATGTTACTATTACAAAATAAATTAAATTAATATCGCCAATTCGAAGACGTTTAATTTATTTGTCAATTATATTTTATTGTTCCTATATATTTTTTTATTCCTAAACCGGAAATAAAGTGAACGAAATATATGACATGTATGTATAATAGGTTGTGCTTAACGTTGGTACCTACTTTAAAAATCTCCTTTTTTTAAATATAATACAAAAAGTTCAAGTAATTCCGTTACTCAATATTAAAATATATATATATATATATATATATTTTTTATTGTTGCAACACAATATTTTGTGTGAACACGAACACGTGTAAATTCATGGAATCTTTCCAACCTAAATATGGCATGCTTACTTGACAATTATGGATACATATTGCTTATGCTCATGCATCGTCTTGTTAATGTTTTACGTTGTACCATATATGGTGCATGCAAAGTTGAGATGATGTGTTATACGACACCAATAATTGATAATCTCATAGCATGGACCACTAATATTATCTACAGTTAATATTTAGTTTAATTGTGTTACTAAAAATACTTTAAATTTTCCCGACAAGAAATCAATATGTAGATAGTGCCACAATATTAAAATTTACCCAAAAGGGGCATGCCAAGTCTCCATAGTAATTTCGGCCCACAGTGCACACCTGTGCTATGTACTGATAAATATAGTAGGCGATGGCAGCAACTAATTCCTAAAAGAAGTGGTTTATAAAAAACTTGGCATTTTTAAGTTATCAATTATTTTCGTATGTTATTAACACAAGTTATGTGACATATGTGCAATGTCATTTTATAAATTATTTTAATTTATTTGGGAGTATAATGTAATAATATACAAATCACAGAATACGTCTATAACTCAAACAGCACAAAATATTGAAAACACAAACTACATAGGGATACTTTGTAATTGAAAACAACGTTTTCAGTTTTCTGGCGTCTGCCACTTAAAGCTGGTGTTGCCAAGACACAAAAAATAATGAAAGTATGAGAAGGATAACAGACGATATTATTATTTTAATGCAATACAATCTTTAAAATATATATGTAATTACTTTTATTTTATATAATCGAAATCATTGCAAAAACTAACATTAGGTATAAATATTAAATATTATATCATTATATTATTATATTATAAATTGTATTATTTCGATTCCCTGACAAAATAATATTTTAGTAAGGGCAACATTTTTATGTGAGAAAGTCATAGAAAGTACTTGTCAAGGTTCCTGTTCGTTTACTTGTTTAATATTTTTTGTATAAAGTTGCCGAGTTGTACAGATTAATGAATACAAGGAAGGACTATCATAAAAATTAATACAATTTTTGAATATAGCCAATTATGTGTGCACTTCTGGCCCTAAAACTGCCATTCCCCTTTAATAACTTAAATATTCAGAACTTTTAACTATTTTAACTAATGACGAAAAATATATTACCTATACGTAACATACCAAACATTTTAACACGCTATTCGTTACCAGTCTTATTCCAATTCAAAATAATTTAGTAGAATAAATTAAAAACATAATCCATGAAACATTTTCTCTGATATATTTTTTTTGTAACAAATATTGCTAATAAATCGACATCATTTATACGACTTGTTATATTTAGACACTATTTTGTACAACCCTAGCTTTGATTAACAAAGTGTATCTACTTACATTTCGTTGCGCGAATGCTGTGCTGGCCCCGCGGATATTTGACGCTTTCCCAGCAAAGGCGTTGTTAACTGTGGGAACTAACCTACCTACGTTAACCAACTGCGTAAAACATTTCGTTAGTAATGAGTTACTATGCCCTTTTCCAAATATCTAATATTAATATCATTTATAATATAGATAGTATAAATGTTATCTATAACTGAGACAAATTATTATTTGAACTCATATTTTCTTTAAAGATATCTTTCTCACACAAGTAGGTAATATTTTTTTTTATTTGCATAAAATACCTTTATGCATCGTCAATACCCATTTATTAGTATTATTACAAAGTTTACTTTCATATTATGATTATGATTAAATCCTTGAAATATTATAATAACTAACTAAAAATATTAAAATAACTATCTTCAGTCGAAAATTCCGTTTCAAATACTGTAACTTCACTAGGTACCAAATATACCTACGAGGGGCGGCTAAAGTTGCAAGATAATAACATTATAAAGTAACTTGAAACTAATGAAATAACATGCTTTTAAGATTTTATCACCAACCAATCTGACACTTAAATTGAATATATCTTCATTAAAATTATGAATTTATTCCAATTCAAAATATTAAAGTCATTAAAGTGCGTACTTATTACAATTTAAATTTAGTTTATTCTCAATAGTTCATTAAAATGCTTTTCCTTTTACTACTTTTATCAATTTTGTAACCTTTTGTATTATTCCATATAACCTACTACATTTTATTATAAATTAAAACATCCATTTTTTTATATCTTAAAGCACGTTAATTATTTTTTTTTTTAATAACCATTGCTGATTTTAAGTACATAGGTTCATTTTAAATTTGTAAAACAGTTCGATTAATTTTAAATTCTAAAATTATGAAAATGTTACTTAATAAGCCTAGAAAAAAATATTGACATCCAATTATTCTTAACTCTGTGCTCTGCTCACTGCTCTTCCAGCTGCATCCACTTCCGACTCGAACTTCTTCCGGCTGCCTGCTCTCTATTTCCACTCATCTGACTCCAAGAAATCCCGGCTGCCTGCTCATCATCTCCCCTCAAATATCTTCAACAGACGGCTAATATTTCGTTTTGTACTCTAATTTTTGTATCTACTTTTTTTTCTCTGTTCAACCTTATTTTATTTATTTATTCTTCATCATCATGCCTATGATTATAATATTCTTCTTGCAACTTCTTGAATTTAATTTCTCAGCTCTCTTATTTTTGTCTACACGTTATTTTATTTATTTTTACTTAAAGTCATACAGTTTTTATTGCTAAAATTATTTTTATGATAAATATTAGCACTTGTTACAGATTTGTATCTATGTCTCTACATTATTTACTTAAAAATATATTTAAACCTAAATTTTTATTTCCTAACGGCCGTTAAATATAATTTTATAGTTCTTTTTTTACACTTAAATGTCCAAATTTTCCATTCTGCCGTGGTATAACAAAAATGCCGTTAAGTGACATTTGGTCGATTTTCAAGTTTTGATAGTACATGAATAAGAAAAAAAATCTCTATCAACCTATATAAGCGGTTTTTTGATAAATTGAATAGTTTCAGAAATAATATTAATAAAAATGCCGTTATATTACCTTCTTTTGTGTATGTAATATGCATAAATGACGTTAAGTCATATTGCGAGTCAATATAGCCGCTAAAGTTTATTAACTTGTATTTTTGTAATATTTTTCTCTTGTGATTGCTTCACTAGATTGCCGTTATACGGTATTTTGTACACTGTAAAGCGGTTAAAGTACTTTAACTATTTTATTGTTACTCTTTTTTTATACAGGACTTTATGTTTGCTAAGCAATAATGCCGTTAAGTGAAAAAGCTAGACTTAAATGTGACTAACGAATCTTAACGGCATTATAGCTTAGTATTTGGTATACTTATATTTTGACTTTATGAACGTTACCAGCCAGTAACGGCATTTCTAAAGTAAAATAAACAATATTTTAAATGAAATATTAGATTTAAGTGTCGTTATCTCACAATAATACACTATAATGCCGTTAACTAATCTCGCCCGGTGAGATCCTAGTTCCGCGGTCAGGGGTCGGGGGTGAAACTAGTGCGTTGCAGCAGGCGTTTGCCGGCGAAGGACGTGCGTCGCTCCGTGACTGTTCCCGCCAATCTCTCAACGATGGCGGACAGTGACTATCGGTAAGTTCATTTCTTCACCAGCATTAATTCAACTAACTTGCCCTGTTTGTTGTGGTTGTTATTTGGGTCGAACTCGACCGATTAAAATATATTTTGCATGCGTATCTGCTCACCTATGTAAATCGTGTGATAATGCAATAAGTATTATTATTTAGTTTTACGGGGAGCTGATCAGATGACGGAACCTATAGACTTATATAAATTTGATACTTACGAATTTATATTGAATTAATTTAAAAAAAACTCCAATTGAACACAACTATATAGTATCATTTTTTATAAACTACTTAATTCATATACACGAATATTAAATCTTCTTCTTGTTACAGAAGCTTTACTATCGCCAGCTGGAGAGCTAAAACTATTTTAGATATGGTAAAAGATAAGCCGGAGAAAAAACCTGAGATTTCCATGTATTTTAACGTAGTATTTTAACGCCGAATAATAGCACAAATAAGAAATATAATTATAGTAGCCCTGAATATATTGACGGCTTATATAGAAGGCATTATTCAATGACCAGTAACATTTGATACATTCTGCGAGTCACAAACAACATACAACTCGCATTATTTGACAAATTTGGATTTAAATAACGCCTTATTTACCGAAAGTACCGATCGTACAAATAATCATAATTTTGTGAACACAGTCGAAATTAATTTAACGTCCAATGAAATAATGCCAGAAGAATATTCTCCTCTTGATTTTGTAGCGCAACTGAATGCAAAAGTAACTTGTGATAACAGTCCACATGATTTTGATTCCGACGATTCTATTCGTGACAAAGATTACTATCCCTCTGATTCCTCGGTAAGCCCTTTGTCAGATGTATGTGAAAAAATAAATAAAAAAAAAGTACAAGCCGCAAACCGTCTTACCAACGAATGTAGCGAAGAATTTTACTGTGACCAATATGCAAACTTTGAAGCGACGACGACACTCAGTTTGTACAGCTTGTTGTAAGAAAATTATGCCCGAGCGCCGATTCCTCCACAACACCATTGATGGCAACGATTATTGCATGTTGCCTATAGATTGTGAAGCCAATATTATTTCTAACAAAAATCTAGTTTTGGAACGACCTCGTAAAAATCCAATTGGAACTACATGTTGTACAAAAACTTCGCGGCAGCAACAATTTGTTTGTAAGCGTTGCAGTTCCGCTGATGGCAATTATTGTTCCTCGTTACCTGAAATACTTCAACCTCCATGCAAACGAAAAAAATATGGTACTTCTTTAAAACAGAGAAAATTAGATGCTAAAAATGAAAGGAAAATCAAACATGGTGTTAAGCCTGGCTGCAACGATAAGTGTTATAAAAAATGTATGAGTTTTTTTAATGAAGAAAGAAAATCTACAAATAAATCGTACTGGGACATGTCGTGGCAAGAGCAACATGCATTTGTAGAAGCTAACACGCTTGTTGTAGTTCCTAAAAGAAAAATTACGAGACAACAGATAAACGAGGCAAACATCAAAAAATGCCACAATTTGATCGCAATCTACTAAATCAATATGTTGAATCGTTTAATCCGTTAGAACCGCACTACAGGCGAGAACATGCACCTTTGCGAAGATACCTACCAAGTGACATTAGCATAACTCAGATGCATAAACATTTTTGTGAAACTTACCCAAACAAACATGTTTCGTATAGTTTATATAGATCACATGTAAAAAAAATGAATATATCTTTCACTACTCTGGGGAATGAGGAGTGTGAACTATGCGAAGCACATAATTTTCATAAAAAAGAAACATCACATGATGCCACTTGCCAGCTAATTGAAGAGTGTGCAGTTTGTCTGAACTGGCTTCAACATCACTAAATATATACAAAGACACGTGAACTTTACACATCACATAAAGAGGAACCTCAAAATAGTTCACAGTTATTCTATAGTGCTGACCTGGAAAAAGTGATAATGTTGCCTAGATTGGAAACATTCAAAGCAGCAATTTTCTGTCAGCGTCTTGTACAACAACCAAACCTTTGCACCACTTGGCAAGATTACTACTGAATGCAAGCCCCTTACTGTTATCTGGCATGATGGCATTGCAGGCAGAAAGCAAGAAGATATAATGTCTGCCTTTTATCATTTTCTTATACGTACGAGAGACATTGAGCAGGTCCATAAGGCTAGATAATTGCAGTGCTCAAAACAAAAATTGTTTCTTATATGCAATGTTATTTCATATGATTAACAGTGAAACCATTGCTATAAAAAAAATTTTTCTTCACTACTTTGAGCCCGGTCACACGTTTATGAGCAATGATCAAGTTCACCACCAGGTAGCGTTGGCCATGAAAAAAAAGGCAAACTCTACGATTTCACGGATTTTGAAGAGTGTGTATCTTCAATTAACAATTCAAAAGTAATTGTACAGTCCATGTCACCCGAAATTTTTTTTAACACGCCCAATTTCGCGTCACAAAGAAGGATACAAACATCCAACCCAAGGGCATATTTAAAAAATATGGTAGAAGTATGTTTTACACGTGACTGCTATGATCTTCTGTACAAGAATAATTTCGAAGATATAGAGTGTAGAGAGTTAACGCCGTTTTGTGTGTGTGTGTGTGTGTGTTACGAGTGTATATTTCTCTTCGTTTCATGAATGATAAATACCTAAAAAACCCACGTATCATGACATTTCAATTCCGAACTGAACCAAAATGTATTGAACCTAAAAGAAAAGCTGATATACTCGAAAAACTGTCAAGCATAATTATTCCCCCTCACAAATTGGTATTTTGGAAAATATGCCAACAAAAGAAAATGCACATGCCGGCCGGTACAAGTTCTGACATTAACAATAAAGATTAGTAATAATGTAGGTTTCTCGAGACTGATTAAATATTTTAAATTCCTATTAGATGATAATGTTATTTTTATAGAGTATTGTTTTTATTTGATAAAGCTACTGTTAAGTTTTTTGATACCAGGTTTTTTGAGATACTTATACTAAGTATTATAAGTAAGTATATTAAGAACATTCAGAAGCGTCCATAGTATTATTATTATTATTCAGAAACGAATTTTGTTTTTGGAAACTTTTTATGATTTTATGTTAAGGATAATATTTGACTTGATGTGTAGTTTTATAAAGTTTTATTTTATTTAGTTTTATTGTTTTTATTATTTATATAGAGACACAGAGACTTGAAGACGGTCGTCTTAGTAGTAGTAATGTTATCATGCTAAATTAAGTGCCTCTTACCTACCTAATAAATGTGATATTTGTATTAAGTAGAGAGCTAAAAGTTCCATACAAATCTAGTTGTAAGTAAAAAATATCTATCTATGATGCTCAATGATTAAACTGATAACTAATAAATATTGTGATTTATTAACTTGGGTTTTTATTATTTACAAATGATCCTTATTGACGTGTTTAACTACGAATGGTTAAATATCACATTTCAATATTATTCGCTTTTTTTTCGCTATAATGCCGTTAACGTAAAAAGTAAATAGTGTAACGGCGTTTTAGCGGAACAATATGTTGAGTTTTTCATAAACATTTGTAGTTTACTAGACTAAAATGCGGTAAAACACCAATAACAGCACTAAAGATTAACATGAGTCAGTTCTGTGTCACCTGATGTTAAGCTAAATTAGGGTTATGTACTATAACGACATTTTAACTAAACATATCAGAAATGTTATGTAGTTTTTTGATAGACAACGTTTTTATAAGGAATAGAAACACTAAAATGCCGTTAAGATATACCTAACGGCATTTAAGTCAATTGATACATAATAAATTAGAAACATTAATGATGAACTAAAACGAAAAAAACGTTTTTTCATTTAATTAAATAAATTTTTCAATATCACAAAATAATAGATAATAAGTATTTTTCTTGATGTATGTGCTGGTGTTTTTCGATCTTAAATCTGTTTTGTCATTGAGAAGTTACATAGGTTTAATTACCGCGTTTTTTGCTCATAACTCAAAACTAGGTTTAGGTAGTTAACGGCATTATAGAGATACCACGACAGCATTGTATTCATCACTTTTTATAGTCTTCTTTTCAATTATTATAATTGTTACTGTTCCATCTGCGCAGCGCTGCCACGGGGCAGCACCGGCAGCACCGGCAGCACCGGCAGGGTCGCCATGCAATGTGCAGGCTCGGGGAGTCCAATGATAGATGTTGTGCTTGCGAATAACGTTTATTAATACACTTTTATTACAATATATAGGGAGGTGATACAATACACTATGTTCGCGCCAACACTAGCGCGACGTTTAGAATAAACACAAAGTACATCACTACGTGATGTATGGCCGACCGAAAGGGGCGCTGTCAGAGAGTGACGAACACTTGCATTTAGATCCCCTTCCGCGCCGGATGCATTTTCAGCTCATCCCGAAACCTAGTGAACGCGAACGCGTGTGCGCATATTTATTTGTGCTCGTTAATACCAAATTCGCCGGCGAACCGCGATAAATCTATCGATAATCCGCTCAACAGCTGTGTAGTGTAGTGAGAAGAAACCTCCGCCCAGATACAGAACCACCAGCTCAACAATAAGGTCAGTCCCAGATTTCTCCAGCCCTCACATTAACCTATATACCTACTTCCCTCAGCTCAAAGTCGTATGTGTAAGTTCCTAGCTTACACACACTACATATCACGTAGCATACATCTGCCTGACTTATTGCCCGTGGAATACCCGGAACGTCTTCAAAGGATAACACTTCCGCGACTTGAGTGTTTCATTAGCTTTATTGTAAGGTTATCCTTGTAAGCCTTAAGTCTATGTCCTTCTTTAGCGTCGAAGCATCTGGTTTTAAAACCGTTCCAATCCGTCGGAATATAAAAAATAAGGATTTTGTTTGTTCCGTTCCTAAGCCTTACAAGTGTGTACAATTTATCTTGTTATACATAGGTAAATTAAGTAATAATTTTTTGGAATGCTTAATTTTATTGGGCCAAGATTATAGAGGTTGTTAAGTGTTGTAAACGTGCTGCACACTGTAAGGTAATTTTTCAGTCGACCAATTTAGCGCCGACGAGAGCCGCTACGTGAGACCACTTCAGCACTCCGCCTCGATCTCTCTGCTTCGAGAGCCACTTACTGCCATTAAGCTAGTTCAAGTCCCTGTAAGAGCTTGTAAACTTTAGAACTAGGTTAACTGCCAACGTTCTAATCCTAGACTAGCAGGCATCTTAAAACTTTTACCTACTTCTTTACTTTGAAATATAAAAAATAGCCTATACTATATACAGCTAGTATTACAGAATGATACAAAATTGTCATTTATTTTTATCTAAACCAAAAAAGTCTTCATTAGTGTGATCGCTTCATAAAAATCGGCGTAAATGCGAGAGCGCATTTAATTGATTAAAAAAGTGAGCATACTGATATCCCCATTGAAAAGGGAGCCATAATGCACTTGATAACTTCTCTATTTTTTTATTTAAACATGGAAAGCATCACCACTTTTTTTTCCACCAGCAATTTCAATAACTAATATGGTATCATTTTTCGGCGGGTCGACAGTAATATTAGTAATAGTTTTCTGGTACTAGGCGGTGATGGTCACTTACCATCAATCGACCTCCTTGCCTGCCATACTACATAATATTATATTTTGTTGGCAGGAGCGATAATATTCGGGTCGGACCAGGAGGTGGCAGGGGTGATGCGCGCGGTGGAGCGCATTAACGCCACGGCCGCGTTCAGCTGGGTCGGCTCGGACGGCTGGTCAGCGCGCGCGTTAGTGTCCGACGGCAACGAGCGCGCCGTCGAGGGCACCATCAGCGTGCAGCCGCAGGCCCATGTCGTGGTCGGCTTCAAGGAGTACTTTCTCGGCCTCAATGTGAAGAATAACAAGCGGAACCCGTGGTTCGTCGGTGCGTTCTAGTCTCAAATGTTTAAATACCATTCGAAACCGTTGCAATATATCTGATGGTTGGATTAGACGGACTCTCGTATGTAGTAATTAAATCTCCACCCTCAATAGCATTATATAATAAATAAGCATATTATAGCAGATTATATTAATGTAGATAATTCCTCTATCCTTCGTCCAACATACACCAGGCAGAGTACCTAGAAGGCTCAGAGAGTTTCCTCGCTGGATTGCGATACTTATTCTCTGGGCCAGGTAGGTGCCGGCTCTGGGGTCTCGGGTGGCCTCAATGAGTTTTTTGGAGATTTCTCCGAAAAGTTTGTGCGCACCCAGACCCCATGTACCTAAGGTTTCAACCCCAAACGGTTCAAATATGAGATCCCCACTAAGGTTCTCATATTTGCGCCGCTTGAGGTTTTCCGCCTGATTGGCGGCCGCACCTGCAGAACTCGAGGTGCCCTGGACATGGGACGGAGCAAGTGTATCGACGCAAGTAGCGTCCCATACAAGAGCCCGTCCCACTCTCCAAGGGACCAGGGTCATAACGTCTGGTCTCTTGCCATCGTCGCGCGCCAAACCAGAGGGTTCCAGCACAGCTGGCACTCCGGCGGTGACAAGAGCCCGACGGATGAGATCGTTCAGGCAGTGATGTCGAGAGATGCGGCCGGCGCTTCGTTGACAGGACAGCCCGTGGTGTCCGAGGCTGTCCACATTTGCACCACAAACACAGCGATGGGGGACGACGTGGGGAGTGCCAAGACGCAGGGAAGTGGCTAACCGGAAAGCTGTTCGATCCAGCAATGTGCCCGTAAAGGGTGGCGGTAATGCTTGTAGCCAAAGGCCCGACTCCCACTTCTCCACAGCTAAGAGGCGAGCCTGCTCCACAGGACTGGAGGACGTATTAAGAAGATTATTCCGTACCAGTCTGCAGAGTGGCTCGTCCCAGAGCCTTTGGGAAAAAGTATTGTCAGGCAATTCGCTACAAGCACTAGTTACGCTCCAGGCGTCCTTGGCCTCGTCCAGATAGGTAACTGTATTGGAGTAGGATGGGTGATGTAGTATTTTGGAGATAAGACTATGGTTCGCGTGGACTGAGGACAAGAAGGCCGGAAGCGATATGTCAGAGGGCTTTCGAACACCCAGGCCACCGAACCTAACTGGAAGCGTTGCCTGAGTCCATGCGCGGTCATCGAAATTTGTATTCAAAATAGTGGAGAGCGTTTGTCTTATGGTATCATCCAACTGTTTGAGAAGTTGAGGGAACTTCCACAGTTGACAACACCGAAAGACATATGTCAATTTAGGTACGAAAATGCAATAACGGATTAGGGTAAAGGCCATGTGACAGTTAATTTGGAGGAATAATAATAATAATAATAATAATAATAATACTATATATAGTATCATTATTAAATACTATATATAGTAAAATTGACAGCAGTACCTACCGAAGTTTGCGTGAACGTTTACGGAGTCCCTATAATTAATTTGAATCCTTGCAAACTCGAAGACCCTGACCTGACTGACTTCCAAGAATTTGAAATTACTTACATCCGTCGTTTTGACGTCGCACGCGGCCGGTCGCCCTCCCACACCCCAGAGGGTCAACGTGGATTATGAGCAAATCACTTTTGTTCTTTATAAGCTTCAAATGACCACCGATACCGGTTATATCTACGGAATAATTGACAAAATGGCAGATTAATAAAAAATCTGGCATTATGTCTCAGTCATTCGTAGACAATAGTGGTCGTACCACGTGCGCTGGTGCTGGCATGCCGAGCCCGTGAATCGCTGCTCGTGCTATCCGTGCAGCTTGCTATCCGTGCTTGTCCAGTGTGTGCGGGTGACATAAGATAGCTGCATGTACCTTGCATTTGCATAATAAAAGCCATTATCCGCCGAGCCCGGCATTGTCTCGACTCTAATTACAAGAAGACTTGTCCGAGGACTCCCTACTTCATTATATTATATAAAGCTCGCTTCCTCGCCTAATGGATGTGGATTATATGTGGCGCGTGTTTATATGAGAGGTGTTTGTCTATGATCAGAACATTATTTCTTTTTACTTCATTTCTCTTTAAATTGGATGTGATTTGTGAATAATAAATACGTTTGGTTTTATACTTAACAAAATGAAGTCCTAAACTATTAACATATCCACCCTTCACTTGGCTTCTGACGGGCGATAAACTTATGTCTTACTTTGACCATATCTGACTGCTTCAGAGTTTTGGGAGGCGCAGTTCCAGTGCCGCTACGCGGGCAGCGCGCGCACGCCGTACAACGGCGCGCTGCCGCCCTGCTCCGGCGCCGAGCGACTGACGCCGGAGAACACCGAGTTCGAGCGACAGCTGCAGTTCGTCGCCGATGCTGTCATGGCCTTCGCGTACGCCATCAGGTAACAAGACTGTACTCTGACTCGTGACCTCGGTCAGTAAAATTACAGCCTCTACTTATTACTTACTTACTTACTGACTTAAGGTAGCCTTCCGATTTATGCGGCCGCGATGCGAGACGCGACCGCGACCAACAAACCAGCGAACACCGGTCGCGCGATGCGGGTCGCGAGGATTGCTTAGTCCTCCATATAAATTCATACTAAGCAGTGGCTTCGCGACCCAATTTCGGTCTCGCGTCGCGCATCGCGTCAATTTGCTAATTAAATTTAAAAAAATTGGAGCTATCCAGTAGTATGATTGATTTTTTAATGGAGATGATACTCGTAGGTATTGCAGCTGCTACGCCAAACTATCGTACTCTGTCCAGATTCAATTTTATCTTTTTGTAAACAACGATTTTAAATGTCACTTATTTATCGTGCAATAAAAATGGCGATGTCGATTTTGATAATAATTTTGTTTACATTTACAATAAATTGGATCATCTGCTCCGATACCCGATGTTGTTATCTAACTGACATTATATCGCAATTCTCGTCGTATCGTCATATTGCTATAAGTAGGCACTCGCGGCTCAGATTGTCCCCGCGCGTGCCAAACGCTTGGAAATATTTGCGAGAGCGTATTTCAGGAATTACCTCAACAAGGCGCCTTAATTAACAACAACTTGAGCTGCAGTTCGCGGTACACTGAGTGCACTATGAGAACTTGAAACTTTATATTACACCAACGCACGCACGCAAGTTCTATAATAATCTTTACAACAAATAAAGAAATAAAAAGTTTTATTTCAAATGAACAGCTTTGCACTAAATGCGTAATCCTACTATATATACTAAATATTATAAAGTGAAAGTTTGATGGATGTTTGTTACTCTTTTACGCCAAAACTATTGAACGGATTTCGATTAAATTTGCTATGGTAGTAGTTAATCTTCTGGATTAAATCATAGGCTCCTTTTTATCCCGAAAAAGTACAGCATTCCCGTGGAATACTGCATTTACATGGGCGGAGCCGCGGGCGCTACCTAGTAATATACTTTAAACGAGACAAACCTGTATATATACAATCTTGTTATGTATATATATAAGGATTGGTAAAATCAATTACAGCTTATATATTGTAAATAAATTTAGGCAGAAAATAATTTAAAAATGTCTAATAACATATATTACCTATACTAAATAAAGTTATATTGCGCTCTCTATGGCGCTGAGGTCATTAACTTCACAGAAACAGCTGACTTTAAAGTGAAAGCCAAGTATTTACCTAAATTATATTAATTCAATCAGCTGTGTAAGGTCATGGACCTCGTAATTTAATTTTAATAAGTTTTTATTTCTGCCTAAACGTCCTCTACATAAGTAGTAGATCATATGCCCAAAATATCCGTTATTGATTTTACCAAACCTTATATAATCGGTTTCTCGAAACAGCAGCAAGTATTACCATGAAATTTCGTATGCAGGGAGTTTTGGGGGAGAAAAATCGATTTAGCTAGGTCACATCCCTGAGAAACTGTTCATTTTTAAGCTATACATTTTTTTTTCTTTCGTCGTGCAACAATATATAAATAATTTTGACTCTGTCAGACCGATTTTCAGAATGGTATGCGTATGTATAATCTTTACTGTGTTCCAAAATTCTGGTGTGGTAATGTGGTGGGTTCGAATCCCGGTCAGATAGTTATTATTGTGATTCGTTTTATTTCTTGAAATTAATCAGAACTCCGAACAAAGATCGGATACCCAGGTACTGGTAGAATATACGGTATCTATAAAAAAATTATATTTTTGTCTTTCTGTCCGTCTGTCTGTCTGTCTGTCTGTCTGTTTGTTTGTATGTATGCCTCTCCTGTGACAGGTAGGCACCAGACAACGGAAAGTATATCGAACCGATGGGCCGACACCCGACGCTCTATTTACCACTGAGCCACAGATGACGTCAAGTAATATTATAACTTAAATACAACTTAGTGAAAATACAATGTAATGAGCTCAATGTGATTATTATCATTAATACTTACTTACCTATAATAATATAACACCATATTTATCACGGAATGGTGGTTTTTCACTTATTCAAAGCCATGCGACAGATTAAAGATAATATTGTGAGTGTAAAACTTATCATTTTACATACTATAAATACATATAAACTTCATAACGCTCGTAAAATCTGCGTTTTAGCTTACTACGGAAAGCTCTGTCCTTAAATTCACATAGCCGCTAGCCGCCTATGTAATCTGTGTAGTTAGCCGCTATATTTGTGGAGCTCTTCGAAACTAAACGAGGATTATTTATTTAAATCTGTACTAATATTATAAAGACGACATGTTTGATTGTTTTGTTTGCATCGAGTAGGCTTCGAAACTACTGGACCGACTTTAATGAAACTCGACAGAGACCACGGAGAAGGACATGGGCAACTAGGCCACTTTTATCGCGAAAAATGTAGTTTCCGCTAAACTTTTGCGCGCACGAAGGAGCGGCCAACATCTAGTTCTTTTAATATTTGTTGAGCAATTGTAGGGGCCTAGTTTTTTTAGGTTGCGATTGTGGTAACACTTTTCTTTAATGCGGGGGTATGAACAAAATGTTAGTCACCAAATAAAGTGTACCGCTACAACTTTAATAAAAAAAATATATAATATTCTATCAAAAGGAGTAATAATGAAAAAAAAAATATTCAACATTCACATAAAAACAAAATATTGACATGAAAAAAAAACAATCCCGTTAAGGTACTTACGACTTCAATAGGTACATGAAATCGGTTTCATTTAAGTTAAACGTAGTTTAATCTGAGCTGCACGTATTCAGCCCTACTGTCTGTCGGTACTCGGAGCAACGTCGGAGCTCGGAGCTCGGAGCAGTTCCGCTGCACACGGTATAGTATCGGCAGAGAGCACGGGTGCTTAACTAGCTACATCTCGGATTTATGATAATGTACTCGGTAATTCTAGCAAGGTCTATGCTCCAAGTAGGTATTGTTAGCTGCCAAGTATGCAGGCGTAGCTGTAATGCCACGCATAATAAAATTACTGGTAAATGAGTATTTCCAAAACGTTTTAAACTTATGACCTGCGAACCTTCAAGAAAAGAGCGTAATGGAAACCGGAAGGACGGCAATGATCTTGTAATTTTTAAGACGACAGGTGAGTGAATTTAACAAATTATTCTTAATTTTCAATATGACCCGTTACAGTCTTAACTTGTGTAACGTTCTCAAATTCCAACGAAGGCCGACGTTGTCAGATTCGCCGTGTGTAGACTTAAGTCATAACCGTCGTATATGATGATTAAAGCCGGTCGTTTCTCGCTTGTTAGCACTTCCGAGCCCTACCGAGTTTTAAGACACCGCAGTTTTACGTTATATTTTAATAACGCCGGGCTCAGGTAATGAGGGTACGTCAATTCTCCGCGGCATTCCAGTCAGCCCTTTAGGTGCCGTGACCTGTGACACAAGTTTTTTGGAGCGTCGTTTTTTGTTTAGCCCAGAATAATCTGCCCGGAGTGATCTCACGTAACTTTTGGAGTAGTTAGTGCTGACGAGCTATAAATAAAAATAGCAAGATTAATATTCATCTTCAAGCTTGTAACTGGATCATCTTAGCCAGATGATACTAAGCCAAGTCTCGCTATATGTACACGACGACTACACGTACAGAGGAGACGAGATTGGAACAATACTGTCGGAGTGTTTGCACGCGGCTCAGCTGCGAGCCGGCGGCGCGCGGCGGTGACGTGCAGTCTGACGCTGGAGTCAAGGTCAAAGTCAATTTTTTTTAATTCAAAATTGGCATTTTTATACACTTTCTGAACGTGGAACGAACGTTTGTTGATAGAAGCAGCCTTCCATCTTATTCCCAAGGTGTGCAATCGTTAATAAAATCATTGACCCTATAATAAGCTTTAACACGCAAACGATCTTTAACAACTTTTTAAATTTATTAATGTAAAGATTTTTAACGTTTTCTGGGATTCTATTGTAAAGGTATGGTATACCAATGACCTTTAAAAGATTTACTTACTTCGCTAAGTCTGATCATCGGTATTTCTAACTTGTTCTTATTTCTAGTATTTCTACAATGGATTTCATTGTAGATGAAATCCATCCATCCATCCATACATCCATCTTCGGAAATGTTCACGTATATAATAATAGTAGGATTGAAAGTAAATTTCAAGTTAAATACGAGAATTAGGGTTATTGCAATATTACAAAAGACGCAATGATCTAACTCACGTTGTCTTGTCTGTTTAATGACTGTGATATAATAATATAGTTACCGCTTTACGTTTATCATAAACTGGATAAATAGAGCCGTGTGTCGCCAATGTAACATGTGACGTTCCGGGCGATGGGGGCATCAGAGGCGGCATATTGATACGTGTCAGCGTCAGATAACATATGACAGCGTGTCACCGCCCGTCGACACGTCACGTCACCGCCTGTCTAATGAGCCCGGGTCAGCTTCTTGCCGACAGCCTGACGCTGAACATCACGGAGAGTGTGTCGCTTTTTGCCTGTCTGTAGAGACATGTCAGGTGACAGTGCACTTCTGTTCGTAACGCCCAGTGTAAAGCGCTCGTTTTGGTGAAAAGTTTTGGTCAGTAAAGGCCTGTTTCACAATCTTCGGATCTTCTGATTTTATAATTTCTTACTTTATGTAAAGTGATACAGACAATACTCGTGAGTCGTGAATCAGCTATTTGAATGTACATCTAAATACTGTGAAACAATCCCTTAGTACTATAATACTTTTGACATACTTAATTGATAGCCTCCACGGTCCATCGTTTAGAGCAGGGGCCTCCAAACTTTCCAGCCTTACTATTACCATACTAATATACTGATTACTCCAGTAAGTTCCGAGGGCCAAAACCATATTATCATTGTTGCCGGTGGTAAAAAGTGAAATAGTCCACTGATCCGAAAAAGTACGCAACGTTTAAAAAAGGCTGCAAATCGGACTAAAGTCCGCAAAACGGCAACACTGCATATTATTAATTTTCGTGTCATTATCTGTAATTTCTAGATTAGTCGTAGAGTACGAGCCATGAGGAGTAACGTGACATGACATCTGGTGGACACAAGCGGAAATAGGTAGTACCTTCTATCGCTAACAGGTGGCGCTAATAGCGCGTACAGAATAATCTCGTTGGATCGAGAAAGTTCTGGTGTCTTCCACTCACTTCTAGATGGCAGTAATTGGAATATATAAGAATGTTCAGTTCCTATGACACTCTTGTGAAATAAAATAGTGCGTACCTCCTTAAAACGGTTTTGTGCGTGTTTAAGTTTAAGACATCTTTTTAACAGTATTTTGATTTGAATTGTTGCTTTTGTGTGTGATTTAGTAGTATGGAAAAGAAGCGGAAAATTGATATTGAATGCAGAAAATTCAAAGATCAGTGGAAATTTCAGTATTTCGTAATTGAGTCCAGTAACAAGGCGCTATGTTTGATTTGCAATGAAGGCATAGCCGTTCTCAAGGAATATAACATTAAAATCATTATGAAACAAAACATTTTCAAAATTACTCAAAATATACAGGAAGTTTGCGGACAGAAAAATTCGAAGCTATGAAGCGCGGATTGAAATCGCAGCAATCTTCATTTACAAAACTCAAAACTAAACAAGAGGCTGCAACTCGTGCCAGCTTTCGTGTGGCTCTTGAAATTGCAAAACGTGGAAAACCATTCACCGATGGAGAAATGATCAAAGAATGCATAATTGCAGTAGCCGAAGAAATGTGCCCTGAAAAGGTAAATTTATTAAAAACTGTCAGTATGTCAGCAAACACTGTGGCTCGAAGGGTAGAAAACATCGCTGAAAATATATCCTCTCAACTGTTCGACAAAAATGGACATGTTGAGTGGTTTTCTTTGGCCTTGGATGAGTCAACGGATGTGTCAGATACTGCTCAGGTGTTGATTTATATTCGAGGAGTAGATAAAAGCTATGAAGTGCATGAAGAACTTCTTGATATGTATAGTATTCATGGCACAATACTGGTACAGATATTTTTAAGGAGTTGAAATGGCCATTAATCAAAAGAACCTTCGATGGAAAAACTTGAAATGTATTACAACTGATGGAGGCAAAAACATGATCGGGAAAGATAAAGGAGTGGTCGCTCTTGTGTCAAAGGCTGTAGAAAATGACGGTGGTTCAAAACCATTAGTCTTACATTGTATCATTCATCAACAGTCTTTGTGCGGAAAATGTTTGGATATGTCTGAAGTTCTGAAACCAGTCATATCAACTGTTAATTTTATCAGATCTTTTGGGCTGAATCACCGACAATTTCGACAATTTATTGAAGAGATTGGAGAAAATGACTTACCTTATCATACTGCGTACGTTGGCTTAGTTGTGGGAAAGTCCTTCAGCGTTTTTTTGAACTTCGAGCAGTGATCGAAATTTTTTTGAATGAAAAGCATCGCCCTTTTACTGAATTATAAAACAACGTATGGCTGTGGAAGTTAGCATTCTATGTTAATTTGACAAAACATGTGAACGAACTGAATTTGAGATTGCAAGGAGAAAACCAGCATCTTCCTGATTTATACACTAATATCAAATCATTCCGGAAGAAATTGATACTGTTTCAATCACAACTACGAAGTAAATGTTTTTCACATTTTAAAACATGTGAAATATTCAGCCACACCACTGAGACTGAGTTTCCTATCGATTTTGCAATCGAAACTTTGAGTGCTTTGAAAATAAATTTTGATACTCGTTTCTCGGACTTTGATGCCATTGCGAATCAAATTAAGATTTTTCAGAATCCTTTTGATACTGACATTGAAACCCTAGCCCCGGAACTTCAAATGGAAATGATTGATTTACAGTGCAGTTATATAATTAAGAACAAATATCAAAACTCATCTTTGTTGGAATTTTATAAGGGTCTTCCACTGACACAATTTGATAATTTGCATAAATTTGCTCGTGGGCTGTTTTCTGTTTTTGGTACTCATTATTTGTGTGAGAAGACTTTCATGTAGCCTTTGACCTTCAAAATGAAGTACACAAAAAATGTTTACAGATCTAAATTAACTGATGAGCATCTTAAATCTCTTTTAATAATTGGTACAAGTAAAATTAGTCCACAACTACAAACTATTGTCAGTGGAAAATCTCAATTACATAAATCTCATTAGTATTTCATATGTCATTATGCTTGTTATAAGTTATGTTTTTATTTAAAATATATAAAATGTTAGTTGGATTCATTTCAATAATTTGTTAGTTATTATATACTGAAGTTAAATTTTCTGCATATTATACATGTCTTTACTCATTACAATTCTGTGTTTCTTTATCCAACTTATCACAAAAACAATAACAATAAGCCTACAACAATGTTATGAGTAGTTAGCCCACGACCATATCAATGTAGATGTCATATTAATAATTATTCAACATAAAATTATAATACTTCAGCAAACTAAATTTAATTTGCTATAAAAAATATGTTCTCTAAAAGGAGTTTTCAAGTATGCTAGCTCTCCGCGGGCCGGACAAAATCTGTCCGCGGGCCAGATGTGGCCCTCGGGCCGTAGTTTGGAGACCCCTGGTTTAGATCTTGGTTCTCGACTCGGAACTTTCGATTCCCGGGTTGGAACAACAAATAGTTTTGTTTTCAAGTTTGGTTAGGACAATGCAAGCTGATTGTCTAACAAGATAAACAAAATGTATGAAATAAAACTTATTTTCTAAACTATTTCTCTACTCAATCTTCCTAATTTTGAAGTCGGTACCAGCCCAAAGAATATCCTATAATATTTTATAGACCTCACGTTCAAATTTGCTGGTACCTATTTAAAAATTAGGAAGATTGAGTAGAGAAATAATTAAAATTTCAGCCGAATTTAAAAGGGGAATTATTTAGAAAATAAGTTTTATTTCATACTTTTTTGTGCATTTTTACTTAGGAATTCGGTTTAGATTTTTTGTTTAAAAATAAAAATTTTGCTCTTTTTAGTTTAATTTATTATCTATATTATTATGAACACATTGATATCGGTGCACAAAACTCTGATGAGTAGTGAGTACCTATGTCATCATAATAATATGTTGATGTTTCTTGTGAAGATGGTGGTGATGATGATGATTACTGTAAGTGGTATGATGGCATATGCTTGCAGTTCTTTAAACAACGCCGAAATCCTCACACCAAAATGGTGACAACGAGACCAACTTGGGATTATACCCTGACATCAAAAAAAGAATTTTGAAAATCGGTCCACAGACGGCGAAATTATCGTTGAACATATATATATATATATATGTTCAACGCTTTTATATCGCCAAAGAGTGGAACATTTTGATAAATATGATATCGACTTCTTCATCTGATATAGGTTAACAAAACGGAGGGTAATATTTTTATTAGAAAAAATTGAACATCTTCTTGAGTATAAAGACAGGAAAGTGTATTATTAGGTACTTTTCTCGTACTTACCTACATACTCCTTTACCAATGGAATTCATAATTTTCTAATGATACTTGAATATCATGTCGAAATCAAAAGCAGTGATTGTTCTTTTAATATGTATTTACCTGTACCTTTACCTACTTGGACGTTTCTGATACAATTTCATACAAATAGGTATGTCACAAGTGTTGCATATTGACAAAAGTAAGTGTCAATGTCATTTTTGACATTGACAGATGTCATGAAGTAAAGCCTATTTAGTTTGTTTATTTCAGTTGGCCAAAAGGCTATAAATAGTGTAGACGTATATTATTGTGTTAGGCAATTACCTCATATGTAATACGTAGTCAGTGTTAAGCACCAATAAAGGAGAATATAAGAATTGTTGCTGTATTATTATCATCACCACTCAGACACACATCAGGACTTAGAATCAAGAGGTCGAAGCCCGCTACATGGTGTCAGAAAAAGGAGTAAAAAAATAAGTTGTCAAGAAAACGAAAATCATGAACGCAAAAGGGGGTACATCGAAAACTCCGGAAGCTTCGAGACAATCTGAGTGTGGGAACTTAACGATGGCAGGAAACGGAGTGCAGAAGCTTGAGATCTCTACAGAAATTATTAACAATAATGACGAAAATTTCAAGAAATGGACCCAATCATTCGAAATATTCCTACTGGCGTCGGGCATGGAGAAAACGGAAGACAAAAGAAAAATTGCAATCATGCTGCATTCCATGGGAGATAAGGGCCTAAATATCTACAATTCCTTCAATTTGGACCTAAGCACTGCTACATTCCAAGAAGTCAAGGCAAAATTCGTCGAGTATTTTGAACCCAAAAAGAATTTGACCGTGGCGCGGCACAAATTCTTTACGTTGAAGCAACGTGTGAACGAATCCTTGGAAAACTTTCTAATGGAATTAGAAAACGCAAGTCATGCCTGTGAGTTTGGTTCGCTACGCGATTCCCTTGTTTTGGACATTTTCATTGCTAATATGGCCACAAACTTCTCGCAGTTTCGTCAAAAGCTCCTACAAGAGCAAGATTTATCCCTAGAAAGAGCCAAACTCCTCTGTAGAACACTCACGATGGCGCAGAAAAGTGAAGAATCAATCAATGCAGCAGATGGAAAAGAAGAAGCCACAGTATATAAACTACACAAAAATCGTCGGACCAGTTTCCTCCCACACCAGAAGAGAAAAAACTCAAGATCCCCATCACGCCAAGGTCACCCAAGGTCAGCTACACCTGGATCCAGAACATCGTCGTGTGTAAAGTGCAACACATCGCATGGTCGCCGCAACTGTCCAGCATGGAAATACAGATGCAGGTCATGTTTTAAATATGGACATTTTACTCATCTATGTTTTAAGAAAAATAATGTCAGGACTATTGGTTCTGGGGTAGGTAGCATAAATCTCGATGATGAATCGAGCCCCAAGGGTGCTGAGGCTGAGAGATTTACAATAGGGGCATTATTCAACATTAAAAACATAAAGTTACAAAATGCTAGTACAAATTTGATTAACACAAATAATTCCTGGCATTATTCTCTTAAAATAAACAACAAAAATGTAGATTGCCTAATTGACACTGGAGCAGACATAAATGTGATGTCTTATCAAGTATTTAAAGAATTGAATCTTAAATTTGACAAACATAGTAAAGAAATGTGTAAAAAATATAATATCTTTGCCTACAGTGGGCACAGAATTCCGATAATTTCAGTGTCAAACATTTGTTGTTTAGTAGAAAACAAAACGAAACCAGAAAACATTACTTTTGTTGTAACTAAATTAAATTGTCCAACTGTGATTGGTTTACCCACTTGTATAAAGCTAAATTTAATAACAAAAAACTTTCATATAAAGAATGAGAATGTCAAAAATGTTGAGCAAAATGTGTATAATGTGTATCAAAAAACTTGTGACAAAATTGTGACCAGATATAATGATGTGTTTCAGGGTCTAGGCTGCCTCCCATACGAACACAGCATCGTGCTAAAGAAGGATGCTATTCCGTGCGTTGACCCCACTAGAAAGGTACCCTTCGCGTTGGTTGAACCGTTAAGGAAAGAGCTTCAACTCATGGAAAACATGGGAGTCATACGGAAGGTGAACAAACCTACTCTCTGGGTGAGTAGTTTAGTTATAGCCATGAAAAAGAATGGTGGATTGAGAATTTGCTTAGATCCTAGAAATTTAAATAAAAATTTATTGAGATGTCATTTTCCAATTAAAAATATAGATGAAGTCAGGTCTAAATTGTCCAAAGCCTCTTATTTTTCGCATTTAGATGCGTTTTCTGGGTTTTATAATATAAAATTAACTAAAGAAAGTAGTGATCTATGTACATTTCAAACTCCCTTTGGCAGATACAAATTTTTAAGATTACCTTTTGGAATAAACACGGCTACAGAAATTTTCTATAAAACCATGATAGATCTTTTCGGAGACATTGAAGGTATAATAATTTGGTGTGATGACATTTTAATATACGGTGAAACAATTGAAATACACAATAAAAGGTTAGAAATGTTTTTGGAAAGGGCTAGGCAAGTTAATTTAAAATTAAATAAAACCAAGTGCAAGTTTCTTCTAGAAGAAATAGCATATTTGGGTTATATTTTTAGTAAAGAAGGTGTAAAAATTGATCCAGAGAAAGTTAAAGCCATAAAAGATATGCCCATACCAAAAAATATTAAAGATTTGCAGAGATTTCTAGGCATGATTAATTTTTTAGCACCGTTTATAGAAAATCTAGCAGAGAAAACTAATACCTTAAGAAATTTGTTAAAAAAAGATACATTATGGTTATGGGATGAAAATTGTCAAAAGTGCTTTGATTTGTTAAAAGAAGTCGTATCCAAAGCACCTGTGTTAACTAATTATAATTGCAACTTACCTGTGATTTTGTCGGTAGTTCATCAAAGAATGCACTGGGAGCGGTATTGATGCAAAACAAACGACCCATTGCATATAGTTCAAGAACACTTACCTCCTCTCAACAAAACTACGCTCAGATTGAAAAGGAATTGTTTGCCATACAATTTGGATGTAATAAATTTCACCAATATATTTATGGCAGTAAAACAACTGTTCATACTGATCACAAACCTTTAATTTACCTTTTTAAAAAACCTCTTCATGAAGTACCTGCTAGACTACAAAGAATGATGTTATCGTTGCAGGGTTACGACCTAGAAGTGGTGTATGTACCTGGTAAATATATGTATATAGCAGATACTTTGTCAAGAGCCTCACTCAGTGATACATACATACCTCAGTATGAACAAGACTTACAATATCATGTAAATTCAATATTTTCTAATCTCTCAGTGAGTAAGCCATATTTAGAATTAATATTATTAGAAAGTAAAAATGATGAATCTTTAAATCTGCTCAAGTCTTATATTCAGAATGGTTGGCCAAGAAGCAAAGACAAAGTAAGCTGTCTTGTGAAACCATATTGGAACATTCAAAATGAAATACATATAATGAACGGCTTAATATTTAAAGGCAATAGGCTTATTGTTCCAAAATCCTTGCAAAGACAGATTTTAGATAAAATACACTGTGGGCATTTAGGTATTAATAAAACACTCAACATAGCTAGAGAAACAGTTTATTGGCCAAATATTAACGCGGATATTAAAAACCTAATTGATCAATGTTCAGCGTGTGCAAAATTCATGGCAAACATACCCAAGGAACCGTTAAAATGCCATGAGATATCTTATCTTCCGTGGGAGAAGGTAGGTATAGATTTATTATATTTTGATGGAGAAAATTTCCTTGTCTGCATGGATTATTATTCCAAGTACATAGAGCTAGCTTCTTTGCATAAGAATTACACTGTCGATAACGTTGTTAAAAACCTCAAATCCTTCTTTGCTCGACATGGTATCCCGAAAATATTGATATCTGACAATGTTCCACCTTTTAACTCTTGCAAATTCAAGTCTTTTCTTGTTGATTGGGATGTAGAACACATTACTACCAGTCCTTATTGGTCCAGGTCTAATGGCCAGGCTGAAAGTGGAGTTAAAATTGTCAAAAACATATTAAGGAAATGCAAGGAAGATGGCTCGGATATACATTTGGCGTTACTACACTACCGCAACGCTGCTAAGGGAGATTTTCCCAGTCCGGCCGCATTATTAATGTCTAGAAACTTGCGAGTAAATTTACCAATTCTAAACAGAAAACTCATTCCAGAAGTGGTCAAATTTTCGACGTTTGAAAGATGTCACAGCAAAAGCAGAGACAGAATGTCTTTTTATTTTGACAGGCATGCGAAGTATACATCCTATTTGTTTCAGCCTGGAGATGACATTTATTTCAAAAATAATCCTAAATCTTTTTGGTCTCCGGGAATAATTAAAGAGAAATTAGGTTGTGGTAGATCATATTATGTAGTGGATCCAAATGGTGTTGTGTATAGGAGGAATAGGGGACACATTAGACCTAGAAAAAAGAATTTAAAAAATACAAATCCTCCACCTTCTTTTTATGGCAACGGCAGCACTGACGATATGTCTCCCATAAACAGTATAGATCCCATGAGTTCGGCAGAGCTCGGAGACGGTCCTGTTCAAAATTGCATTATCGATGATAACTGTGTTCCTATGGAAAGTCTAGAAAATACCGGTTACGTAACCAGGTCTGGTAGAAGTGTGAGACGTCCTAAATTGTACATACATGAGAAATTTTAGTAGATAAGTAATGTACTGTTATTAGTTATGTAAGTTACTTAATACTAATATTAGTTTGCTTTTTTCTCGAAAAGGGAGATGTTGCATATTGACAAAAGTAAGTGTCAATGTCATTTTTGACATTGACAGATGTCATGAAGTAAAGCCTATTTAGTTTGTTTATTTCAGTTGGCCAAAAGGCTATAAATAGTGTAGACGTATATTATTGTGTTAGGCATTTACCTCATATGTAATACGTAGTCAGTGTTAAGCACAATAAAGGAGAATATAAGAATTGTTGCTGTATTATTATCATCACCACTTAGACACACATCAGGACTTAGAATCAAGAGGTCGAAGCCCGCTTCGAAGGTGGAAGTAGCAGGCAGCGAAACATAGTTAATGGAAAATAATTTTAATTAATCTAATCAAAATATATACAGGATGAACTGAAATTCGATACATTCCTTTGAAAGACAGAAAGTAGACCTCATTTACAGTAATATTTTTCATGGCATCCCCTATCCGAAAGTTGATATTTACAAAGTTATTGAAATTTCAAATTTTTTTTCTTTATTTTCGACTTTTTGACTTTGACATGACGTATTTTTAAAAATGTTTGTCTTTTTAGTGATTTTTTTATGTATTTTAACCGTCAATGAGTCAAATATTATTTTTAAGGAATAAATAGGGACAAACTAAGCGAGAATTTTTCATTATGAGACATGAAACAGAATTTTCTTTTAAGAAAAATGCACATTTTTCTTAAAAACAGGTGATTTTCTTAAAAAAAATGTATGATACAATGCGTACAAATACCTTAAATAACTTTCTTACCTCATAAGCTTCCAAAAAAGGTACAAATATGTACATAAAAATATGAACATGTAATTAACAAAGACAAAACAATCATCAGGTAACGTTATCTCAAGAATTACTCTACCTGAGGCGACCTATTTTTTCAATTGTTTCCTTTGTTCAAACTTCGGGATGTTTCGGCTACTGTCGTCGCGGCCCTTTGTCAATGAGTTACCGACTGGCTTAGAGAGCAAATTTAGTAGCTAATATTAGTTTTAAGTCAACTATTGCCGTGTACGGACGTATTGTTGCTTTAAACTACAGCCTTACTTCTACTTGTGATTTTTTTGTATCGCGATGGCTGCTTTTGAGTACGATGAATACGCTGACATCTTGTTTTGTTACGGACTTTGTAATGGTAATGCTGCTGCTGCACGAAGAACGAACGTTTAACGTTTTCCGAATCGACGAGTGCCAAACGTTAGAGTGTTTTCAACAACATTTTGACGAATTCGGGAAAGCGGCCGTGTTGATAGAAGACGTGGCGATTCAGGCAGACCTCGTCTGTATGCTCCAGAAGAAGAAGAGGAAATTTTAACACTTTTTCAAAATTATCCTTCTATTTCTACAAGAGCGGCAGCTAAAAGACTTGGATTGAGTCAATGGAAGGTGTGGTTTACAGTACACACAGCGCGTCTATATCCATTTCACTACACATCTGTCCAAGCGTTGGAAGAGGGAGACCCGGTTATAAGAATGGAATTCTGCCGTTTTATGATAAATGCAGACATGGAGGATCGCAATTTCTTCTCAAGAATATTGTGGACGGATGAATCGAAATTTGACCGTGACGAGATAAACAATTTCCACAACACACATTACTGGGCACCAAAAGGAGAAAACCCCAGGATGAAAAAAGAAAGGGCCCATCAAACCAGATTCAGTCTAAATGTCTGGATGGGTATAATTAATAATAATTTAGTTGGACCTAATTTTTTGCCTCAAAATTTAAATGGTGAAATGTACGAACATTTCCTAAGAGAGGAGATTACTGGTTTAATGGAAGAGATGTGCCAATAGCAACTCGTCGTAATATGATTTTCCAGCATGATGGTTGCCCGGCCCACTTCCGCCTCGGCGTACGCCAGTGGCTAGACCAAACTTACCCACATCGCTGGATAGGTCGAGGCGGGCCAATTTCTTGGTCAGCACGGTGTCCCGATTTGACCCCGTGTGATTTTTATCTTTGGGGTCATATGAAGGCTTTGGTGTATACTACACCCATAACTACTGTAGAGGAGCTCAGAAGCCGCATAAGAAATGCAGCAGAAGAAATCAAAACTAGTCTTACTACCAGAATAATCAAAACAGAGGTACGGAGAAGACTACGGGCCTGTATCAGAAACAGAGGTTCACATTTTGAACAAGACCTAAAGTAGAATATTTATTATTAAATTTAATTAAACATTGATATTTTTTAAACACAATAAACGTAATTAAATTCAAGTTTTTCCTTTTATTTTAACCTTATCGCAAATAAATCGATTTAGACATTATTTCATTTTACTTCTAATATGTTTACTACAACGTCATATTTTTATGTAGAAATTTGCACCTTTTTGGAAAGCTAATGAGATAAGGAAGTTATTTAGAATATTTGTACGCATTGTATCATACATTTTTTTAAGAAAATCACCTGTTTTTAAGAAAAATGTGCATTTTTCTTAAAAGAAAATTCTGTTTCATGTCTCATAATGAAAAATTCTCGCTTAGTTTGTCCCTATTTATTCCTTAAAAATAATATTTGACTCATTGACGGTTAAAATACATAAAAAAATCACTAAAAAGACAAAAAAATTTAAAAATACGTCATGTCAAAGTCAAAAAGTCGAAAATAAAGAAAAATTTTTTGAAATTTCAATAACTTTGTAAATATCAACTTTCGGATAGGGGTGCCATGAAAAATATTACTGTAAATGAGGTCTACTTTCTGTCTTTCAAAGGAATGTATCGAATTTCAGGTCACTCTGTATATACAGCCGAATGCATAACCGCCTCCTTTTTTTAGATTGACGAATGACGAACAGAATGAATTGACAAGTTTAATTACGAGATTAGGACACCTTATCTAGTACTAGATGTTTCCCGCGATCTCGTACGCACAAAGAAAATACCGCGGGAACCGTTCATTCTTGCGTGATAAAAATAGGCTATGTTCTTCCCCGTGATCTGTGATAAATTTCATGAAATCGGTCTCGTGGCTTCAGAGCCTAATCAGTGCAAACGAACGAACACAGAAAGAAATCTTTCCTCTTTATAATATTATATACCTAGTGTCGAAAAGAAAACAATTTTAACCCTCAGCTCCTTTATTGTAACAATGTACCATTCCAGCAATCGCGGTCTCGTATACGTTTAGTGCCCACTCCGGAAACATTACAACTAGTGTCCTCGCCGACGCCGACATGTTGCCGGATTCAGACGCGTCAACTCAACAGCCGACGCCGATAATTACACAAGTACAGATATGTACAATGCAATTGAATATCGATCAAAAAGACAACCCAGTAACTAGCTCTTTAACCTGCCAAGCCATTCTAAGATGCATGTTTTAATAGCGATAATATTATAAGCAGATAAATTATATTGTACCTACTTTATAGTTTATAAAGATAATAAACCATTATTGTTGAAACAAGTGAAGTTTACGAGTAAAGTATGCGCGCACCGCGTCGTGCCCTCGCCGAATGTGTAAAGTTTTTATTGAGACGAGTGAAGTGCCGCATCATAAACATTGTGTCGGCAATCAGCAACGGAAAAACTCCTTTCAGCATTATATTTACGTCCGCGGAACAAATAACGGTATTTAAGTCTGTCGCAATTACTTCAATTGTTACTATGGGCGCAATCAAGCTTCATTTACTGCTACAGATACGTACATAAATTACTCTGTTGGCTCTCGACCCCATCGAAGAGCTTTTCCGCCTCTGGTCATCTAGCAATTGCAGCAGCTGCCGAAACAATGTCGCTGTTTGCTGACGACAAAGGGACGACAGCCTGTCTCCGTTGACAACAAAATGCTGCTCGTCTGGGTGTGCCCTGGTCTTGTATCTGCTCAGCTCAGCTCATCATCATGTGTCGCAGGGACATGCACGCGTCGGTGTGCGGCGGGCGGCCGGGGTTGTGCGACGCCATGCGGCCCGCCAGCGGTGCCGAGCTGCTGCGATACCTGCGCAAGGTCAACTTCACTGGTCCGTATACAATGTGTCAATCATACCATCCGATCTGACTCCATACTATAACTCCGCTGAAAATTCGGTGTCATCTCCTACTCATACACAGACATAAGATATATATATATATATATATATATATATATATATATATATATATATATATATATATATATATATATATATATATATATATATATATATATATATATATATATATATATATATATATATAAGCTCCAATCCTTTACAAAGTATAAAATTATTATATTGTATACAGTTAATAATAATTTACAACGAAACTGTTTCATACTCGTAGACAATTGTGCAATTTCATTTTTCAATTTTTGTGCAAAAAACTTCAAATATTGTGCAATAGGGGGCAGAAGGTACAGAGAGATTGTTTGTGCAGGTCTGAGCGGCGACGAGTTCCAGTTCGATGCGAACGGCGATGGGCCGGCGCGCTACAACATTCTGCACTTCAAGCAGATCACCCGCGGAGTGTACCGCTGGGTGCAGGTCGGCCAGTACCGCGACGGTGAACTGGAGCTCGACATGGATGGTGAGTCCTCTACGTTAACCAATAGAGACTGAAGGACAGCAGCTCATGTATGTACCTCACTTTTTGTACCTTCGCTACGCGTCAGCGGCCCTAGTTAATATCCTGACGAGTGATGATGATGCTTGTCTTCTGTCCCACTATTCTGTTATGCAGCCCAATCAACTCCGGTCCATTTGGTGAGACCTCTGCATAATTCAGGCCACTCGAGCCGCATCCGAGTCCATGAGAGCCCTCGACTGAGGTCAACGGCGGTGCATCCGAGACCACTCGACTGCAATTCGGGGGAGCCATTAGGAGAAATGGCCGAGCGACTCGAGTGCTCATATTTATTTAAACGTTTCGGAACGAGCTTGTAACTTAACTCCGTACAAATGTCTCCCAAACAAAGGCGAATTTCAAAATTAATCGATGATAAATCGTCCACTCAGCGCCCGAGGACGATTGGGCCATATTTGACCATTAACCGCGCGCGTCCTCCGTCCTCGTAGTTTTTATGTGAGTGGCCTGCTTTACTGCCGTTTTCAATTCGATAGTTGATGAATTATTTCGCTCCGATACAATTGCAACGTTTACGATGTACTTCGACTTTCAAGATTGCATTTTACTGCTCGCTATTGTCAGGAAATATCTAATATTACAAACTTGTCCTATTTACATTGTGTTCAGCTCCATAGCTTTTTAGTGTAAAAAGGCTGGGGTCTTCAAATTAAATACTGGATGTGCTGAATCACTTTATTTGCACAACTAATTAGGTAGGCGGTGGGCAGACGACTAACTCTCGCAGGAGTTAATTCGCCACGCCACGAATATAGCTGACTTTACATTATGCAATTTCCGAGAATTATAACACACACTACATACACCCCCTTCTAAAAAAAAAATGATTTACATAATTGACAAATAACAAAAAAAAAAAAAAATTGAACTTAGCAAACGTTAACATTTGGGAGCTTATGTTGTGACAAAACACTTCAATCTGTACTCTGATTACAACTTAATCCCTTCCTTAACATCTTCCTTGCACGTGAAACACAAACTTTGTATATTAGAATAGCACAAAATTTGAAATAAAGTGAATGCAAATATTTCTAACTTAACGTCTTATAACAATTAATATGTGCTGAGATGACATTACGCAACCTTCGCGTACCTACTTGCTAACAAAAATGCCAATGCACCATTAACCTAGTTATCATCCAAGAATCTTACAGGTCTTTTAATTTTTCTGCCACTACGTGATTTATGTAAAGGCGTATACACATTAGCCTCACTATGCTGATCTAATCTACTGTCATGTCTAACTTCATTTTCTTCTAAAATATACGCGGGCTTAAGTCTATCAATCGACACATTACGTTCTCTATTATCAATTAATATTTTAAAAACTTTACTATTTCTTTCTAAAACTTTATATGGTCCGCTGTACGGAGGCGTTAGCGGTCTCCGTACCGCGTCCACTCTTAGGAAAACATGCGAACAGGAATTTAGATCAGCATGCACAAAAGTACTATTACTATTTTTACATGCCCTTTTTATGGGCTTAATTTTGTTCAAAGTGTCTCTTAAATTACTTATAAATGAATGTGGATTATCAATTTTCATACTTTTATCTGAACAAAATTCTCCCGGCAACCTTAAACAATGTCCCAGAGCAAATTCCGCCGCGCTAATATTATCGTTGTCCGCTTGACAAGCAGCTCTCAATCCTAACATGACCGTAGGTAGTTCTACTAACCATGACAGATTATTATTCAATCTAGCCACCAGAGCCGACTTCAAAGACCTATGCCACCTTTGTATCTTACCGTTACACTGTGGGTGGTATGGGGTAGTTCTCGTTTTTTGGATACCTAATAATTTCATTAAATCTGTGAATAATTCGCTTTCGAACTGTCTACCTTGATCGGTGGTAATAATTTTAGGACAACCGAAACGACAAATCCATCCTTCATAAACTGCTCTAGCTACCGACTCTGCGGTCATGTCCTTCACAGGGCAAATCTCAGGCCATCGTGTTAATCTATCGATCATCGTGACGCAGTAACGGAAACCGTGCTCAGTTTCCGGTAAAGGTCCTATCAAATCAACGTGCAAATGTTCGTAACGTTCGCTATGGTTAAAATCGCTAAGTTTCGAAACTGTGTGCCGAATAACCTTACTTCTCTGACACCTCACGCACGTCTTGGCCCAGGTCCCTACGTCCTTATTCATACCTGGCCAAAAAACTTTTTTACTAATTAATGCACGCGATGCTCTAACTCCAGGATGAGAAACGTCATGAAATTTATGAAAAATACTTTTCCTAAACTGCGATGGTATATACGGCCTAATATTCTGAGCTGATGTTTCACAATATATTTTAATATCATCATTATTATCGAGCGCTAACTGTTTCCATTGCAATTTATCATTCGTTTTCATTAAATCCGCGAGCTCAGCGTCTGTCGCCTGTGCTCTCGCAACCTCCACGTATTCGCTTGAACTAGGGCATATGATACTCTCTATTCTCGATAAAGCGTCGGCCACCTGATTTTTAGTGCCTTGTATATGTTGTATGTCGCTTGTAAATTCGCTAATATACAACAATTGACGCGCTCGCCTAGGTAACTCTTTATTAGAACTTATTTTACTTAAAGCAAAAGTGAGCGGCTTATGGTCCGTGTAAACTGTTAAATTTCTACCTTCGATTAAATCTCTAAAATAAACTATTCCCGAATAAATCGCTAAAAGCTCCTTGTCGTACGTGGAGTACTTCTTTTACGGTTCTGATAACCTTTTTGAAAAATATCCTAAAGGTTTCCAAGAATTGCCTTCCCACTGATTTAACACTGCCCCTATACTAAAATCTGACGCGTCAGTCATTAACCCTAATTTAGCATTAGATATCGGATGCGAAATAGTGACGGCCTTTTTCAAATTCTCTTTACACACTTCAAATGCACTATTCGCCTCGTCTGTCCAATCTATACGCGTCTTATCTCGTTTTTTAGCCCCGTGTACATACCTATCTAAAACTCCCTGAACTCGAGCAGCGTTAGGAATATGATTTCTGTAAAAATTTAACATACCCAAAAATCTACGTAATTGTTCTATTGTCTCCGACTCGATATCTTTAACTTTTTCCGGCATCGGACTTATACCTTTTTCTGAAACTAAATAGTCTAAAAATTCTATAGACGACTGTCCAAAAACACATTTACTTAAATTAATAGACATTTTATATTTACTCAATCTTTCAAATACTAATCGCAAATGTTCTCTATGTATATCGGGGTTATCCGATCCAACGATGACGTCATCTATGTACCCGAACACGACTGACTGACCTTTGCCCCGTGTACAGTCGCCGCCATAATTCAATTGTTCTATGCCTGATAAGACTGTATTATTGATAAATCTTTGAAATGTTTGTGCCGCGTTACGCAGGCCAAACGTCATTCTTGGAAATTCAAAAAGGCCAAATGGCGTAATAATAGCTGTTTTTTTAATGTCATCTGGATTAATACCTATAAAATGATAAGCTCTACAAATATCTAATTTTGAAAAAATTTTCTTATTATGTAACCCATACGTAAAATCTTGTACTCTAGGTATCGGATAACGATCTGGCTTTGTAATTGCGTTTAACATCCTATAGTCTCCACAGGGTCGCATACCACCATCCTTCTTAGGTACAATATGTAAAGGACTGGCCCACTCACTATTTGAAGGTCTACATATTCCTAGTTCTTGCATCAACTGAAATTCTTTTTTAACCCTATCGTACCTGTCAGCCGGTAAACTCCTGGCACGCGCGTGGACAGGTGGTCCAGTAGTCTCTATGTGATGATAAACGGAATGCTCTGGGACGTCCTTGAAGGTTGGCGGTCGCGTGATGTCCTGAAATTGTTCCAGTAAATCCGCGTAAGGATGGTTGCTATTTATGCTTTTAATAGTGTCGACAAAATTTGTACTTTTAATTCCACAGACCCTTAGGGTGGTCACCGTATCAATTAACTTATTATTATACAGATCTACCTATAGACCTATTATCGGCTGTTTTACATCACATACGACAAAAGGCCATTTAAATGACCGTCTTAAGCCTAACGATAACTCTAAATTACATATTCCATAACATTTAATTTCGCTGTCATTAGCAGCATACAACTTTAGATCGATTTTTTTGATAGGCTTTCTAACACACCACTTTGGAATTACGGAAATGTTAGCGCCTGTGTTGATCAAAAAACTATATTTCGTTACATTATCTCTAATCAATAAACGATGGCTTTTGGTTACCTGACCTTGAGTACATCCGTCCACCGAGCCCGCATGTACCCCATCTAGTTTTCCGGCTGCTTGGCTCGCCACGCGCAGGGTTGCTCGCAGCGGTTAGCCCTCGATCTGTACCGAAAATGAAAACGGCACAGTCAGTCCGGGTCCCCAGGTACTCTTCGCGGCCGCGATGTCGATCTTCTCCTGAAGTCGGTCGGTCTGTAGTTGCTCCTCGAGCGCCCGCGACCCCTTAGTTCGGCGCGGAGCGCTGCAACCTCCAGCTCCAATCTGCTCATCTGCTCGTCCGACTGTCCATCTGCTGCCTTCTTGCATGACACGGCTGCCACATCTCCGACGTTGGTGTATTCAGTAATCTTGTCTGCCATGGCCGCCAGCTTGTCCAGAGACTGATCTTCACAAACCGCCATGACTGCTCGAACTGATGACGGCATCTTCGACAACCACAGGCTCTTGAGTGTGTTGTCCGCAATTTGTGCGCTGCGCCCCAGATCTTTCATGCGCCTTAAAAACTGGGAGGGTCTTTGCGAACCCAACTCCAGCTCCGACACCAACTTTTGCATTTGTCTTTCGGCACTCTCTTCATAAACCTGCAGCAGTCTCTCCTTAAGCGCCGTGTACTTGTCCTGGGCGGGCGGTGACATCACGAGGTCGCTGACCTGCTGAATGGCCTCTTTTCCGAGTTTCGATATGACCAGGTTGAATTTGGTCTCTTCACCCTGCTTCTGTGGGGCCATCACAGCCTCGAACTGCGCGAACCATAACCTTGGCAAGTCTGTCCACAATTCCGGTAGCTTGGTGGACACGCTTATGGATGCCAACGCCGCGCCTGACGCCTCTTCCTTGCAACCCGTGTCTGATGCCTTGTTCATTTTTCTCGAACGAAATTGAGCCGATGAGTCAATGAGCTGATGAGCCGCCTGCTGCTGTACTCGCCACGTGCCACGGCGTGTTCTTCTATTACGTCACGCTAACTTCCTGTCGACGCGTGGAATTCGATCTCGAACAAAAATTTAGCACACAGCCGATGTCACTATTTACGCCGATTCCCTTCACTACAAACTTTCTTCGAGAGTTCTTCGTCGGGGTCACCAGTTTAGTGTACAAAGGCTGGGGTCTTCAAATTAAATACTGGATGTGCTGAATCACTTTATTTGCACAACTAGTTAGGTAGGCGGTGGGCAGACGACTAACTCTCGCAGGAGGTAATTCGCCACGCCACGAATATAGCTGACTTTACATTATGCAATTTCCGAGAATTATAACACACACTACAGCTTCATTTTCAAAGTCGTTTTGCAGATCAACAGTAATTTCTAGATATCGTTTCTTTCCCTCATGTTGGGCATCCCAAAATGTAGGTCGTGCAAACCAAGGTTTATACTAGCCTATTTAATATTCCCTCAGCAAATTTATCCAATACCCACATAAATAAAATCAGATTTTTGCAATAGATAAGCATTTTTGTGAGATAACGCTGATGAAAACGTTAAGATATAATTTGAAAACGTCTCTTTTCACTTCGTAGTTTGTAATCGGACTGAATCAAATTCCGGATGATGGAAAGCATTATTATATAGCGCGACTGCCATACATAATGGACCGAGATCCCGGGCAGTCCCGGGCCTGACTGTCTGACTACCCTTATATTCTTACTGATAAAATGTATATATCATATTGTAGCCTTAGTGTGTACAATGAACGTATCATATCCGCTAGTTGCCATGGCACGTGATCCCATTTTTAGGTACAACCAACGAATTTTCTCTTTTACCACGTCGTTCCAGAGATCCAGTTTAAGTGGGGCACGCAGCGGCCGCCGGAGTCAGTGTGCAGCGCGGAGTGCGAGCTCGGCCAGGCGAAGCAGTACGTAGAGGGCGAGAGCTGCTGCTGGCACTGCTTCAACTGCACGCAGTACGAGGTACCACCACCACCACCAGCTCAAGTGGGGCTCGCAGCGGCAGCCGGAGTCGGTGTGCAATGCGGAGTGCTATCTCTGCCAGGCCAAGCAGTACATGAAGGGCGAGAGCTGCTGCTGGCACTGCTTCATCTGCACGCAGTACAAGGTACCACCACCACCACCAGCTCAAGTGGGGCTCGCGGCGGCCGCCGTAGTCGGCGTGCAGCGCGGAGTGCGAGCTCGGCCAGGCCAAGCAGTACGTGGAGAGCGAGTGCTGGCACTGCTTCAAGTGCACGCAGTACGAGGTACCACCACCAACAGAGATCCAGTTCCAAACACCTACCCGGAAGAGATACTTCTCCGACGAATCGGATGATATGCTCGGTCAGGCCGAACTGAAGTCTTAAGCGCTGAACTTGAATGGCGCGATCTAGTATCTGTTATTGGCCGCTAACTAGCTGCTCGCCGCAGATCCGGTCGCCGTACGTGGAGACGACGTGCACGCTGTGCGCGCGGGGCACGCTGCCGGACGCGACGCGCACGCGCTGCCGGCCCATCCCCGAGCTATACCTGCGCCCCGATTCCGCCTGGGCCATCGGCGCCATGTCCTTCTCCGGCGTCGGCATCCTGCTCACCGCGTAAGTAACCAGTGCTTACTTGACTGCGACAGATAACAGTGTGTGTGTATTTATTTATGGTGTTTGGGACACTCCACAATCTGAATGGCTCGACTAATTTTGGCTTAAGAGGTGTCGTTACAATTTTCTAAATAGGCATGTTAGGCCTAAAATATTGTTGTTAATCCTAAAAAGTAACCTAGATACAATTTAAATAAAACAATTTAAATTTGCAATCCGAATGAGAGCGAAATATCGGACCTGTGACGTCAAAAACTGCTACCGCCATACATTTCATACATTTTCATAAAAAATGTATGGCTATGAGAGTTTGTGACGTAGTGACGTTACAAATTGTTTTGCGAGAAAGAGATGGACATTATTTTTTATGCTTATGATTTTTATCGCGGGAATATTTATTTCAAATGTATGTATCTCTATTCAACAATTTTTTAATTTATTTCTGTAAACAACTCTATAATTATTGTAAATGTGACAGCGGGTATATACTATATGCCCATATTAAATTGGACCCCAAAGTATTTTTCTTATACAAAAATATTTGTGGTTTACGAGACAATCACGAGCGCTGTGCACACGCGCCAAGATACCATTGTATTTGACAATAATTAATGGTAATTAATATGTAAAGTCCAACAGACGTGCAACCTTATCTGGGTGCAGGTTCGTGAGCGGCGTGTGGGTGCGGCACGCGGGCACGCCGGTGGTGCGCGCGTCGGGCCGTGAGTTGTCCGGCGTGCTGCTGGCCGGCATCCTCATGTGCCACCTCGTCACCTTCGCGCTCGTGTTACGGCCCACCGACCTGCTGTGCGCCGTGCAAAGGTGAGGCGTCGCCGTCGTTTTGGGGATGGCGTTCTATTCTGATTATTACAGTCATTTTTTTTTTCGAATGGGTCTACGCTAATGGCTTTTGGCCGTCTTAGCTTAATCGGTCTGGTAACTGCCATTCAGCAGTCGTTTTGGAGGTTACAGTCAGTGTCACACAAAGTTATATATTTCCTGTTCCCTCCATATGCTGATCACGATTCTCAATCTTGTAGCGGTTTTAGTGTAATGGCGTAATGATTCACGAAAAACGTATAAGGGAATTCGCTCGCAAAAGTCACGATAAGCAAACAAAATGTGTGTCAAAGGGAACCATTCCATTGTTTTTATAGCCGGAGGCGGACGGCGGCAAATTCTTTCCATCCCGACTTAGTCCCCGGATTTATTTCTTAATGCTCACATTTAGTTATCTTTCGCGTCCCTGCGTTCGTAGGTTTACTGACTAAAATATTTTGACTCTATTATTATCGAGAGGGCGAATCGAATTAGTTTTGTAGGGCCGCCGGAGCAAAATAGTTAAGATCTAGCTAATTTAGAGTCAGATAAACGAAGACTGTCAATAGATATATTCCGAACATTATTGCAGTAAAAATGTAGTAGGTCGGCGATTAGCATAATAATGTTGTTCCAAGTAAATGATTTTACTTCTATCGCCGGTCACAATAACTGTCTGTTAATATTTCGTATCTCTAGTGCTGTGCATGCGTGCGTGCGTTCTTGCGTACGTACACATAAGAACCCTCCTTACCGCGCAGGTTCGGCACGGGCTTCTGCTTCACTGTGGTGTACGCGGCGCTGCTGACGAAGACCAACCGCATCGCGCGCATCTTCAACGCTGGCAAGCGGTCCGCTAAGCGGCCTGCGCTCATCTCGCCCAGCTCGCAGCTCGCCATCTGCGCCGCGCTCGTCTCCATACAGGTACAGGACCGATAGCGCGACATGGTATCCGCTGGTGGCACCACCTGGTGCTCCGCCGAGCGGTCCGCGCTCATCTCGCCCAGCTCGCAGCTCGCCACCTGCGCCGCGCTCGTCTCCATCCTGGTACAGGACCGGTGGCGCGACATGGTGTCCACTGGTGGCACCATCTGGTGCTCCGCCGAGCGGTCCGCGCTCATCGCGCCCAGCTCGCAGCTCGCCACCTGCGCCGCGCTCGTCTCCATACAGGTACAGGACCGATAGCGCGATATGGTGTCCGCTGGTGGCGCGACATGGTGTCCGCTGGTGGCGCGACATGGTTGGCGCGACATGGTGTCCGCTTGTGACGCCACCATTTGACGCCAACCATACAAAAACGCTCAGGTGGTGCCGCCGTAGGATCCTATTATGATTAAGACTTATTACAGGCTGATTTTAAGATTACACAATAATTGCGTGCACCCGCGAAATGAGGACGGTAGTGAGATGAGCTCGTCGGCGCCCGATATTGTTGTATCCGTTGCGTCCGCTAATGCGGCTTAATATGTTTATGACCGTGATATGTTTTCCGTATAAACAAGCGGGTACATAAATTTAACAAATCCGATTAAATCGTGACGCTCTCAGTTAAAGTGGATTTAAATAATATATTTTACCTTATTAAAACATATCAATTGCCAGCCACATAACACGCGGGTACATGAAAAATTCATATAAATTGAATCGAAGGCTGTCGTGTGCATAAACTAAATGTGCGTTAATATGCGTTGACGTCGCCTTAATAGAAATAGCTAGTGTTTATAGCACATAATATAAATGAATGAATGAATGAATGAAAAACTCTTTATTGCACCAAAAACAAATAGGACATACAGAACATAGAAAAACTAAACTTAAATAAGCACAAAAGGCGGTCTTATCGCTACAAGCGATTTCTGCCAGACAACCTTTATAATCATGACATGTTTACATGTAATATACTGGTAGGTGGCTTTATAGACACGTAAAGAGAAAATTATTTTAATACATATTGTAATTTAAGATTTCATAATACTTTTATATGACATATACTATTTAGATACACTACTTTATAATATTCGTTAATACATACACAAATACTTACATATCGTACTATAGAATAAATAAATAAATACTATTATTAAAAGTAGAAATAATGCATACAAATTATGAACTTATAGTAAAGATCACCATGTTAATTGTGACAAAAAATATACCTTAACTCCATTTTTAAATACGTGCAAAGATTGAGCGCGTCTTAATGAAATTGGTAATCTGTTCCACAGACTGACTGCACGAGCTGTGAATGAAGAGTCAAAAAATTTTGTATTTCTCGTAGGGGGTTTTAATGATATATTAGAATTTCGAAAAGATTTTACACTATCGTCCAAAAATTTAAATCTTTCTTTTAAGTAAGGTGGCGACTTGGGGTCATACAGTATACCATACAGGTGGTACAGTATATGAGCATTCCGCCGAAGTCTGATTGGCAGCCACTTGAGTTTGGTACGAAATTCGGATATGTGATCATATTTTCGTAAACCGAAAATAAATCTAATACAAAGGTTTTGGAGACGCTCAAGTTTATTAAGCTGCTCTTCTGAAATATTTGTGAAACATGTGTCAGCGTAATCTAATATAGGAAGGATAAGCGATTCAGCAAGCAGAATTTTGGTCGGAATCGGCAGAAAATGCTGCAAGCGCCTCAGAGTACTCCACGCACCAAAAACTCTCCTACCGATTTCACCAATGTGCTTAGTCCAAGACAGTGTTGAGTCAAGATGAATTCCAAGATTTTTAACGGATTGTGAGAATGGGATAATGTTTCCTTCGACCATTACTGGGCAAAGATCCTGTAATCGAACCCTTGTCAACAACCTTGGACTGCCGATGATAATCGCTTGGGTTTTCATAGGATTTATGACTAATCCATGAGATTTACTCCAAGCACATATACTTTTCAGATCTTCATTAGTTCGTGCAATAGCCGACGGTAAGTCATTAAGTGATGCGTGGAGATAAATCTGCAAGTCATCAGCATACATGTGAGAGCAGGAGAAGATGTTTTTGGCGATGGTATTAATGAAAATGCTAAACAGTAAAGGCGATAGGACACCGCCTTGAGGGACACCAGCCGTGACTCTTGACCACTCAGATACGACTTCTTCCACCGCAACACGTTGAAGACGATTACATAAATAACCACGGAACCATGCAATCACGGTAGGTGAAAAATTTAGAGAGTTCATGAGTTGCAAGAGAATATCATGGTCAACTGTGTTAAAAGCATTTGTAAAGTCCAAAAGTGTTAAAATCGTTAATTTCCCATTGTCCATGGCACTGCGTATATCGTCAGTCACCTTTATTAATGCAGTAGTTGTACTGTGGCCGGGACGGAAACCAGACTGAAAGGGGTTGAAGTAATTTAACCTATTTAAAAAGTTAACAGTCTGCTGATGGATGAGGCGCTCTAATACCTTAGATAAAAATGGTAGGATAGAAATTGGTCGATAATCCTTACAAAATTGTGGTTTAGGCTTTTTGGGTAAAGGGATAATTTTAGCTCTTTTCCAGAATTCTGGAAAAGTACCTGTGGACAAAGAAAAATTAAGGATATCTGTTAAGACGGGACATATAATATCAATTATTGGAACAATCATGTTACGACTAAGTTCATCACTACCAACCGCATTAGATGAAATTGACATTACACTTTTCTTAACCTCACTGATACTGACTGGACGAAAACAAAAAGGAGAGTGTCTTTCAGGAGGATGAAAAGAGAGATGTTGTAGCGTATTAGTTTTGTCAGTCGTACTCAATGACGTTGATGGCGATGAGAAAAATTTATTAAGATCATCAAGCTTAATATTATTGGTTGGGACCTGCCCACCACGATTACCTATACCCAGAGACTTTAAAAATTTCCATGTTTTAGCTGTCCCACCGCTTTCTACAGATGAATGAATGTAACGCCTCTGTGCATCTCTGCACATAGTGTTGCAGCGATTACGAATTTTTATGTACTTTTCATGACTTTCGTTAGTTTTTTGTCGTCTGTAAGTTGCCTTAGCACGATGTTTCTTAATTATAAGAGCTTTAATTTCATCTGTCAACCATGGTGCAGGTAAATGTTTTATTCTGACAGGCTTGAGAGGTGCATGGTCGTCATATAGTTTGGTAATGATAGATGTGAAAGTTTCAATTTTAGCATCAATGTTATTAGCATCTGTTACCGGAGACCAATCCAAAATGCGTGCATCAGCGCACAACTTTTCCAACTCGATTCCGACAAAGCTACGAACCATACGCGTCTTATGCTTCGGTTTAGGCGTTTTAATCTTACATGATGCAAAAATTAGGTCATGGTACGAGAACATGTCAGCATTGTATTGCCCATGTTTTGCGATAGATGTAGAGGATGCGACAATCATAATATCTAAAAGAGAAGGTGTACAGTTGGGAGCACAATGAGTTGCATTTAGAGGCAATAATTGCATGTTACACGAATTGACAATAGATACTAATTTATTGGACCTATAATCCTTTTTAAGTAGGCACGTGTTTAAATCTCCCATAATAATCATATGTTTATATGCTGGCGAGAGTTCTTCCAACAAACTTTCAAAGGCTGTAAAATAATTTATATGAGAAGAAGGACAGTACAGCACCCCTACCAAAACTTTTGTGTGAAACAGTGTAATATCAATAAATAGATGTTCTGGAGCATTTACTGGAGGAGGCTGAGTGGATGAGCTAATGTGAGAGAAGGGAATATCCGAGCGTAGGTAAATTGCGACACCACCGCCAGTTCGACCAGTTCTGTCATTACGGATCAGCTGGTAACCGGGCAGTGCATAACATTGGGAAAGGAGACACGGTTTAAGCCATGACTCGGATATGAGTATAGCATGGATATTTAGTTTCGGCTCGAATAGCGCCAACATATCGGGGAAATGGGCTGGAATGCTCTGTGCATTAATATGGACCACATTAAAATTTTTGGACATATCTTGAAACTCTATAGCCAAAGATTCATTAAGGGGTACTAAAGATTCTGTACTGTGAAAGGAACAGTTCGATGAAGAACATGATTTAAAATCAATACTTTCCATACTCAAATTTAACTCCATAATATTATCAATAATAAAAATAATATATAGTTACTATATTAACAATAATAATATAAATATGTAAATAAATAACAATACAAAAATAATTAATAATAAAATATATTTTAATAATAATAAATAAAAGAGAGAAAAAAAAAAGCTACTAGGTATAAAGTTGCTACCAGAGCCCACCCGAATAATAAGGCAGATAATGAAGCTGTTTACATTAAATACCACAATACAATACATTGCTTTAATGATAATTAAACTACAATAATTTAATCTTTTCAAGAAAAGAGACACTATAACAATTAGAAATAAAAGTCTAAATAACAGTTTAACCCACATGCAAAAAGAAAAATGAAAATCGAACAAGAAGCATCCAAAGGTACGTCATTAAAACGTCTTATGAGGCGATGACAGTACTTGTCAGCAGCAAGTCTTTTGTCAATTTAAATTTAAAAAGTTATCTGACAACTCACAACTGTCAAGTGTCAAAATCAACTTTTTGTTCCTCCATGCAAAATCAACACTAAATTTTGCATCCATTCCAATAAGTGATAAGTAGCCCATTCTAATAATGTACCTTAAATTCACAAGGAAATCATAAAAATCAGAGTCAAAATAGAGAATTTCTTCCACCTGAAATACATAGTTGGAATACAAAATTGAAGAAGTATGCAGCATAAAGTGAAGCAATGTTTTTACAAAGTAAGTAGATACACATCAACTACACACCATAATAATAATCAGAATGGTAGCAAATATATTTAATTACTGAAGGATAACATTTTTTAAATCTATTATTTTAAGTTATGGCACACTTCAAATTATTACAAGTTTTATTTTGTTGAAATTGACAGTTATTTATATGAAGTATACTTGCAGAAAAATTTATAGTTAGAAATTTTGATATAATAGAGTAGAAGATATACAGGAAATAATTAATGACAAATAAGCAGAGAAGAAGAAAAGAAGTAGGTAATGTATTAAGGTACTAACTTATTTTCCTTTAATATTTTTCCTTGTCCTTGTTGCAGGTGGACTTTTAATCTTCGGCGTGGGTCCAGATGGGATAACTTGACTAGATACCACTGCTGTATTAGTGATCATACCTGGAATTGTATCAAGCTCAGCTTTGTTATGAATACAATGCCGTGAGCCGTCAGGACTTATTACAAAAATGTTGCCATCCCGTGTCCATGACTTGGTCAAACCACAATGTTGCCTAGCTGCCATGAACAAGTTGTGCCTTTTCTTTGTAAGATATTCCGTCAGCGTAATACCAGTCTGCTTAAGTTTGGTTTTTGATTCCCATATTTTACTACGATGGCTCAATTCTTTGAATTTTACCAATATGGGTCTACTCTTAGCCTCCTTGGGACGACCCAGCCTGTAACAGAAGCTAATTGAAGAGACGTCTATACTTGGAACTTCAAGTTGATTGACAAACAGATTTAAAATTTTTTGCTGCGGATTCTCCTTGTCTTCAGGAATACCATGGATGAGCAGCATCTTCTTTCTGCGCATTGTCTCCATTTGATCCAGTGAATCTGTCAACAACTCTAGCTGGGATTGTAAGCTTTTAAGCGCCTGAAGTACGAATTCCTTGAACATATTGAAGTCAGATGCCAACTTATTTGTAGGGCTTACTGAGTGTGGAGAAGAATTTTCAAGGTCCCTCTGGAAGTCAGCCATTCTTGAATTAAACATTACTGTCATATCTGCAATTGTCTGTTTAATTGACTCCATCTTGTATTAAAGGTTTAAAGTGTTCAAGAGTTCTTGAAGATAGTTAGTGAAAGATGTGATAGTGATGAAATTAATGCAAAAATTTATTGTGAGAACATTTAGGGGGAGCACAGGTAACTTTTTATTTAGTAACACATTAAAAATAATAACTGATAATTGTAAGTATTCAAAATAAATATCAGAGCGATTAAAAATTGCGTGTGTCTTTTTTGTCGCCTACCCTCAGATTATATTTTAAATATATTTTAGTATAATTTTTAATTATAAATAAATAAATAAAATCGAAAATATTTCTACAAATACCTACTCGACACTGGCAGAATGGTGCAAAACCTTTGCAACTGCGATTACCAAAAAAAAAAGAAGAATAAGTATCAATAAGCGTCTTTTTTTATAACTTTATTTTGTGTTGAGTATGTAGTGTAAATTCTGAGTTTGCTTAATCATAAGTTTTTAGATTTTAATTTACATAATTGTAACACACCCAAAAACACCACAAATAATATACATTATTATGTATATGTATTCCAATTCCGAAGCAAGCCGTTCTCAAGTCAAGGTTGAGTAACGAGTCTCGTTTATTAATACGTTCGCACTCACTTAATACGCCGTACCTAGAGCTGTACTTGAGTACGGTCTATTAATTAAAACAACATCTTAAGTACTTTCTTGAGAATTGTCTTAGAGATAAGAACGCTTTATTAATACGGGCCTTAGTGCCGCCTATAACGATTCAAATCATAAAGTAATATGCAGCTACTAATAACAGCTAGAAATAAAACACAGACAATATTATACTTTGTGAAAAGTAACTTTCCACATTTATTCCCAATTATAATTACATTATTATTCTTTCAATTATTTAAAGTTATAAAACAGAAGTAATAACCATAAAATGTCATGAGGGAATATTTAAACAAATTCAAATTACAGAAATAGGTAACAAGTACGTCACCTGAATATTTCAGTTTCCCGTGTGTGGGAATATCCGGGTGTGATTCGCAATTTTATAGACTACCCCCACTACAGTGTTGGGGTTGCCACAGTTGCCATAGACTTTACTTTTTGTTTTTAACTCCCCCACACCGATTTCGATGACGGTGGCCGCTTTCATTGAAACCAGGAAGTTACGCAGGAGTAATTTTATAGTGCCCAAGTGTGTGCGCAGTACACAAGATAACTCACTCTTCTTTTACTCTCATAACACAGTGGGACGGATAACCGACACGACTAGCGAGAGATCAGGCGTAGGTTCGACTTTTTACATGCCCATCCGACGCATGGATCATCTTTCTTGTCAGACAATCAGGTGATCAGCCTGCATTATCCTAAACAAACTTGGAAACAACATTTTTTGTTGTTCGATGCGGGAATCGAACCCACAACCTACGAGTCGAGAGCCAAGCTCTAAGCCACTGGACCACGGAGGCTGTTAATATATATTATAGAGGGTATGCTGAGGCCATAGACTTTAATTATTATAGTTTTTTTTTCATCAGTCATTTACACAATTACATAATTCTTTTGAAATAATATTAATCGTTACATCAACGACTCATTAACCAACTAAGGTTTAATATTTATCATAGTAGTAGTAGTATTGTTCAAACCGCATTAATATTGATTTTGCTAAATATTTAACGAAACTAACGAAACCAATTGATATGACGTGTTAATGAAATTAATATCCGACTTGTGTATTTCATTACCGAGCAACATTAAGAATGTTTTGCTTCATAATTAAGTACAAATATCTTATCGATATCTATACCTCTATATTATATAACCATATTTAATAAGGGGATAGATCACACCTACAGTATATATACGAGGGCTGATTGATAAGTTTCCGAAACGACAAAGAAAAACTTCAAAAATCTATTTAAAATAAATTATTTCTCAACGTAGTTTCCTTCTACCTCGATGCATTTAGTCCAGCGCTACTCCAATGCCGTTACACCAGTTTGATAAAATGTTTTCTCCAACCCCTCAAAATACTCGTCCACGGCAACAATGACTTCTTCATTTGATGAAAATCTCTGGCCACCTAACCTTTTCTTCAGGTTTGGGAATAAGTGGAAGTCGCACGGGGCCAGATCCGGGGAATAGGGTGCATGCGGTAGCAATTCGAACCGCAATTCATGGAGTTTGGCGACTGCAACCATTGACGTGTGTGCAGGTGCGTTGTCATGGTGGAACAAATTTTTTTTCTTGGCCAAATGTGGTCGTTTCTTCTGGATTTGTTCACTTAATTTTTGCAGCAAGCTTGCGTAGTACTCTCCATTTATTGTTTTTCTTTTTTGCAGATAATCCACTAAAATAATCCCTCGAGCATCCCAAAAAACAGTCGCCATCACTTTGCCGGCCGACAAAACCGTTTTTGCTTTCTTCGGCGCAGGTTTTCCACTCTCAGTCCACTGCTTAGATTGTTCTTTTGTCTCGGGAGTATAATGATGTATCCAGGTTTCATCGACTGTTACATAACGCCGCAAAAACTCATTAGGATCTCGGCTAAACAGCGCCAAACACTCCGATGAATCGTCCACTCGACGTTGCTTTTGGTCTACAGTGAGCAAACGCGGCACCCATCGCGCGCAAAGCTTTTTCATTCCCAAATGTTGGTGCAAAATTTTAAAAACGCGTTCAGATAAAATGCTCACCATCTCTGCTATCTCTCGCAACTTTAAGCGCCGATCATTCAACACAATTTTGTGAATTTTTTTGATCATGTCCGGATTCGTGACTTCATTTGGACGGCCAGACCTGTGGGCGTCTTGGCAGCTTTGTCTTCCACGTTTAAAATCAGTTACCCAGGTGTGAATTGTACTCAATGCAGGAGCAGAATTACCTAAAACACTGTCTAGCTTGGTTTTAATCTGGGTTGCTGTTTTCTCTTTTAAAACGTAAAACTTTATCACTGCACGAATTTCGTTTCTTTCCATTGTTAAGAAAATTTACGACAGAGAAAGTTCTACGTCCTCTCAAACAAATTCCATCAGTTCGATTAAATTCAAATTTGGCGTTCTATTTTCAAAAAGATGCCAGAATATAATGTAATATTCCTTTTTTGCGTATCATTTTTTTAAGTTCGTCGTTTCGGCCAGTTATCAATCAGCCCATTGACGCGTACATACCGTGATCACGCGCATTGAAGTACGGCCGCTCGGCAGTAAATTAAAAAAAGTATAATTGTACACTGCTATTTTTGTATATGCTATGTATACGTTTTGGGTGAATAATACGAAATTCGACGTATAAACTAACACAATTTAATATACTGTAGGTACATATTGACAAACTTCACAAATATTTTAACTATAGTTTGCGAATTTAACAATTTTAACCTTACACCCTGATTTCATGAAGAGAACTTTTCTTCCAAGTTATATATTTTTAATATTGTAAATGACGCCATTTAAGTTTGTTTGCCAAACTTGAATATTATGTATTGAGTATTAGGTGTAGTGATTTGTGATCATGGCAACTTTATACATAATCTGTCTGTCACTTGTTTGGAGTTTTGTCACTTGGAATAACGCTGAACTACGAATACAATGGTCGACACATAGCCTGCAGTTAATAATTTATAATCTCGCCCATCCCGCTCTGTCAATCCTGAAATATAACAAAAACCAATAGAGAAGATGAGATTTGTTAGTAAAAATGTGTTTAGTAAACCTACCCACTGTATTGTGGCATATTTTTTAGCCCTGACTCAAAAAGAGGGGTGTAAATAGTCATAAGTTTGAAGTGACTATGTATCTGTCTATGCATTTGTCTGTGGCATCGTAGCTCCTAGGACCTAGATTTTACTGCGGAATTTTTTTGCGGAACAAATTTTTTGGGAAAATTATTCTGAGCGAAATCGGACAATAAGTTTTGAAGTAATTCAAAGAAAGTCTATGTCGCGTAAAGTAATTCAAAGAAAACCTATTGCGCGTTGAGAGTTACGGAATCGTCCTTAGACATGTCGTGACATGCTCTTGGTCAGTTTAGGTTATTATTTTATTTATTAATTGTATTTTGCTGCAATTGTAATCACCCTACTTATAGTGTTCTGTAACGGGAGTTCCAAAAAAAAAACGATTTTATTTAAAAGATTTATTGAAGTTAAAAATTACAAACTATTTTACATTTAAATTTAACTAAAATGAATCAGATCTATGTTGGATCTAAACTCAAGAGTTATAACTAAATTAAGACCTCCGACTTTGACCGATGTAAGATCTGAAGTGTCTAACTTAACTCCAAATTCACGGTTCCCCGGAGCTGGGACCACCGCGATGATGCAGCGACAGTATATTATGACGATTTCTTTCGTAATTTACGAAGAGACTGCACGACATGTATTTTCTTTATAGTCCAAGAGGTGGCTTCAATTATATTATATGTTAATTATAGTCCAAGAGCATGTTCGACAGCAACTGACCGATGATGATGATTCCCATGTATTGGTATTCGGCAATTCGGTGCTAATTCCATATTACATAGGGGGTACATACGTAACACGCTATCGACGAAACCGAATTATTGTGTCATACATTTTTCTCTTTGTTTTATAGTAATAGTCTTTAGATTATATCAACCATAGTGGCTCTAAAGTTTTAAATACTTCAATGAATTTTAATAAATTTCATTAGACCACGTGCCATTTTTGGGGTTCCGTACCCAAAGGGTAAAAATGGGACCCTATTACTGCTGACTTTGCTGTTCGTCCGTCTGTCGCCAGGCTGTATCTTAATTCTTAACCTTCTTATACCGTGATAGCTTGACAGTTAAAATTTTCACACATGTGTGGTGTAGGTATTTCTATTGCCGTTATAACAACAAATACTAAAAACAGAGTAAAATAAAAATTTGAGGCTCACATACAACAAACGTGATTTTTTCCGTTTCGTACGGAACCCCTCTTGCTGACTGGCACTTGACCGGTTTTATTTTACACTCGAATTTTATTACAGTTCAGTCCAATTTTATTGCCGTTCATCCGTACAGGTCAGAATTAATGTTGCTAACTTAGTTATTTTACAAAGTTTTACTACTAAATTTTGTATTTTATTCCCTTCTTAGTAGGAATTTAGTTCTTAGTAGTGGTTTTGTAGAAAATAGCTAGACAGTAATTATAATATGCACAATGGCCTGCTGTTATGACACCTTATCATAATAGCACATAGTTGCAAGCATCCGTAAGTCGCTTAAAACTACCGATTTAATTTATATATACGTAATATTTCCTACTATATTTTTTTAGTTTATCGGTTAAATATTAAAACTGAAAATGTATGTATGTTTGTAAGCACAAAATCCCTAAAAAAACTTTTAGGGATTCCTAAGTTTAGTAGCTTTTTTATAATTATCGGTGCTCTTTTTGTACTTTTTAGTAGAAAACGACGCGAGTTTAGTAGTTTCGCAAAAACAGAGTTGACAACACTGGACCGAATCGCTTCAGTCCATACGGCCGACTGATGCGATCTCGAAATTGTACACAGACGATACGATTTTGCAGCCGTTCAGGCCGAACTGAAGGAAAACCGGACCGTGTATGGGGCCCCTTAGACATGTCCTGACTTTTGGTTACGTTTTTTATTTTTTGTTCGGTTGAAAGTCGTGACTGTACAACTGCTTGCAATACTCAAGACTTCATTTATTATTATTTTATTTCTCAATATTATTCGTCTTACTATTCCCGTTAATAAGACAGTGAAATGTCAAAAAAAATATTTCAAAAAATTGACCAATGAGTGACGCATACCTAAGCCGTGCATTATGCGTCACTCATTGGTGAATTCACAGCAATCATAGTAATCCATTTTGACATATTATGTACACGTAATTTATTGACATTTAATGTTTTCCTAAAGCGAATAATAATCTAAGCGACCTTAAATAAACGGATAAAAAAATAAAAAATAAATAATCCTTAAGCTTTCATAATAATCCCGATATTTCCCTAGTCCTAGCAAGTTGTATGGGAGCCCCCTTAGATAATTACTTTATTCTGTTAAAGCGGCAACAGAAATACATCTCTACAAGCATCTATGAAAATTTGAACTGTCTAACTATCACGGTTCGTGAGATACAGCCTGGTGACAGGCGGATAGACAGACGGACAGACAGCGGAGTCTTAGTTATGGGTCCCGTTTTACCCTTTTGGTACGGAACCCTAAAAACAGCTATCTAATGATTTAATTGATGAGTTAATGTGAAAATTAACGACATTAATGCAGTATAGTTTCACACATGATGAATCTACTATTATTTTTTAATCCACATCCAGCTTCAACTGCTTAGCATATTTCAGCTATTTAATTCCACTGAAGTATCTATTGGTGGCACTGGATTTTGTATAGAACTAAGAGGAATAGACACGGCAAGAGTCGAGACAAGCATATCAGTTTTTTTTTAATGTATCCGTAGTTTAGCTCACGTCGCATTCGAGTTTTTGAGCCCTCCTTAATCTGTTTTTTAAATTAGGAAAATAGGTAGATACTTTTCGCGTGCTTATTATATATAAAATAATCATAAAAAGAGGCTACCGCCTTAACGTGGAGTAGGCAAGATTAGATTTAATAAAATAAATTTTAGGTCTACGAAAGTAAGTCGTAGGAAAAAGTTAGTCTATCATTTTTAGAAAATGATACATTTTGTATGGTTAATTTATGGATCGACTGTGCCGATTTTGAAAGTTCTTTTCCAATAGAAAGCTACATTATTTGTAAATTGAAAAGTTATATTACATTTCTTATGATATCAGTAGTTTTAAATTATTAAGTGTAAAACTAGATCCATTCATGGAAAGGTATTATAATCAAAGGTTTCAAAACTAAATTAGGCTATAACAGACATTTGACAGAACAAATTTGATTGATTTCACCATACCTCAAATTCAAGTCGGTCCTGTGCCTGATCTCTCGCCAGTCGTGTTGGTTTAATCCACCCCACTGGTTATGAGAGCGATGGAAGAGTGCTCTTGTGTATTGCCCACACACTTGGGCATTATAAAAATAACTCGTACTGCGCTACCTGCGTAGCCGCGCTGGTTTCCATGAAACCCCCCACCGCCACCGAAATACTGTGGGAGCTATTGTACCTCAAATGTCAAAATGGCCCCAAACAATCCCAAAAGTGGGGCCATTTAAGTGGGTGCCCCCACTTAAATGCCTTTTTTTTCGAGTCGATGTCGAGTTTTTGCCTCGACATGTCTCGTCTATAATATACAGTATGTTTCGTCTCGAGGTTAAGATGTTTTAACAGCAGATAAAAGGTTTAATTTTCTCGACAAAACACCCCCCCCTTTTGGGGGTCGCAACCCTCACCCACCGAGCAATTGAATACTTTATATTTTTGTTACTACCTTACGTAGAATAAACCTAAACAAATAATTTTATTTATGAGATACATATTGATGAATTTATTTAATTAAAATTGTTTAGAAAAAATCTAAAAAAACACATATGATTACGTAAGGTAGGAACCAAAACATAAAATATTTAATTGCTTATAGCTCGGGGGGTGTGAGGGTTGCGACTCCCAAAAGGGCGGTGTTTTGTCGATAAAATTGAATCTATTTTCTGCTGTTAAAACATCTAAACCTCGAGACGAAACACACTGTATAATATTATGTCTATGATTATAATAAATAGCAGAGATGTCCAGTGCTGGCCACATACGAGGGCTGATTGATAAGTTTCCGAAACGACAAAGAAAAACTTCAAAAATCTATTTAAAATAAATTTATTTCTCAACGTAGTTTCCTTCTACCTCGATGCATTTAGTCCAGGGCTTCTCCAATGCCGTTACACCAGTTTGATAAAATGTTTTCTCCAACCCCTCAAAATACTCGTCCACGGCAACAATGTCTTCTTCATTTGATGAAAATCTCTGGCCTGGAAGTCGCACGGGGCCAGATCCGGGGAATAGGGTGGATGCGGTAGCAATTCGAACCGCAATTCATGGAGTTTGGCGACTGCAACCATTGACGTGTGTGCAGGTGCGTTGTCATGGTGGAACAAAATTTTTTTCTTGGCCAAATGTGGTCGTTTCTTCTGAATTTCTTCACTTAATTTTTGCAGCAAGCTTCCGTAGTACTCTCTATTTATTGTTTTTCCTTTTTGCAGATAATCCACTAAAATAATCCCTCGAGCATCACAAAAAACAGTCGCCATCACTTTGCCGGCCGACAAAACCGTTTTTGCTTTCTTCGGCGCAGGTTTTCCGGTCTCAGTCCACTGCTTAGATTGTTCTTTTGTCTCGGGAGTATAATGATGTATCCAGGTTTCATCGACTGTTACATAACGCCGCAAAAACTCATTAGGATCTCGGTTAAACAGCGCCAAACACTCCGATGAATCGTCCACTCGTCGTTCATTTGGACGGCCAGACCTGTGGGCGTCTTCGCAGCTCTGTCTTCCACGTTTGAAATCAGTTACCCAGGTGTGAATTGTACTCAATGCAGGAGCAGAATTACCTAAAACACTGTCTAGCTTGGTTTTAATCTGGATTGCTGTTTTCTCTTTTAAAACGTAAAACTTTATCACCGCACGAATTTCGTTTCTTTCCATTGTTAAGAAAATTTACGACAGAGAAAGTTCTACGTCCTCTCAAACAAATTCCATCAGTTCGATTAAATTCAAATCTGGCGTTCTATTTTCAAAAAGATGCCAGAATATAATGTAATATTCCTTTTTTGCGTATCATTTTTTTAAGTTCGTCGTTTCGGCCAGTTATCAATCAGCCCAGGTACAAAGCCCAAGTATGAAAAATGGCCGCCATTTTTAAAAACAATAGCATTTGCCATTTTGGATTTTCTTTTTCAGTCTGTGGTCTGAGCTGACTGCTGGCGTCCTTCCAACTCTAATGGCACGCGGTATTTGAAATTATAATCCTTATTTGGCTGATATATATATGCAGGGATAGATAGGATCTCAAAACAGATGGTTCCAATCCTAAACTAGAAGTTTCTAGTTTTTTTTACTGAAAAAGAGTAAAGGTTTACTCGACTACGGCAAAGACAAAAGGAAGGGTAATGATTTTAGCAGTCTACGTACGTATGTGAGTATGTATGTATGTTTGTTTGTTCCACGGTAACGCCTGATCTTCTTAAACGATTATAATGAACGCGGTGTCAATATATTCGTAATAATGGCCCGGGTTACGTAGTCGGGTAATAGTTTTTGACATAATTAGCTGTGCAGTGTAAGTAGTACCTACAGATAGCAAACCTAACGTAGCTTATGTATCTGTGGTTCGTTTGGAATGCCAGGTCTATTTGGATTTTTTAATATCTTTGAAACTTAAAATAAATTTAGGTACATACCTATGGACGTTTTATTAGGACACCATAATCTGAATAATATACAAATGCGATAAATAGCATACATTATATTATACTGGTTTATATGTATTACTTACTATTCGATAGAGCATCCTTGTGAAAAATGTAATAAGATTTCTTTACTTAAAACGAATGTACTACCTGTTCAAAAATATCATGTCATGTCATATGGACTATGTTATAGCAATAATACATATCTAAAGTCGAAATTCGCAAATAGTCCTACTAATATTATAAATTTATGTGAAAGTTTGCGAGGATGGATGTTTGTTACTCTTTCACGCAAAAACTACTGAACGGATTTCGATGAAATTTGGTATAGTAGTTGGTGGTAGTTTAAGCTCTGGATTAAGACATTCCGAAAAATTACAGTTTTCCCGTGGGATACTGTATTTACGCGGGAGGAGCCGACGGCAACTGCTTGTACTTAATTTATGTAGTTTATTTAATTTTAATTTTAACTTTATATGGGCCTAGCTTTTGCCTCTTAGATTGAATGTAAATATCATGCCCGATTGACAAATGACCAAAAAATTTTATTTATCTCCACACCTTCCTCCACATAAACTATAACTGTGCCAAATATCATACTCCTCCGTTCGCACAATTTTCGTGAAAATGTACTGAAAGTTTTTGCTTCACGTATTAATCCTTACTTCCTTACTAATAATATTATAAATGTGAATGTGAGTTTGTTTGTCTGGTTGTTACGCTTTCGTGTAAAAACTACTTTACCGATCATCGTGAAATTTGGCACATATATAGAGTAGACGACGGGGAAGGATATAGGCTACTTTTTATCGCGGGAAAATGTACGGTTCCTTCTAGATTTCCTTTTGCGCGTACGAAGTGGCGGGAAACATCTAGTATATAATAATATGATAAGTACAATATTATACTTAATTCTTTCCTTCTTTCACTAGTATGCCGCACGGCATACTTAAACAAACAAAGCTGTAACAGCGAACAGTTAGCGTTTTACAGTTATTTTTAAACAAAAGCGACTCGGGTAGAGAACACAATGGCAGAGGCACATTATTGCATATTTTGTTTTTAATTAAAGCTTTTATGTGCTCTCTCATACTCATCAATAAATGGAATTTTCTAGTAAGCTAGGCTGTACTGTAAACAAAATGTGTAAGTTTTTTTTTTACTTTATTTTTCGTCTTTCTTTATTTCTATTAAGCTCATGGAGCTTAAAATGTGTGAGTGACTGTTGATGATGAATGTGGAGGAATATGGAGGAAAATGAATACATCTCGAAGATATAGTTTTTATTATAAACAAGTTACTGTATGTATAAAAAAACGACCCGTTAGTAATTAATATTGCAAAATAATTCTTAGGCGTTTATTTCAATAATAATTGGGTCTGTTCAACGATTTTTGTTAAAATGATCTCTTGGTGTTCTTATGTATACAGTAGGTGGTATCGCTGTATCAGCTCCAAGATGGTACATAACAGAAATGTATTACCTATATAGAAACAAAATATTGGTAAACGTTCTCTTTTCACACAAAAAATGTAGGGACTCTACTCAGTGCCAGATCAAGCCAGCGCGAGCCCTGTAGCAAATTCTGTCGCAAAGCTGCTTAAATTATGTAAAAACCTTATCTAAAAGTCTGCACACGCTAAAAAGTACCTACTTAGTCAGAAAAGAACAGTGAGCGAGAAAGTTTTTTCTACGTATTCACCGGTAAAATGTAATAAATGTATATAGTAAATAATATTATATAAATGCAGAGTTATATTTTCAGTGCTGTTTTTACTATGTATGCAAAATATTTTTACGCTCCCACGGTCGTTGCGGTCAGACACATGTTGGAGCACGGGGCCCCCCAAAGCGCGGGCTAGCATTTGGTACATCTGCTACTAGGCAAATCCGGTACTGACTCTACTCGTAGTTTCTGCCTAAGTATGTTTTAATAGAGAAAAGTAAAATACCGCACAAGTATACTATACGAGGTAATCTACTTATCCGGGTTGGTTGTTACCGGTACAAGGTTGGACCTTGCCCGATTTGCCAACCGTAAAGTAGTAGCCTTCATAATATTGTAAATTACTTTCGTAGATTTTAGTACTTATAGAATTAGGTTATGTGAGGCTAAACGACTGAGAATTGTATATCATGACAGCGCAGCGCCTACTACAATTTTCATTGTGTAATATTACGAACTAGCCCGCCCTGCCCGCAGCTTCATCCGCGTGGAGAAAAACTTCTTCAGCAAATAACTCACTGCAATATACTTCTGTATACAATATTGAAAATGTTTTTTAGGGTTTCGTACCCAATGGGTAAAAACGGGACCCTATCACCTCGACGCGATGTGCGAGACCGCTTGACTTATTATATTTTTCGCGCTTGAATATAAATTTTACAATATCTTCTAAAAATAAGATATTAATTTAAACTGTATGGTTTATTACTATAATGTGTATAAAATGCTTAAAGTGAGGAACGTAAGGATCAAGTGTGTACGCCACCGGCCTCGGGCCGGTCTAACCGCAATATCCCTGCATTTTAAATCTGTAATATCATCGAAAATATTCATTTAAATTACATGCTGTATGTACAATGTATTTAAGGTTCTTAATTGGATAAGGATTAATGCTGTATTACTGAAAATCGCTTCGTAAATAAGCCATTACTTCTCGTAAAAAGTAGAGGATAAAAAATGGTTATTGTGGGTTATCCCTGAGAGATAGACATCTCGGACTTTTTTGAAGACCTTTATAAGATGTTTATACTGTAGTACATTATTTTGATCTATCTCATAAGTAGAGTTCAGCCAGCGTTTGTAATGTGAGCGCAAAAAAAATGCGTTTATTTAAGACATTAGAAATCTCTAAATTAATCAGTTTTTCACTATATTATGCATGTTATATACATAATATGAACCTTCCTCTTGAATCACTCTATCTATTAAAAAAACATCAAAATCCGTTGCGTAGTTTTAAAGATCTAAGCATGCATAGGGACAGACAGAAAAACCGACATTGTTTTATACTATGTAGTGATAAGTTGTTGTGAGCTGTCCGTGCTTACCTATAGGTATCATAGATCCGTTACTAAACATGCTTCACTATTTTCGTCTTTTCTACTGTCAAAGGCTTTACTTTCAGGGTGTATTGGCGGATGGATGTTTTGCGTTCGCACTATACTTACATGTGTTTGTTTGTGTTCATGTTTGACTGTCTTTAACGCAGAAACAGGTGGACGTTTTTAATTAAATTTGGCACACTAATACCACATACCACAGAGTAAAAAATATATTTACTTACGTACAGAGCTGTTTCAGCTTTCATAGAACGATCCAAATCGATCCAAATTTGAAAATTTTGACGTCCCCTTCAACTGCCCACAATTTTTCCACACAGTCGTGGACACACCGTATGCTTGTAGTAGTGCAATCAAATCGAAAGCTAACTATGTAGCTGTTTATCTGTCCGTCTTTAATCTTTGGTAATAGTATGTAGTAGCTTTAAACACATATGATACTTTTTATCCCACAAAATGGTAGAGTTCCTACACAAAATATACTTTTCTTTTTTCGCGAGCGGAGTCGCGGGTTACAGCTAGTATACCATAGACTCTTATTCATTTAATATAAACCTTGAAACACACCGCTCATTAGTAAGTACTCGCATTGTGTCAATTTATTTCGTCATTAAATAGGCTATGATATGTAGCTCATCCGCAGCTTGGCGGCCTGCCAATGTCAGGTGGTCTGAGATAGTGATGTCCAAGTATGATATCGATAGTTCATCTTCGAAAATGCTGATAAGTCAAATGGTAAAGACTTAGCTTTGTGGTAGGCAATAGACGAAAGTGGTGATCTACCTATAAATAAATATGTTAATCTATCTATGAATAATAATTATATTAATCGAGCCTATTTCAAAGTATCTAGGGGCACGGTATTGGTTCACCAAACTTACCCAGCACTTCAACTCCTGTGTACCGAGGATCAACAGTGGTAACCAACCACAAAACCCTTTGATCAGGGGTGCATTAGGGACATGCTAAATCTGTCTTGGGACCCGAAACGAAATTAATCACAAGAATGTAGGAGGAGTAGGAAGTGTTTCAGTTTTCCTCCCCAAGCAAAGCGGGAGACAGCAAAATTGTGATGACACTGGGGGCACATGCACGTTGTAATTTTCTCGTAAATAATATCATTCATAGTTTAGGCCACCCACTTCAGCACGCATTGCATAACCACCATATAAATGCGTTTTGCCTACACAAGAATAGACATACTGATAGATTGTATGGACAAAATGTCAGATTTCCTTTATCAATCTGTCATTTTGTCTATTCTTCCGTAGAAAGAAACTATTTCAATGGCGGACATGCTACTCGTACAAGACACTCTTATTTCGTCACCACGCGATTGATAATAAAGTATGTTTATCGAAATTCATGTAAATGTATTATTTTACATTATTTATCTAATATACATATAGCACGTTGAAAGATTTTTTCAACCGACTTCCGAAACACAGGAGGAGGTTATCGATTCGTGTGTGTGTTTGTTTTTTTTGTATGTATGATACGCGATTACTCCACTGTATGTGGACTTATTTTCGAAATTATTTTTTTATTTTAAATAGTTGACTCCCAAGTTCGTCCCATTGCCACCAAGATGACCTGGTGATGGGATCCATGAGGAGTTGAGAGAAATCCTCATCATTAATAGGGATACTTATAGTGATTTTGACTTTTTTTTGAAGTAACTCGAGTTAGCATATGCAACCAAAAAGTAAGTTGTTGTGCCAATATATACCTTGGATCCAAAAGCACTGAACGGCACTCCTCAGTCTTTGAAGATACACGTTTGGAAATTTCAGCATTGTTTATAAAGTTTATAAAAGCATATTATGTCATGGTTAAATAATCATCATCTCCTCCACCATCATCACACCATACATCGTGATATGATGTTGATATAGGTATCCTCATAGTTTTTTACATCCAAAAAGTAAAATGTTGTGCCAAGGTATACCCTGGATCCAAAAGGACTGAACAGAACTCCTTTCTTTAAAGATACGTGTTTGTAAATTTTAGAATTATTTAAGGAACTGCAAGCATATGTCACTATTAAATAATCACCATCACCACCACCATCATCACACCATACATCACGATATTGATAAGTTGAAGTATATATTTCTCATATTTTTTACGCCGATATCGATTTCTTTGAACATTCACAGCTATTTTTTGAGGTGGAATATTTAATAGGAGTAGCTGCATGTCAAACACCTGGCAAATATAAAATAATGATACGTCTCCAAGAATACAAAAAAAACATCGATGATGATAGGGTCCATATGGAATCGAGGACACTTTCATTAGGAAAGTTAATAATTATCGTTAAGCTTATTTACACATTTTTAATTTCCGCGAATGGTAATTAGTGCGTTGTTTACGAATTGGTCTTGGGTTCAAATCCCAGTCAGATTAATATTTTTGTGATTCCTTTTATTTCCTTTCTCTTATATTTTTATTTATTTTTAAAAAATTTATCGTCCTACTAAAACTCCGAGCAAATATCGGTCTCCCAGGTACTAGTTAATTATATTATAATATCACTAAAAAGAAAAAAAAAAAAACATATAATCCGACTTCCAAATTAAAAGCAATAACATTCTTAAATATAACTAAAAAGTATGAAATAATTCTTATTGTCGAAAGAATTCCCCTTTAAAATTCTGCTAAAACTTAACTATTTCTATACTCAATCTTCTTATTTTTGAAGTCCAGCCCAAACAATTGTATAAATCCTTTGATAAAAAAATAATTGTACAATATTGTTTTGACACACCTACGTCCTTATGCATACAAATAATATTTTAAAGAACTCACGTTGAAATTGGCTGGTACCGACTTCAAAAAGAACAGGATTTAGAAGAGAAATTGTTAAGTTTTAGCAGAATTTCAAAGGTGAACTCTTTCGACAATAAGAATTAGGTATTTCATACTTTTTAGTGATTTTTAAGATGGTTACTGCTTTTACATTGGAAGTCGGTTTATGTATTTTTTTAAATATTTATTTATTATCTAGTACTTACACAAAAATGTATGTCAAAATGTTAATAAAAAATAATGATTTAATCTCTACCTAATATTTTTGTCATTTTTTAAGGATTATAATATCTCTGTCTTATCTCTACTCTCTACTACATATTTTTTTAAAGGCCATAAAATTTGTTAATTTTACTATTCTCATTCGTAGTTTCTCAAAAGTAGATAAAATTGACTGATGTCGATACATCCAAATAATCGATACGAACCCCATTCCTCAGCATACGTAAGACATTACATAGGGGTCCGTCCTATGCAAACTATAACTGTGCCAATGGCACGCCAGTTTATGGCAAACCGATATGGGGACGGAAGCAAAACAAACAATCTGGATTATGCCAGACTGTAGTTGGCGAGGAGACGCGTCGCCACGGTAAGGGATGACGTTTTATCTGCCAGGTGATATTGACTTTACTTCCTTAATGGAAATAGAATATAATATTTATTCTTCTTTATATATTAAAATTGATTGCAATTCTAATGTATCGCTAAAATACGAGAACAGCTGGACCGATTTGGCTAATTTTGGTCTTGAAATAATTGTTTGTGGAAGTTAAGGGATGGTTTAAACGGTGAGAATTAATGAAAAAAAAAATGCTCTGCAAACACTAAAAACGACGATTGAATTTTCTCATTCTAACTGTTAAATGTAATCAAATTGTCACTTGACTGTCAAATATATAAGGTGCGTTCTGTTTTTCTGTTTGGTTTATTTCAGAAAAATCATCTGGTCCCAGTAGCACAAAGTAGAAAATATTTATACTTATGCACAAAGAAACAGCTTTCATAGAACGATCCAATTCGATTCAAATTTGAAAATTTTGACGTCCCCTTCAACGGCTCATAATTTTTCCACACAATAATCGAAAGTTAATTATGTAACTGTTTATCTGTTCCCCTTTCTTTAATCTGTGCCCAGTAGGTTGTAGTAGTTACATATACCTAAGAACATAAAATATAAGAACCCTAGTGGTATTATTAGGATATTTTTAGTATTCTAAAGGATACATACACTAGATATTATATAATATTAGAGAGCAAAATGTATATATTATTATTAGATGAAGCTTGTAAGTGTAATTGGCATGCCAAAACTTAATAGTATTTTGTTATTGTAGTAATATAATCAAATCAAAAATTAATCAGTTTTGTGTATTACAATTTACAGTATATTGTAAAAGTGTATCTTAAATAAATATACATATTAAATAAAAAGGTATAGTTTTTGGTGTTGAAATTGTAGATGTATGTGGGTGTGGATTTGTTTGTAATCTTACTGTAGTAAAGTTACGAAAATGACCGTTTTCGCAACAGCTCGGAATCAGAATGATTAATAAATGACTGACCATCGTCCAACTCGTAATGTTTGCCAGCTCAAAGCGGTTAACCGCCTTTGATGGACTTGCATTTGACTGTTACCGATGTAAACCGTTTTCGGACCGACTAACTACAGACAGACTAGGGACTATGTTGTCCGGAATCCGTAAGGCCGGGGATACTTCAGAGCACTGAAAATAGAACTCTGCGCTAATATAATAGAGCTGAAAATCGAACACACGAGAGTCAAGTGAAATGTCAATGTCAAATCTGACAACAAGACACTAGACACTTCTAGAGTTCTATTTTCAGTGATCTGAATTTTCGCGGTCCCGGATCGTATAGTCCCAGCCTTACAGAGACAGATTAGCTGGTTATCTGCTGATACAGGGATGAAAGGATGTCGCATAACTTACATGCTTGTCAGTAGGGTGGGAATGGACCTCCATAATGTAACCAAAACTAACGGATATCCAAAATAAGAAACTATCCGTAGCCATAACTGAAGCCGATATAAAAGTTTCGGGTAATATCGAATAAAGGTGGAGTCTAAAGGACATGATCCAAAGTCCATACTAAAGAAACCCAGAGTCGACAGCAATGAAATGTTTTCTAATGAGTTTACTTTAAATCATATTTGATGTCACCAAAGGGGAACCCTGAAATACGCCGAGTATAGAAGTTAAGTTAAATTTGAAATTTTTCAAAATTTAACCCCCAAGAGGGTAAAATCGGGGATGCATGTTTAAAATCTAATTTCACGCGGGCGAAGATGCGTGCATTAATGCTAGTTGGAGATAAAACAAGAAGATACACGTTTCATTGTAGGAGCTCGAATGTCAAGTTGCACCGCGCTGCACAGCGCATGTGCAGTATATGACTGAAATTTCATACAAAACGTGTATCTTTTTGTGTAGTGAATAAAATTAAATTTTTAATAGCAATAAAAATGCAGCTTAGCGTCGCGCCAAGTATCGTCGCAGTGTGAACTAGCCCTTATTCTCTTATTCGCCTTGTACATTGTGCTGTATGGGGTGCAAATTTACAAATTGTGGTTTATCATACAATTAGTATTAAACACCCACAATTATAAGTAGACTAGCTTCTTGCCCGCGTGGATACAGTATCCTACGGGAACAGTGTACTTTTCTGGGATAAAATGTAGCCTATTTGTTAATCTAGAACTCAAACTACTACCATACCAAATTTCATCAAAATCCATTCAGGAGTTTTTGCGTGAAAGAGTAACAAATATATATCCATCCATCCTCACAAACTTTCTCATAAATATAATAGTAGTAGGATATCAAAGAATTGGTGACAAAATTTGCGCCACGGAGTTGCGGTTAAAACTATTTTAAAATATGATTTCACGTCCCCAACATAAATCAGTCCACTTGTACCAGTTTGTAGCACGTAACAAGTTTTTCACATTATTCATTTTACATAACATTATATTATGATAATATCATGAGCGGTGATAAGGTTTCAGGTTAGTAGTACTTAACGTAGGAGTACCACGCTTCGGCACGAATGTGTCAGCCGCAAATCGACCGCATAGATGCCTCTAAAAATAAACGCTTGCGTTGTGTTCCGTCGAGTGATTGCGTTTTCTATAGGCCCTAGTCACAGAGTAGAAAATATATTATGTATATACTTAGTACTTACGTATAGAGAAGCTTTCATTTTTAAAATTGTGACGTCCCCTTCAGCGGCCCACAATTTTTCAACACAGTCGTGGACACGCCGGTAGTGCAATCAAATCGAAAGCTAGTTAGCTGTTTATCTGTTCGTTTTCTTTACTCTGTGCCCAATGGTAGCTAATAGACGGCTGTGAGTTCAGAGTTGGCATGGTGCGGTTGCGAAATGCCCTGAGGCAGCAATAATCGCATAGCATCAGGCAACTACTCGTTAGTCGATTTAATTCCAAAATAATAATTAGGTACGATTTTATAAAAAAAAAAAACTATAACTCGACTACGTAAATTATATAGCCTGTGTTACCCGGGCTGTTATTACAAATCTATTGACACCTCATTTATTAAAATCGGATCAGTAGTTTAGGCACAACGGTGGGATAAACATACATAAACTGCTAAAATCGTTACCCTTCCTTTTGGCTTCGCCGTAGTCGCGGTAAAATGGCAAATTTAAAAGTGTCGAATTTAACTTGCTTATCACGCGTGTTCCCGTAAAAGTTTGGCAAGCACTCCGGCGACACAGTTTCTAAGTTAAATCTGTTCGGATACGTTATAATTCGTTTCTGATTCGTTTGGATAAAAGTTTGTGTTGGTGTGTACATAATTAAACTAGATAATACCTTCTTTGCAAAGTAGCATTTTTGTAGAAATGTCTGGCTATCTTTTAAATTCTCACAAGAGAATTAAGTAAAGCTAAGCTAAGCTTATCTTACACGTCTATTCGTTAAGTACTTATTATTATTTATTTAGTTATTATTATGAAGCTCTATGGATGAAATAAATATTAATTTTATTTATTTCAGCAGGACGTGATTATTTTGTGGCGAAAGGAAAATTTTGTCAAGTCGTAGAAAGTCCATTCTGAGTTTTCACGAGGCGACAAGCAGTGAAATTATTGTGATAATTTCCAAACAAACAAGCCCTTCGTCCCTCAGGATGAATCACGTTAAATAACACGAATAGAATGCTGAAAATCCTGCGGAACCACTTTCACTTGTTTTAGGCCCATACTAACCAACCCTTAACGATTGATTTTTTATGTGTATCTAATAAGTTTACAATATTATTTATAAAATATAAACTTCAATCGAAAATATTTAAAAAAAAGTGTGTGTGTAAGCTCCGAGTTCCGACGCACGACGGGAGTTTTGGTACTCATTACAAACAATATAAAAATACATACATTAGTAAATTTATTTTTTATGCACGCAGATGCAGATGCAGCATGCACGATACATGACAATCGTAGATGAATTATTGGTCTCGGCGCTCGACTAGATACCGCTGGCATACTTGAAAAATGCGGCAACAAATAGTATGCCGAAGTGGCATGCCCGAGCCCGAACCCGAGCACATTGAAATCTGTTGAATCACATTGAAAATTCACACGAATGTCAGATATACGTACCGAATTCACGCACATTAGAAAATTGTCTTACACACAATGATATTATAAATCCACACTACAATAATGAGTTGCCGCATTCACAGAGCTGTTGTTAGATAGCGCGGTATCATGTCGTGCGCCGAGACTAATCATTTGCTAAGATTTTGATTCTGAAAAACGATTCTGATTCTGATAACAAATGTTATGGTTTAATATTGTTTGTATTTAACTATCTGATGCCCGCAACTTCGTTTTCGTAGACCTAACGGAGCTCTTTTTTTTCAAACGGAACCCTAAGATAAAGTAACCTAAGTTATTTCTTATAACATCAGCTATCTCCCAGTGAAAATAAAATTCCCATGAAAATAGGTCCAGCTGCTTCAGAGATTAGCTGGAACAAATAGACAAAAAAATTTTCTTGTAAGTACCGTATTTACTTTCATATGCATTTAGTGAAAAGCTGTTAATTTAAAATTATAAACAAACATTTCAATTTTATTTATTTGTATAGATTTAGAATATTACTGTTTGAGACTGTACTTTAAATTATATTAATCGTGGACTTTGCTGTTGAATTTTGATCTTTATGCGATCGCCAGTAGCAGGTCAATCTAATTTATTTAGTACCAAAACTAATTCAAGATGGCTGATAGACGTATTGGTTGATAACTCTGTTAATAATTAATTATGAATGGATGTATGGATGGATTAATGGATGGATGGATGTTTGTTACTCTTTGACGCAAAAACTACTGAACGGATTTCGATGAAATTTGGTACGGTAGTAGCTGGAGCTCTGGATTAAAACATAGGCTACTTTTTATTCCGAAAAAGTACAGTGTTCCCTATCGATACTGTATTTATGCGGGCGGAGCCGCGGGCAACAGCTAGTATTATATAAATTTAAGTATGGGCCTGCCTCACAACCGCATGTAGTAATACAAAGTAAGTGTCGAATAGCTTATCCGGAAGTTTTGTCGCTGCTTACTTTATACTGAGCGACAGAGACAACACTTCCGGATAAGCTATTTGTCAGTTATTAGGCTGGGACTACTAGCTCGGGAATCCGGAAAGCTGGTGAAAATTCTGAGCATTAAGAATAGAAGTCTGCGCTAATACAATAGAGTTTAATCACAGTACTACATAGAGTAGAATCGAACACACGAGTGTCGAGTCATATGGCAATATCGTATATGACAGCTCAACGCTCGAAACTTCTATTTTCAACTCTATTGTATTAGCGCAGAGTTCTATTTGCAGTGCTCTGAATTTTCACCGGCATTCCGGATTCCGGAGCATATAGTCCCAGCCTTAGGCTATTGTGAAACCGGCCCTAAATAATTTAAATGCAGTCAACACCCCTATAGGCATGTTGCCTAAAAATATTTTTTTCTTCTACTCGATGTTAGACAACATGTTAATAAACAATCTAAAACCCTATTTCGTATATCTTAAAAAAAATAAAGATGCAAACAATTTGAAAATACAATAAGAAAGAGAGCGATATATCGGCCTGTGACGTCACGAGTCGCACCCGCCATATATTTGTCATTATCAAATGTGTGGCGGTAGCAAATTGTGACGTAACAAATCGTTTTGCGAGAAAGAGATGGACAATATTTTTATTGGCTTTTAATTTTTAATCGCGTCAATCTGAATACCTATTTCTTTTAGATTTATGTATCTTTAATCAACAATTTTAAAAGTTAATTCATAAAAATGTGATATTCCACACTAGGCAAGATATTATCACACACTATTATATTTAATTTTATTATAGTACCATACTATTATCACATACCATCTTCTATCAAAGGCATTTAGGTGTTTATCGAATGCAACGTAGACATATTATGTAATTGTGGGTAGGTGCTAAACGTGTTCCCTAGAGTGCTTCACGCTCCAGTTTGTATGTGGGCCTCGTCTTTTTTATTTCTCAGCAAACACTCAAATATGTCATAGTAAAATGTATTTTATAAATATGTTGCGCCCACGACTTACTCGCTATTTTAAATCGTACCGCGGGAACCGTACATTTATTGGGCATATAAAGATGCCTGTGTATTATCTAGTATATTATCGTCATTATCGGTTCAGCCGTTTGAGCCTGAAATACAGTCAAACATTATCTACATATTACATACACACGTACATACATACAAATAGGGAATATATTAAGCATTTGTTCTAAATCGGCAAAAGTCGTATATTTTATATAAGGAACATTATTATGGACCTAGGCGGTCCATAATAATGTTTCCTCCTCCTAACAGCCTCTTTGGTCTTGGTCCGTAGTGGTAACATAGGTTTCGTTGAGGAAATGGTACACTGAAAATCACAGTTCAGCACAGTTCGTGGGTTCGATTCCCAAATTGGAACAACAAAAAATGTTGTTCCCAGTTTGGTTAGGACAATGCGGGCTGATCACCTGATTGTCTGACAAGAAAGATGATCCATGCGTCGGATGGGCAAGTAAAAAGTCGGACCTGCGCTTGATCTCTCGCCAGTCGTGACGGTCATCCGTCCCACTGGATTACGAGAGTAAAGGAAGAGAGAGTGCTCTTGTGTACTGCGCACACACTTGAGCACTATAAAATTACTCCTGCGTATCTGGCCTGGTTTCAATGGAACCGGCCGGAATGGTTCAAAACATTTTTATTTGAATAAATTATTATAAAGTTCTAATTTTAATCGCTGTCGTCTGTACTAGACAAAGATGATTCGTCGGAAGAGTCCGAGTCAGCTGTGTTTATGATAAAACTATCTATTGTATTATCAATCATGTTGTCAATATTGCTATAAAATATGTATCACTTCGAACGCAATCCAAACAGGAATGAACTTGTTCACAATTGTTTGGCGGACCAAATGTTGGCAACTGCGGCACTGGCCGCTTTCCTGTACCACGAAACACGCTACGACAGCTGTCGTCGACCAACTGACGTCATTATTGCATACGAGTGATAAGGACAGATATAATATTAACTCACTTTCATAATGCAACTCAGTAGCGGTCCGTTTATTTACGTTTTTTATCTCGTCTCGTTGGCCTTACTTTAGAAAAACGACGAATTTTTTTTCTATAAGTTTTAAACGAAAGTTACCGTTCAAATATATTATGTTATTTGGGAATGTTTTTTTTTTAAAGAAATCGTCATACTTCCATACATTTTCGACAGAGGTTGTAACCAGTGAAGTCATTTGTAATGCATTTTTTGTATAGAGCATTTTTAATGCTCTCCAACCGTCTCACTTTTGTGATGACCGTATTTCGGCAACGGTTGATTGTAGATATGTCATTGCATTGTAAGGACAACATTACCCAGCTTATTATGTACTTTTTCAACAGCAAAAAAAAAACTATGTATATATTTCTCTATAGTGGGATTTATGTGTGATTAGTGTGATAATATTATGCATACACTTTAAAATTTAGGCTTTCGGAAGTTTTGTTTCTGTTTATTTTACATCGAGCGATGACGATCGATGCGATCGAGAGACAAAACATGCAAATAAGCTGACACTGTCTGAATGTCTGAAGATTGTGAAACAGTACCTGAAGCTTCATTCCAATAAAATCCAAAAAAGGAATGACTGCGTCTGATTGTAAGATTTTATCTCCTTAAAGAGTCTTACCGGATTTTCTTCAATTTTTACATAAAGTCGTTAAACGTTTTTGCGATTGCTTAGGGGTCAATTCACACCGAAACGAAACGATACGCGATATGGCGCTGCATTTTTAAGAGATAGATATTCAAAATTGAACTTTTTTCACTACCCAAAAAATACACGTTTTAAGTAAATTAAATCTATCTTATACTTAAAACGAGACAATCTTGTATGATATAAAATCGGTTTAGCTAGGTTTTATCCCTGCGAAACTGCGCATTTTTAAGTTAAATATAGTTTTTTTCTTTCGTCGTGCAACAATATATCAATAATTTCGACTCTAAAATGACAGTCTGATTGGCAGTTTGGTTAATTTTAGCGTTGTTCGGAAGAGTTCCGAGCGAAGCTCTGTTACCCGTATTTTTAAATGTTGAAATAACCATAAAATACACAAGATAATAAATTAAATACAACTATAGAAACTAATATTCGAAAATGTTTTAAGGCAACTACACACTAGAAACAAAATCTTCTCTTTTAAAAGTGTACCTACAAAGCAGATTTCCTTTTATTTAAGTAGCGCTTACAAAATGAAAGAAACGATTCACAAAAGAATTGGAAGAGCACTGGCCCGCATGAGCCAAGCGGACTTTGTTACCTTGCTCAATACAAGAAAAAAAACAGGGCGATATTCAACTCTTAAATCGCTGTTCAACGCTTTATTTGTAATTTTAGTATCAGGCTTCGAGGCAAAATATTATAATGTAGTTAAGCGATATCTCAATACAAAATAAAAACTTATAGGCATTATTATAATAGGTCTTTACTTATGAAATTGCCGTTCTGCAGTACTGGCCATTTCAAATCAAAATAATTTTTGTTTGGCTAAGAATTCTAATTTTACAATTTAATTTTATTTTAAAAACATGGAATTCTTTTTCCAAAAGTAATCATTTGTTTATTGATTAGTGTTACATTTTCATCGCATTTCAATATTTTTCGTCATCATGGATACGTTAAAAATTCGAGTAATTATGGAATATGAGTACCGTCGTGGCAGCACGCGGCACAAGCGGCACGCAACATCAACGACGTTTACGGAGCTAATACTACAAACCAACGCACCACCTGTTATTGGTTTGCTCGCTTCCGTTCTGGAAATTTCGACCTGAAAAATTAACCTTGCGGTCGTCCGAAGACTTTGGTCGACAATGAAGAATTAAAGGCGATTGTGGAAGCTGATGATACACAATCTACGGCTGAATTAGCAGCAGCTTTCGACGTTAGCGTCAAAACAATATTGGTCCATTTGCGTCAAATTGGCAAGGTAAAAAAGTTCGACAAATGGGTGCCCCACGAACTCAATGATCGCCAGCGCGAAGTACGAGTCGAGACGTGCTTTGCACTGCTCAACAGACACACAAATTAAGGAATTTTGAACCGCATTGTTGCCTGCGATGAAAAGTGGATTCTGTTTGATAACTGAAAGTGCTCGGCAAGTTAGTTGGATCCTGGTTCAGCACCTAAACAATGCCTTAAACGAAAACTTACCCCTAGAAAAGTGATGGTCACTGTTTGGTGGTCTAGCGCCGGTGTGATTCATCACAGCTTCTTACCAAACGGGGTGAGCATTACAGCAGATGTGTACTGTGAAGAATTGAACACAATGATGGAGAAGCTGGCACATCTCCAACCAGAATTGGTTAATCGCTCGTCTCCGCTGCTCCTGCACGACAACGCGCGACCTCATACTGCACAGCAGACGGTCTCCAAGTTGCAAGAACTGGGGTTGGAAGCTCTCCGTCATCCGCCCTACTCACCAGACCTTGCGCCTACAGACTACTACTTTTTCAAGAATTTGGATAACTTCTCGGCGGGAAAAAAATTCAATACCCGAGAGGCAGTACAAAATGCCTTTAAAGAATTTGTTGCCTCCCGTCCAGCTGATTTCTTTAAGAAGGGCGTCAATAAACTGCCACTGCGTTGGTATAGATGCATTGATTGCATGGGTGATTACTTCGATTAATACAAATAAAAAATACATGAAAAAAATTCGTTTAAATTTTTTCATACAAAACGGCAATTTCATAGGTAAAGCCCTAATATAACATTTAAAACGCTTTATTTGATATTCTAGAACTGCCCATGTTCTATATATATAAAAGCCAAAGCTTGACTGATGTATCGGCGCACAGGCCAAACCCTTAAGGCTAGAAATTTGAAATTTTGCACACGTATTCCTCATATGACGTAGGCATCCACTAAGGAAGTATCACCTGTTTTACCCCCAAAGGGGTAAAATACGTAATTGAGTACGAGAAAAATAATGAATTACGTATTTCGGCGTTTTCTAAAATTCGGCCACTAGGTGGGTATGAAAGTTTAAAACCCAATTTTACGCGGGCGAAGCCGCGGGCGAAGCAGCGGGCAATTAATACTAGCTTTAGCTCATGAGATGTCCACAAAATTAAAAACGAGCAGAAATTGAAGCAGAAATTGAAATTATTAAGTTATATTGAAGAAAAAAACGATAAACTTTTAATATGGGGTAATTACTTTTTTCGGTCCGCTGATGAGTAATAAGCAAGAAAAGCCAACTTATTAAGCCAGCGATACAGGAAGGGAAAATTGCAGCAACATTTTGAAAAGTTATATTAGAATGAAGGCGGAAAATTAATATGGAAATTATATAAATTGTGTCCATGTCATACTTCATGTTAGAATATTTTTCTTTTCAATATGGCAATTACTTTCCTGGTAAGCCGTGAGCTAAGTAAGGGTTAGTTCACACCGAAATGAGATGCGACGCAACGTTGACGCATTTTGAGGTTAGCGATTCAGAATTGAACTTTTTCACGCAATAAGTTGCGTATCGCCGAGTCGCGTCTCGTGTCGGTGTGAACTCACCCATGTTACGAGCTAAGGCTGGGACTATATGATCCGGAATCCGGCAGGCCCGCGAAAATTCAGAGCTCTGCACTGGAAATAGAATTCAGCGCTAATACAATTGAGCTGAAAATTGAACACAGAAGTGTCAAGTCATTTTGTCAATGACAAATCTGACAACTCGACACTCGTGTGTTCGATTTTTAAATCTTATTGTATCAGTCTTAGAGTATATATTTTCAGTGCTTTGAATTTTCCAGGCCCGCCGGATTCCGGAACATTTATAGCCCAGCCTAAGTAAAGTAATGGGCTAAGTAAAATTAAACAGCTTTAAAATTTTAAAATTTATAGAAAAAAGAACACAAAACTTAATGCCACCCGTAAAAACTTGAAAACGTCTGGACGATTCATCCACATTTTAATACTCCATTATACTTTATTTTCTAAAGATTTTATGACAAGCGGAGTTAGATGGATTGTGTAGCGGGCTTCGACCTCTTGATTGTAAGTCCTGATGTGTGTCTGAGTGGTGATGATAATAATACAGCAACAATTATTATATTCTCCTTTACTGGTGCTTAACACTGATACGTATTACATATGAGGTATATGCCTAACATAACAATATACCTACGTCTACACTATTTATAGCCTTTTGGCCAACTGAAATAATCTAACTAAATAGGCTATCTAACTAAAATTACTTCATGACATCAATGTAAGTGTCAATGTCAAAAATGACATTGACACTTACTTTTGTCAATATGTAACAGATTGTTGGGAGAATGTCATAAGGTTGTTATTCAATGTTTCGGACATAATGTCAATGTCGGATAACCTCAGTGGACAGTAAAAAGTTATAGAAAAATAAAAATAAGGGATTGCCCAAGAGTGTGGTCTAGGGTTTAATTTTAGTTTTAAGGTTAAGTTGTACTATGCCTCAGTTGTAAAAAGCTTTGTAAGAATATTACTTATATCATAACGTCGCGCTTCATTAACGCAAAATGAATTACAGAAACTTTTGAGGAAATGGTTTACTGCTTGTAAAGAAGATGAGGCAGAACAAAAAAAAAATTAATAAAAAAAAAGACAAAAAAAAAGAGACCACACTGGTTTTTTTTGGAAATTGATTGGATTGATAATAATAATTATTAAAATTATTTTGAAATCAGCTGTGAGGTCATCGACCTCACCGAGTTCTGCGAATAAAAAGCAAATAAAATGAATCATAAAAATATTAATGAGACCGGGATTCGAACCCATCACATTCTGAATTTTCGAACAATGCAAAAATTATATTATATACGCATACCAAATTACTAATTGGACTGAAATAATGGAGTCAAAATAAAGCTTAAAAATGCGCAGTTTTCTAGGGATAAGACCTATCTACATCTATTTTTCTCCCCCAAAACTGCCTCCATACAAAATTTCAAAGTAATACTTGCAGCTGTTTTCGAGAAACCGATTATGTAAATACAAGATTGTCTCGTTTAAAGTTTATGATATTATCGGTCTTTGTCAATATCGGTCCGATATATTTAGTGGGAAAATACACTTATATCGACGACATAAGAGCATTTCCGGTCCTAAATCAGATATCGGATCGGTCGGGAAATGTTTTATCTCAATGCTCTAGAAAGTCCCTTATGTACCAGGTACATAACGATATTTCCGCACAGGAAGCTAATGAGGTACGTGTGTGCAAAAAGTCCACTTCAAGGCCAACGGAGCGAAATAATAGGGTAGGAAATGACTTATGATATGTTGCTTTTTGCTTGGTCGCAGTGAAAACAAAGCGCTATATTATTATAAGGTTGCTTAAAATCTCTTACGGATATTTTAGACATATTATCTACTGCATATGTAAAGACGTTTAGGCAGAAAATATTTAAAAATTTCGATGTGCTATCAGGGAATATAATTCATAAGCAGATTGACTGTTATCATATTTTTTTATCCTGCTACTATTAATGTAAACGTTTGTGAGGATGGATGGATGGATATTTGTTGCTCTTTCACGCAAAAACTACTGAAGGCATTTTGATGAAATTTGGTATGATAGTAGTTTAAGCTCTGGAATTACAGATAGGCTACTTTTTATCCCGAAACAGCAGAGTGTTCCCGTAGGATACTGTATTTACGCAGGCGGAGCCGCGGCAAACAGCTAACATAAACTAAATTCAACATATCTGACCAATGAGATCCGTTTATCGATTCCATAACTCGTAATTGATATTGCTACTAACTCTGTACTTTTCCGGGATAAAAAATAGCCTATGTTTTAGTCCAGAGCCGAAACTACTACCATACCAAATTTCATCGAAATCCGTTCAGTAGTTTTTGCGTGAAACAGTAACAAACATCCTTCCATCGATCCATCCTCACAAGCTATCACATTTGTAATATTAGTAGGATGATGTCACTTTATTGTTCAGAAACAAGTTATCGTACCAAAAGCACTAATGAATAGATAAGCTACCCTCAAATATTCACAAATCCTGTCACTTGTGAAATAAGTGGAATCTCTGTCCCTATTTCTATCTCATTCCGATACTATTCAGCTATAATTCCAGTATCATTCTACTATCCTTCTGGTATCATTCCGATACTATTTCAGTATCATTTCGATATTTTTCAGTATCACACCGATCTTTTTAATAACAATCCGATATCATTCCGGTATCAATTCAGTATCATACCAGGATAATTCCGGTATCATTTCAGTATCATTCCGATATAATTCCGGTAACATTTCAGTATCACTCGGGTATCATTCCGGTATTATTACGGTATCATTTCAGTATCACTCCGATATAATTTCAATATCATACCGGTATCATTCCCGTATAATTTCAGTATCGTTCCGATATTATTACGGTGTCATTTCGGTATCAATCCGGTATAATTTTATTAAATGAAACGTTCTGCAAAATTACACGGCCCTACTAACACAAACCGGTTGTTTGAACTTTTTTTCAGTCAGGCCAGCAGCTGTAGGTAGGCATAATTCGCAGGCCAATATGACGTAATGGTATAACGAGCACTTCTGCCCGTGTTTAAGCGTTTTGCTTTCCGCTACTTTGGCGAGGGTTGGCACTTTTAGATATTTTTTTTATACGAACAGTACTATGGTAAAAAATAATTGTGGTTTTCGTGTTTTCCCGCCATTTTTTCAATATTTCTCACGTTAAAACCTTCCCTGAACTTTATTTCAAGACCGTGATAGCTGGACAGTTGAAATTTTCACAGAAGGTGTATTTCTGTTGCCGCTACAAGAACAAATACTAAAAACAGAATAAAATGTAAGTATCTCACGGATTCACACATATCTTTATCTTATTAAGAAATCTAATATCTTTTCTCCATAATATTATCTATTTGAGGGGAAAAAAGCAAACCAAAGCTTGACTGATTTAAATCTTTTTATAGATTTTTCTTTTATACTTTTAAGAAAACTGACAGCCCTAATAGACGAAGCATGTTAGTTCGAATTTTCCGAAGCAGAATAATTTCGTGTACAATATTAAATTTGTGAATACCTGCAGTTTGCGGCTAAAACATTTATACCCATACTCCCCTGAATATACCTTATTAGTTATTTTGGAACCCTCTAGCACTAAGTATTTGACTATGTATGAATAAACTTTGAACTTCGAAGGGGCTCGTGATAGCAAAATAGAAAATTATAAACATTTTTGATTAAATCTAGATTATTTAAAGTAATAAAAGAAAAATTAGATAAAGCATACTTAAATTTTATGGCGATTTCAAGTTGCTAGATCACAATCCCCGATACCATCGGGCTTAATATCATGATAGACCATAAAAAATAATAATTGAGTAACCACGTATCGTCAAACAGAGAACGAGCCGATGATTGGTGAATTATAGCCAAGAATACTCTCGATCACGTAAGCTCAAACAAAAAGAACTAGATCAAAATCAGTTCATCTGTTTGAGAGTTACGATGCCACTGACAGACTCACAGACAGACACATCAAACTTATAAGACCCGTCTGTTTTCGTCAGGCACTATATTTACAAAAAAAAAATGCGCTTTCAAGTTGAACATCTTGCAAACAGATAACTAAATTAAAAAATCGTCTAAGCAGCCTCTCAACGTCAATGATGTGCAAATGGTCAACACTATCGGGTAGACGTACGAAAAAAAAATCATCAACACTTTACGTGTAGGCCGCAGGGGAGGTACCTCAAAAACATATACTTTTCGTGATTTTATTTCAGCACTTTGTCGACGTGGCAAATACACATATCCATGAATAGTTTCATCTAGCACTAACCGCTTGGACGGATATGACGAAACCATAAGGGTTCCGAAACGTAAACTAGGGAACCCTAAAAAAAGAGTTTAATATTGTGACGCGGAACCGTCGGTCGTAGGCCATGCTCATGTACAAAATAAGTACTTATAATATACTTACCTAAGTTTGGCTTATGATTACATATTAGGTCTTTGAAAATTAGGTCCTATGAAATTGCCGTTTTGTATGAAAAAATTTAAACGAATTTTTTTCTAGTATTTTTTATTTGTATTAATCGAAGTAATCACCCATGCAATCAATGCATCTTTGCCAACGCAGTGGCAGTTTATTGATTTCTTTAAGTTTTTTTCTTTAAGAAGGCTTAAAGAAATCAGCTGGACGGGAAGGCAACAAATTCTTCAAAGGCATTTTGTACTGCCTCTCGGGTATTGAATTTTTTTCCCGCCAAGAAGTTATCCAAATTCTGGAAAAAGTAGTAGTCTGTAGGCGCAAGGTCTGGTGAGTATGGCGGATGACGGAGAGCTTCCAACCCCAGTTCTTGCAACTTGGAGACCGTCTGCTGTGCAGTATGACGTCGCGCGTTGTCGTGCAGGACCGGCGGAGACGAGCGATTGATCTGCAGTAATGCTCACCCCGTTTGGTAAAAAGCTATGATGAATCACACCGGCGCGAGTGGAAAATTTGGGTCCGTATCGGATCAAAAATCTGTAACTTCAAGGTTTTTCATCGTATTGTATTGAGATTTGGCACATGTATACAGTGATATACAAAGATTTTAAAAATAATCAATTTTTGTATTTTTTTTCAATGTATACATATTTATTTTAGATTAAAAAAAAGAAAAGAGAAAAAAAGTAATACGAGTAGTTATATGTTTATTTTTTATAAATAAGTACTAATATGAGTAAAATTAAGAAAACTTAAATAATTACTTATCACACAAGCATAATAAAATACAAAAAATTGTAAAATCGTATAGTACCTATCTATACCTCACACCAAACTAATTGATCTCAGATTAGACAAATCTTATAATATTATTGGTTTTATATAACTAGGTTTTAGTTACTTATAATGTTATATCTAATTGTTATTATCCTGGCTATTCCTAACTAAAATTACTTCCATTCCGGTGTAAATGTAGGATCACCTTCAGGTACCACCTTCAAAGACTTAGTGCCTCTTCATCAAGATCATTCACATTTCTCACATAAGGTTTTCTTAAACTTGAAATGTATGGATCTGAAGTATATAGAAGCGTTTTAAATACGTCTTCATTTGTAGCTATACGGGAACATTTTCTGGCATGGTGCAGGCGCATATTTCTGAAGTCTTTATTGCGCGACTCTTGTGCATCTTCCGACAGTTGCCCAATAGGAAGAACAGAAAAATGTTTGATCACGTTTTCTCCGTGTATAAGTAATTTGTGCACGGAGGATGGCATGTAGTACCAATCATAGTTACTAACATAAATTCGCGCAGTTTAAGGCTAAGTTTAAGTTTAAGTTTAAGGCATAAACTCCAAATTTTTCGGGATCGGTCATCATTCCAGAAGATAGAGCTTGTAAAATAATATACAAGCGTTTAATCAATGTTTCATCAACACCTGTTATGTTCGCCGAGCAAGTGTAATTGTAAAAGAACCTTCGTGCTGTATTTCCATTACTTGAGTTTCCACTTACTTGACGAGGTTTGTCGATAATTAATCCTAGCTCTTCCCTGAAACGTTTTTGAACAAATTCCTTCTTTTCTTTCTTCAATTTCTTTTTTTCTTATGTTGTAGCAGACCAAGTCTTAAAGTCAAGATTGTAGCAAATGTGTAATACCATTTCCATGCTGCGAATCCAGGCATGCAATGTGGATAATCCATATTGGTAAGCACTTTCATTTTCAGGTCTAGCAGTCACTTTTAATAGGTCATTCATAAGTCGAGGAGTAGCCCCACATATCGTGCACGTAGAACCCGATGGAGTTTCTGTTAGGACCTGAGCCACCTTACCATCAATCATTGTTAGAAAAAGTTCGTGCTTCACATTTACTGAAACACCATCTTTGTTTATTAATGACGGGCGTAAATATTCAATTTGTCTGGTAATTTCGTCTACAACTGCCTTAGTTTTTTCAGGAGTTTCTTTACAAAATTCAATAGAAATGGGTCTACAATAACGAACAGATGAAGGTACAGGATTTTGCCAAATAATGGCCTTTGAGAGGTCATCAATTAATCTAATGGGAACTAATGAAGTGACGAACAGATTGGCATCTGAAATAGTTTCCGATTCTTCTGGCAGTTTCTGCTTGTATTGACTTTGGCCAGATGAACCATCACATCCCCATTTACAGTAAAGGATTCAATTTCTGTGTTGTTCTTGGAAAACTGAATCAATTTTTAAAATTCTGGCAACTGTGTGGTCCAGTAAGTCTTGTATATTAATCACTTTAATATAGCATAAGTATTTGTGATTTCGATTGTAGAAGATGGTGGATAGCAAGTTTGTTTTATTTCTTGTATTTTGTAATATGGGGGAAACATTGTACACTTTCTTTCGTTGGTTAAATTTTTTAGGTACATATATTGTGCTTTAGTTAGATCCAAATCAATAAAAGCACTCAATGCTTCTGTATCAGATAAAATCTTCATTTGGTTTGACTCTTTCCACATAGTCGAGAAAACTTTTTTCTTTTCGCTCTCAGAGTTTCTTATCTCTTCAACAAGATGAGCCTCTGCATACTCACCTAAGGCCCGTAGTCCTTGTAAAAATGCGTTACAAATGTGCTCCCATATATTAAAAACCCATATTCTTCTAGTAAAAGAGTGTTTTTCCTTTTCTTTGTTGATTCTGAGGAGTCTCCATAAGCAATGCACGGTCTTCCTCGTTCACCAGAAGTTGATGGCAGTGAATGTGCTTCAGACTCCAGAAACTGATCCACTGAAACTGACTCCAGCCAGCTTGTATTATTCCTAATAAATTTGTCCTTTTTCTGTGATGCTTGAGCCCAGCGCTTATTGAAAGAAGGCAGAATATGTCTTTGAATGTCACCAATTACAAAACACAAGTTGTTTTCAAAAACATTTAATGTTTGCTGTAGAACTATGGACAACGATTCCAAGGTTCTGCCACGCTCGATATAGGGAATGATGAAATCGCCCTTAGTATAGTTGAAAGTTGACATTTTAATGGAAATAACCAATTTAAATAAGTGTCACTTAATATGAAATACACGCTGAAGTGTGCAATTTGAAGATATTTGCTTCCCCTTATATACTGGTTTTTTAGATATGAAATACGTACTAATATCAATGTTATGCATATTTACTCACGCAGGACGAGTGCATACTAGATGATAAGCTATTGCTATCAAAATATTGTGGTTAATATACTCCGACCTCTATCACATTTTTTCCCATAACTTCTAGGGCCGCAAACTTCCGCAGCTGATTTTTTTAATTTTTCATTTATGAATAGTTAGGCTATCAAATAACACATAAAGTTGCGCGTGGGGAGACGTGGGTAAATGTAAAAACCTTCGACGAAAAAAAAAAAAGTGAAAAATAGGGTATGTCAATTTTTAAGTATTTACTCAAAAATAAAAAGCATATTAAAAAAAGTTAATAGCTCATTATTAAGAACATAAAATATCCTTTTTAAAAATGTATAAAACCGCATGCATGTGCTAAATACTTTTTTCACAATATTCATTTGAATTATGTGTATGCAAACATTTGAATGAGCCATCCGCTACTTCAACTTACTTCAACCTATGAAAAAAATATATTTATGCAGTTTTAGTACAAAAAAATGTCTGATTAGGATTATTTGGTTATTAGAGTATCGAATTCAATAAATATTTCATTCAAATTGTTAATTGTTATTTTTAAAAACCATTTATGATATGCTCTAGTTCTACCATTTTCCATAGTGCGGCGCTAGACCACCAAACAGTGACCATCACTTTTCTAGGGGTAAGTTTTCGTTTAGGGCATTGCTTAGGTGCTGAACCAGGATCCAACCAACTTGCTGAGCGCTTGCGGTTATCAAACAGAATCCATTTTTCATCGCAGGTAACAATGCGGTTCAAAATTCCTTCATTTGTGTGTCTGTTGAGCAGTGCAAAGCACGTCTCGACGCGTACTTCGCGCTGGCGATCATTGAGTTCATGGGCACCCATTTGTCAAGCTTTTTTACCTTGCCAATTTGACGCAAATGGACCAATATTGTTTTGACGCTAACGTCGAAAGCTGCTGCTAATTCAGCCGTAGATTGCGTATCATCAGCTTCCACAATCGCCTTTAATTCGTCATTGTCGACCAGTCTTCGGACAACAGCGAGGTTCATTTTTCAGGTCGAAATTTCCGGAACGTAAGCGAGCAAACTAATAACAGGTGGTGCGTTGGTTTCTAGTGTTAGCTCCGTAAACGTCGTTGATGTTGCGTGCCGCTTGTGCCGCGTTGCTGCCACGACGGTACTCATATTCCATAATTACTCGAATTTTTAACGTATCCATGATGACGAAAAGTATTGAAATGGGATGAAAACGTAACACTAATTAATGAACAAATTACTATTTTTGGAAAAAGAATTCCATATTTTTAAAATAAAATTAATTTGAAATTAGAATTGTTAGCCAAACAAAAATTATTTTGATTTGAAATGGCCAGTACTGCAGAACGGCAATTTCATAGGTAAAGACCTATTATATTAAAAGTTAGTAAAAATAAGGCATGGTTATAATAACAATGCGAAATCAATTGCTTTTAAATCAATATCTCGGTCAATTGATTTCAATGATTCAAATTTTAGTAAGCTTAGTTCATTCTCAGATAAGAATTTTGCCTTGTAAATATCTCAAAAATGATTTTTGGCTTAGGAAAAAACACATTTTAGGGCCTGTTTCACAATCTACAAATTAGTTTTGGCTGATTTGCAGGTTTTGTCTCTGTCGCTCGATATAAAGTGAGCAGCGACAAAACTTCCGAATTAGCTATCCGACACTTATTAGACGATCTTATTAAAGTAGTTAATTGGCCTGAAAGTTAAACGTAACTACGCGCGCGTCGACTTGCACGAAATCAATCTCAGTGATTGCAAAAAGCGAGCCGAAATATGTTGCACATTAAGCCATGTATTTCTATAATACCGAATTGAACTTGGCCTCCCATATTAGGTGACTTAGGGTTAGTGCATACCGCGACGACACGTGACATTAGACGGCGCTGCAATTATTAAGATAGCTATCCAAAAAAAATGCAGCGCCATGTATCGTTATTCGCGTATCGTTTCGTTTCAGTGTGAATTGCCTTTAGGTAGATTAATAACAAAATTTATAGTAGTTTCTTAGAAATTTCATTACAACAGTCGTACTAATATTACATACTACATATTAAATACTACAGAGAAAACAGTTGCAATGAGAATAGTATTAGAATGTCTAGTGATTACATCACTGGTGGGTCCTGTATTTCTCCAAGCCGATGAACCTATGACCTCGGGACCCCCTGTAGATTCCACGGTGGGAATGAAGGAAGGCATGGAAGACCGGATGAGAAGGTAAGGTCTTATATAGCTAATAATAGAGGAAGAAAGAAGACGATAGGAATTTCGGTTTACCTACTCAATACATACGAGCTATATGTCATTAGAAACGTCTCTTTTTATAACGCTTTTATTAGTTTCACCTGTATGTTTGCTTGCTTGCTTGCTTGTAACCGACTTCTTTGGGCTCGATTTTGTCCTACTAAACTTTGCACACCTGTCAAAGACCGATGACAATGCAATAATTCGATTAAAATATCCGATTATCTTGATTAAATTCGCCAGGATTCATTAATTTCTTTCCGCATCCTTTGCATGAGAGTAAGAGAGATAGAACTAGTGCGCGAACTACGCATGCGTGCAGTTCCAGGCTTACTCTTTGGCAAATCGTACTAAAAAGTAAAAAATAAATTATAGTTTAAAATAACTAAAAAAACACGCTTGGGGTGTTTCTTGGAGCGTGTGGTGCATAGTGTCAATAGTTAAAAACATTTTATTGGCAGATATGAGAAGGATGTTCACTTTGATAATATCTTAAAAATCACTTTAAACGAAATCTGACCGTTTGAAGTGAATCAAAATCAAATCCACTGGAGTCGGTTACATACAAACAAACGTACAGGTGAAGACACTGCACCCCACGCTTTTTTACAATAATAAACATTTATTTTTCATTTACACTATTCTTAATCCAAATTTATTAAATTTTATTTTTTATTTTTTAGTTAGATTTTCTATAAAAGCGTGTTTTTTTATTTTTTTTAAACTATAATTATTACACTTTATTTCTTTGTATGGCTATAAAAGTGTAAGCACATAATATTGGTAAGGTTTTTTGTGTAGACGCCAGAAAATCTATACTAATATTATAAAGAGGTAAAGTTTATGAGCTTGTAGGGGATAATCTCTGGATCTACTGAACCGATTTTGAAAATTCTTTCACCAATAGAGGGCTACGTTATCTGTGAGTGACATAGGCTATATGTATGGATGGATGGATGTTTGTTACTCTTTCACGCAAAAACTACCGAATGGATTTCGATGAAATTAGGTATGGTAGTAGCCTAAGCTCTGGATACTTTTTATCCCGAAAAAGTACAGTATTACCATGGGATGTGTACGCGGGCGGAGCCGCGGGCAACAGCTAGTAAACCTCCTTTTGTTTGAGCATACTGTACATATTTTTTACTGGAGAGCGTGAAAAAGTTATTTATCATCGTCAGAGAGCCATGCTTTGGCACGATGGGACGGCCGATCGGAAAAATAAGATGGTCTAATAGAAAACTGGCGTGATGAAACAGACTAATTTTGAGAAAATAATCACAGCCTGTTTTATTAACGTCGCGGTCAGACAGACGTTGGAGCGCGGGGACCCCCAAAGTACGGGGCCCGTAGCATTTGCTACATCTGCTACGAGGCTAATCCCGCACTGAGGGTAGTTAAGTAACGACGAATTTAATTCCAGGTTACAGACTACTAAGAGGAGGGTTCATATACGCACGACACCACCGAAGGTGTCTTTCCCTGAAAACTGCGACTATCTTGCGTTCTACTGTTTGAAGGCATTTATGTAAGTTTTTCCCAAAACAAGCGAGCATGTGGATCGCCTGATGGCAAAACCACAAGTAACATCAAAATATAACAAGTGTGTAAAGTGTCTTTTATTTTAAATTAGACAATAGCGTCCTCCACACGTACAATGTGGATCAGTCATGTTTTTTGTGGGGTACCTATGCATACTTATAGCGACAAAAAAACTAGTAAATACTATAAAGAAATTATTTAAATTGGACCAAAAACGACGAAGATACAGAAATTTTGTGAATTAGTTCCAAAATCGCGCCCGAGAATGAAGCGAGTCGCTGTGACGTCATCTGTCGTCGTCACCTCCCCTCTAAACACAATTAAAATATTTAACGTAAACAAAAACAATGCATGCGAGGCACAAGCGTCAAGAGTCGGAGAATGAATACGTAAGAAATACCTATGAAGTATGAGTACAATCAAGCCATTGTCGCACGGATCGCGACAAATGACGTCATCGAAAGCAATTCAGCGGAAGCGCGCGTTTCAAACTAGCCGTTCAGAAAACTTTAACAAATCCACCATTCTTGACGGATTTTTAATAATTTCAAAAATAAAATGCTCAGTAAGTTAATACACATACGATGTACTCAGTAAAAATCAGATTTGCTACTAAGTGATCGATCCTCATTCGGAACGCAGGAAACACCCCCATGGTGCGCATTCCAATCTTCGCTCCGAATCGAACGTGTCGATTACAGCATTTTCCAAAGTCAAACTGTGGAAACCGCGCTACGAGCTATGACGTATTTTGACGTATTATGTAAGACGTCGCCAGTCCAAACCGTGACGCATTTTTAGTCGTAGCACGACAGTTCGATCTGCAGTCACAAACAGCATAGATCCCTGCGCGGCGCCATTTGAGTTAGTTGTATGTTAATTCTTAATAATATTCTCTTTTATAGATTTTATTTAATGTTATATTTTTTAGCACAGGCAAAGTGTGCGCTAGAAGTGCGCATTTTACATACTATACTTTCAAAAACTATTGCATGTTGGACTACGTCAATTGCATGGAGAGATATGACCGTAAGTTTATTTTAAACGAACTGTCGCCTGATAGTAATACTGTTGTCGAGTGTAGTCAGTCATCTTAGCAAAGGTAAATCTCTAAGTCTACGGAGTTAGTTTTGAAAACTTTATAGTTTATTCTTCTCATTTTTTACATATATTTTTTGTATTTTTTTTGGAGAGCTCCGTGGCCTACTGGTAGACGATGGATTTGCACTCGAGAGAGTGCAGGTTCGATTCCCAGGTTGTGGCGTGTCCCAATGAGACTTTTTCAGATCTCAAGTACATTATACGACGCTCCAACGGTGGAGGAAAACATCGTGACACCCGCACATGGTTGGCCCTAGACGTATTGACAGTTATTCCTCTAGACTAGGCTGACTGTGTTGTGTGTGCTGGGCAACAATACGATATTTAAAACCGCCTGTCCTAGGTACTATAAAAGTATTTCAAGAGTGGTTACTTCGCTTGGATAATACTGTATAAATCATCCAATAACGGATGAAAAGGCCTAAGTTTTTTTTAAATATAATATTTTTTGAATAGTTGCAATTTCAGTGACGGTAGCCGGTTTTTTGAAAGCAGACCAGCTACGCAGGAGTTATTTTATAGCGCCCAAGTGTGTACGGAGTACACAAGAGCACTCTCTTCTATACTCTCGTAACCCAGTTGAACGGATGACCGACACGACTGGTGGGAGATCAGGCGCAGGTCCCACTTTTTATATGCCCATCCGACGCATGGATCATCTTTCTAGCCAGACGATTGTCTGATGGGTGATCAAGTCACCCATTCAAGTCTGGTTAGGACAATGTAGGGTGATCAGCCTACATTGTCCTAACCAGACTTGAAAACAAATTTTTTTGTTGTTCCAACGCGGGGATGAACCCACGCCCACCGGTGATGAGAGCTGAGCTCTAAACTACTAGACGCGTCAATTTAATATTCATGGTCGATAACATATCTTTAAAAACTTGTGTCAATGTGAGTGCCTCTTCCAAATCACACAACTTGAGACTAACAAGCAATGTGACATAAGCACTCAAAAGTTGCAACATGGCGGCGTTTTGTCGTCACAAGTTTCTAGGGCGAGAAATTACTCTGAGAGGAAAACATCTTGCAAATGTTGTGAGTATGATAGGAGCATTGATTTCATACAGGGCGCTAGAGTCGAGTCACCTATCTTCGCTTCGATTTAATCTATGTAAGTCTATATGTATAGCGCGCTGCACACGTAAAGTTTGGACTGCGGGAACCCTCGCTCCGAAATGCGCGGGCTGACAGTCGGATCTGGCATGTCGACGCGAGCGCAGGTTTCACAGTTTTGCACGCGTTTGGAGCGTCAGCTTACTATTGACAGCATCAATTATACATACATAAATAAACCCCCTTAGGGGGGCAGGGGGTTTCTGTCATTTTTCTATGATTATTTACGAAATTGTAATATTTTAAGTAAAATTTTGTTATTACACACAAAAATTTGGGTACTCCTATACTTTCAACAGCTGATTGTCAGTAGAAGGAATAAACATTTGGTATTGTATTTTAAGCCAAATTGTAGGCAGTAGCATCAGAATTACTGACAATAAATAAAATTTTGGGGTAAAAGGCCGTGATTTAAAATATTTATTAAATTAGAAGAAAATTGTAAACAAAAAAATATCTTTAGAATAAATAAATAATTCATTTATTTATTTATTATTTATTTAGAAGATTCAAATATATATTTGTGGGATGAGTGGATGCCCCAAAGGGAGATCTCCGGACCGAGCCGATTGGTCCGCCACATCACTCCCCTCCGAAGACCTGAAGTCTTCGTGGCTGATGTGGCGGACTTATTAGCGACACAATCCTGGATCGCGCTATCGAAGTTTTCTAAGATCGGTGATATATATACAACATCCGAAATGCATACAAGTGGGCTTCGGCCTGACCGAGCATAACACCTCGCTTGGTCGGAGATCGGGATTTGGGGCTTCCACTATACCCACATGTTTTTAAATATAAACTATTTAATAATGTAAAAAACATTCTTAGGTACCTAAGTAACCTTATATTATTAATACTTTTTTCCTATTTTCTAGTATGGCAGCCGGTATACATGGGGGAGTGCATAGAAATTCAACCCCTCGCTGAATACGGACGTAAGTTTAAGCCACAGCATCAATGATTTCAAAACTAGGGATGGGCAATGACGTACATTTGACATAATAAACCTTAATACAAGAAAAAGAGACGCCATCTTGATTTCACAATTCCTCAAATGTCAAAAAGGCCCAAACAACCCCAAAAATGGGTCCATTTAAGTGGTTGCACTACATGCCTCGTCTATAATACATATATACGTCTGTGCTCAGCATATAGTATTGACGAAAACTTAAATCCCTGACGAATGGAATCTGGGTGGGGGATCCCTTCAGTATCATAAAACACAGTAGGTAAATTTAATACTGTGTTCACGAGCATCTAGGTATCACCAAAAGCAAGTTTGACGTAATATTAATTAGGGTCAATTCAAACCGAAACCATAATACAAATAATGTACAGTAAACTATCTTTATACTAGACCGCCCGAATTGGCGCACGCACACAAACACATTATTTACACGGCCGCTACCGAAACCTCAAATGTCAGAAGCATGGAGTGTCACGCCGCGCGCCGCGCCTCCGCGCTGACTAACGAGTTTCAGTTAGTTGTGCCGCGACGCTTGTGCACTGTCAACGCCTTCTTAGTAGACGTACCAGCCCTAGCGCTCCGGTGTTGGAGTGGCAGCCCTCTTGCCCCCGTCGCCTCCGTGGCGTACCTTCCCCCCGCCATACAAAGCTGGGGCCCGGAAGTTTATAATTCCACCCTTTCCCCAGGTCCTTGAATACCTTTGAATTCCCTTGAATCCACGGTCCGGGAAAACGCGGCACGTGAGGGAGTGGACCCAAACACGTTTCTCGGCCTCCGGGTCGGGATCCCCACGCATCGCTTGGAGCCGACCGCCGGTCCTGGTCGTGCCTGGTTTTGGCAATCGACACTCCAATTTGTCTAAGTCGCTCCCCCATGAGTTTCCCCGCATTCTGCCGCGGGGGGTCTTCCCCTAAAAACCAATGACAAAATGCGTCCAGTACTCGTACTGGGCGCGTCATCCCCACCCCAAATAGAAGGGCTTTTGCCCTTGGTTTTGGCTCCCCGCCCCTTTCAGAGGCCTGGCGTGAGAAGACGTCTTCTTCTAGCGCTCCGGTCGGCCCCGCTCTATCGTAGGTAAACATTTTGAGGACACGGCTCCGCTACTGTACATTACTTATATTGTACCGAAACGAAACGATACGCGACGTGGTGCTGCATTTTTTAAGATAGCTATTCAAAATTGAACTTTACACATCACACAAGTTCTGCTCCGCGCTGCGCAGCGCGTCGCGTCTCTGTGTGAAGTAACCATTACTACGAAGTTCATATTAAAATTTTAAGCAAATTTTTTCTTTGCAGATTACCCCTACGACGATGATTTGTTTCTGGATCAGTATTACATAATAGAAGATGTTTGATATAATTATGTTATTATAATACAAATATATACCTACATACAGTTTCTTAGAAGCATAATATAGTAGATAACGCTTTCTAGCGCAAGTAGTTGTTTAAACCTTATTTCGAATCGCGCTGTGACGAGCAAGTTCTTTAAAAAAATTTGGGATCGTATTTATTTAATTTTTAAATAATTTATTTTGATTAAATAGTAGAAAATATAACAGTCAAACAGTTAACAAATAAAATTGTGTTCTAGAAGTACTTTATCTGTCATTTGTCAAGCAAAATAGTGCATATTCGTAGGTCTTCCTACTTTACTCAAGGTATTTATAAGACTTTATAAATACCATGTAATACTATTGTATTATTTATTGTTTTGGATTGGGGTTTATGTATGATATTGTGGGAATATGGTGGCAAACCACAAAGGGAGATCTCCGACCGAGCGAGCCGATATGCTCGGTCAGGCCGAAGCCCACTTGTAGTAATTTCAGGTGTTGTATATATATCGCCGATCTTAGAAAACTTCGATAGCGCGATTCAGGATTGTGGCGCTAATTGGTCCGCCACATCCCTCCCCCCGAAGACCAAGGGTCGAAATTTGTGTCGCCAGGTACCAGTGGAGAGTCTACTGGTACTTGGCGACACAGGCGTAAGACGCATCGAAGATTTTGACCCGTGGTCTTCGAGTCCCAGCGAGTCGGAACTGTGCTGCCGTGCTGGGCCGATGCTATGTGCTGACCAGGAGAGGTGCTTCGTGCTCTGCTTGCTAACCGATCATTGTAGGTACGTATGCTGAGCAGGAGAGATGCTTCGTACTCTGCTTGCTAACCGATCGTTGTAGCTACGTGTGCTGACTAGGAGAGATGCTTCATGCTCTGTTTGCTAACCGGTCCGTGTAGTGTCGTTGAAGCCGAAGTGCATTCGACCAGGCCGCGGTGCGTTGAGGCTGGTGGTTGAGGTACCCGAGGAGACTAAGTCTGGCTGGCGTGGTGCGGAGGGGTGTGGACGCCCCGCCACATATTTGTTGATATATATTTAACATGCACATATACTAAGAAAAGTAACGTAAAGTAAAAGTAACTGAGTAAATAAACTGCTATTTATTTCTAGCAGTTTATTTACTCAAAAGATGCTAATGAATTGGTTGTCCGTCATACCGGACTGCGCCGAAAGGCACTAAACGATACCGAGTTTTGCTTGTCCGTGACAGCGGGCTGTGCCAAAAGATATGTAAAGATAAAATAAAATATGTATTTTATTGACAAACTTTTGATTTGATTTGATTTAACTATCTTTTTAAAGTGACATTATTGTTTTAGCCCTCAGCAACGAAAATATTGAGCCAATATACATAGACCTTCCTATAATCATTTACCAAAGCAGTACAGTCGCCGTAAAATTACAATCCACAAGCCAACATTTTTTAAAGTAAAACTCCTTTACGCACGCTTGACATGGGGAGTAAGCTGGTGAATGCGTAACGACAGCGTTACGAACAGTGTGATCGGGCGAGGCGAACGGGAGTTCAGAGGGAGATATAAGGTGGCGCGACGAGTTGGACGCGTTCGATAAAGAGTGGCCAGAAACGGCTAAGGATCGGGACTTGTGAAAAGAGGGATTATTTTTATTGTGTAAAATTAAGTGTAATTAATGCATTAAATTATTGTTCATAGATAATTGATATAATTTACTCCCGCATTACTCGATTTGTTTTCTTTGCCTTATTGATGAAATCCGTCGCGGCGCGCGGACTAATCATTATATCAGTGAATGGCCGTTATTTCGATAGATTCCGCTGGGACGGACCTCCCCATTTCACGTAAATGAAAAGTGTTATATTTTTTAATATTTTTTATGTCTATATTACTACCATAAGGTAATTAATAAATAAAAAATGTAAAATTAGCATACTGAAATCTCCGTCGAAACTACGGATTAAAGCGATTTCTTAGTAAGTACAAGTATGTTTTCAAGAAAATAAAATAAAGTTACAAGCGAAATGTTTAATATAATATAATGCCTCAATAGTTAAATTTAAACTTTCAGTGATCTTCTATAGCATAGGTTTCGTTGAGGAAATCATCGTTATCGTAGTGATACACTGAAAAAATTGTTGAAAAATTAAATTAAAAAAAAAAACTATTAGCCAACTACGTAAATTATATAGCCTATATTACCCGGGATATTATTACGAATATATTTTACACCTCATTAATTAAAATCGGATTAGTGGCTTAGGCGCTACGATGAAACAAACATACCGAGACATTACATAACATACATATGTACCTAACATAGATTGCTGGTAAACTGATTCTAGTTTATTAATTGAAATTTATAATATATAATAATAAATGAAATAGTAGTCTATTACAAATGAGAAAGTTTGTGAGGATGGATGGATGAACGGATGGATGTTTGATACTTTTTCACTCAAAAACTAGTGAACGGATTTTGATGAAATTTGGTATGGTAGTAGCTCAGGCTCCGTACTAAGACATATACTACTCTTAATCCCGAAAACGTACAGTATTTTCGTGGGATACTGTATATACCAATACTCCCTGTGTATTAAATTTCATGTTAATACTAAAAGCCGTTTTCGAGATACCGATTATATATATATAATATTGTCTCGTTTAAAGTATAATATATCGTATCAATCAACTTGAAATATTTATATTGTAACTACCCAATATTGATCACATGTATCACGTATGCTGATCATTACATGTCATAATTTTGTGGCTTGGTAAAATTTATATACCAGCTGGTGCTCATTATTCGTTTCTCGTATATGAGAATCTAGTAACAATAATTATTATGGCTAGGTTATTCAGCATCATCACAAGAAACATACAATTTGTAGAAGTTACTTTTACGGTAACTTCAAACCATAGACTAATCATTGATCAATCGAGACCAATTATTAGTCTATGCTTCCAAATATTCTATATTGACAGTTTTCAATAAAATTCGTAAAATGGCGCATACTACACAATATTGCAAAGATTTGAAAACTCAAGACTTCATGCAAATAAAAGTTACGCCATCATGGTTTTCACCATACTTCAAATGTCAGCCATCTTGTTTTCACCACACTTTTGATGTCAAAATGGCCTCAAAAATCTCAAAAGTGGTGCCATTTAAGCGTATACACTTTTCGCCTAAAAATGCCTCGTCTATACGTCTATGTAATATTGTCAATGAAGAGAATGAAAAGAAGTTACAGTAAGAGCGACTTCTTCAAAAGTTGATGTTTCATAGTACGATTCCCTTAATCTGGGCATTTTGCACCTGCAGCGTTTAAAATGTACAACATTAGTGATAAATACCACGGTCTCACATAAAACTTGTCTTGTGTATCACCAAGGAAGGCCGGGCCTAAGAGGGTTTAATACAGTTATGTCACTTTTGACTCACGCGGTGTGCGGGTGTCCAAGGTGGTAATCACTTACTATCAGTCCGTTCTAACATATCAAAGACGAAAGGTTTGTTTGTTTGCATTGAATACGCTCCGAAAATACTGGACCGATTTGATGAGATTTGGCACATATATAGAAGAGACCACGGGGACCATAGGCTACTTTTTAGTGTGGCAAAATGTACGGTTTCCTCAATATTTCCTTTTGCGCGCACTAATCTAATCTTATATATACATTGAAGCAAATCAAAGTGTTTACTACACTTACAAGCGTACTCCGTTTCAAGCGGAAAGTCGAAACATTCTCCCATATGAACTATTTGCCAGACTGAAAAATACAAGTTTTAAATTACTATCTACGTACTTAAGGGTTATTTACATTGCACTTATTTACATTAATTAAAAAAAAAGTAACCTCCGAATGGTCAAGTGAGCGAGCTGATGATGTTGAATAATAGCTAAGAATACTTTCCAACATGTCATTTTTCAAACAAAAAAAACTAGATAAAAATTGGTTCATCCGTATGGGAGCTACGATGCCACGGACAGACACACATACACATAGACAGACAGACAAACTCCTATACAACACCCCTTTTTAAGCGTTCGGGGTTAAAAAATGAAATATTTTGAGCATTACAATTTACATCACGTCATATATTGCCACTTTTCTAAGCTAAGTCGCTATACGATGCTCTGCCTGCTTTTGCTACGCCATAGAATGCTACTAAGATGGTTTTGCCAGGGTAAAGTATAATATACGCGGGCGGAGCCGAGGGCAAAAACTAGCATTTTAATATTTTTCGAGGAAAATTTCAGTTGTTTTAGCAGAACAATAGGAAAGTGCTTACATAGCTACTGTCAGTATAAATATTACGGGTTTTTGTGCCGCATTGCGTCCTGTGCATGCAACGTCCCGGATCGCTGGCACTTTTTTAACCGACAACCGAAAGGAGGTTATAATATATTCGAACCTTCATTTTTCTGCTACTACAGAGTGATTTGACGATAGCGCCCGTCACATGTACAGTTTGGACCGCGGGAAATAGAGCGCCGTTCCAACCCGCGCTCCGAAACGAATGTGTGAATGCAACAGTCCGGTCTGGCATTTTGATGACAGCGCATTTTCCATAGGTATAATTGCGCGCTTTGACGCATTTTGATGATTATGTAATCGATCCGCAGTCCAAACCGCGGAGGGGTCTGTGCGGTTTAGACTGCGAGAACACAGTCCGATCCGCGGCCCGGAGTGTGCGTGTGACTCGGGGCCTGGGCTTGAATTTTACGAATGAATTTCTTAGCGGATATCTACGTCCCAAAAACTATCTCCATGTTAAAAGATAAACATCACAACTCTTTTGTTACCGACGTCTAACAGACCGCGGTTATTATTCAATGCATTTCACCTAAGAAGATAGGGGTCAGTTCACACCGCGACGATACGCGACGCTACGCGGCGTTTAATTTTAAGATAATTATTAAAAATTGCACCTTATTCACTACACAAAAAATATACGTTTAATATGACATCAGTCGTATACTGTACATGGGATGTGCAGCGCGGCGCAACCTGTCATTCGATGGCGATCATGTCGCGTATCGTTTTGGTGTGAATTGACACATACGAGCTAGGTTTCGCCTGAAATACTGAAGCCAATGAAAATTGATCGTGTATTTAAACAAATAAATACTTTACCCTCATATCGCTCCATACAGTTGACATAGTCCAGCATACAGAAGTTCTTGAACGTGTGGTAGACGTATTGTGCCGTCCTCGCGCACAGTGCTCCAGTGCTTGCAATTGTTATTAATCTTATCAAATATGACCAACACACAGCACATACAAATCAAAGAAATACTACCCGTTCGGGTGTTACAAGCCGTGGCCACGGGAGGATTGAGACGACTGGTGTCTTAAATATTATTGTGTTAATTTTTTTTAATTACCCGCAGATTTTGCAATTATTTGTGTTCCGTCGTTGTTTCAGTTTCAAAACGTGATAATTTTCTAGTAAGGTCACACCGAAACGAGACGCGACGCCACACGGCGCTGCATTTTCAAGATAGCAATTCATAATGAAACTTTATTTACTACGCAATAAAATACACGTTTCATTGCGAGAGTTCGATTTTGCTGCACCACTCTGGGCAGCGCGTCGAGACGTGACAATTCAAAATTGAACACAATAAGACACACGCTTTATTGCAAGAGTTTGAATTTCAAAAATAAATATGCAAAATCGCGTCGCTTCGCGTTTCGTGTGTTCGTTTTCGGTGTGAACTGACCCTAAACATAATAATTATGAAATCTATTATTATTTGAATTTAATAAAAAAATGTAAGTACTAATATAACATCTGATTCTTAAGCAGGTTATTCACTGTCGTAATTTATTTATATTATATAATATTAATATAATAATATAATATTATAATACACACCGATTTCGGTGACGGTGGCCGGTTTCATTGAAACCAGGCCAGCTACGCAGGAGTAATTTTATAGTGCCCGAGTCTGTGCGCAGTACAAAAGAGCACTCTCTCTTCCTTTACTCTCAGTGGGACGGATAACCGACACAACTGGCGAGAGATCAGGCGCAGGTCGGACTTTTTACATGCCCTTCCGACGCATGGATCATCTTTCTTATCAAACAATCAGGTGATTAGCCTGCAATGTCCTAACCAAAGTTGGAAACAACATTTTTTGTTGTTCCAATGCGGGAATCGAACCCACGACCCCCGAGTCGAGAGCCAAGCTCTAAATCACTGGACAACGGAGGCTGTTATATTATAATTATAAGAATATATATATAATATTATAATTATAAGAACACTACTGCTTATGAATTAGATTCCCTAATTACCTAAGCGTAACAATTAAAAAACGCCCTATTCAAATTATTATTATTCTGCAAAGATTAATATATTATCTAGTGCTTACTTTACGGTGGGAAAACCATTCGGCTCGCCAGTTATACTGCAGAGATACTGAGGCCTCACTGAAACTTATCGAAAATAATGCTTGCGTTGAGTTTCGTCAGTCGACGAACGATGACTAATCAGGCGGTCTGTCTGCTCGTTTTAAAACACTCACATGTAAGCCCTGAGGCAGTAATGTGCTAGATAGTCGCAGCTCTCTTCGAACGTCAGGCGAAACTGAAACTTCCCACTGGTCTGAGCCGTAGTGACTGGTGTGGTGAGCATCATGGCTATTGTCCTGACAACAAAAGCTTTACAGTGTCCATGAAATAACGGAGTGCAATTGATATTCGACAGAAGTGAAACCTACAATTATGGCTGAGGCGGGATGCCCATTAGTATAGAATATATTATATTACTAACGTAGGGAACCGTCATTCGATAGACATACACGATTGACAGATCGCAGCTATGTGTGCGTGGCTAGACATATGCCGGGGGTGCGCGGTGAGCGGGGCGTGAGTTTTCTCCAGTGAGGGCTTTCGTTCACGGGGCTGGCCGCTGGTCGTTTCGTGCTTTGACATAATCGACAATATAATTTCGCAATATGTACGATTGATTTTTGTCTGACGCGACGTTTAAAATTATTTCGGTGTCAACCTTAGGCTTACGTCAACATGGCTGACATTCGCCGGTGCTCGAGCTGACTTTTTTATAGAGTGTCGCCCCTGTGCATTAATGCTTTGCCTTGCGTCGACGCACGACATCACAACGCAAGAGGATGATAGCACAATATAAATAATGTACATAGATCATCCTAATACTAGACCGCCCGAATCGCCGCACGCACACAAACGCGTCACGAATCCTCAAATAGCAGAAGTATATTGTGCCGCGACACTTGCGCACTGTCAACGCCTTCTTAGTAGACGTACCAGCCCTAGCGCTCCGCTCGGCCACGCTCAATCGTAGGTAAAATTTCAAGTACACGGCTGAGTTCCACCACTGTAAATCCTACTACTATTATAATATTAAAAGTTTGTGAGGATGGATGAATGGATGTATGGATGTTAGTTCGTTCCTCTTTTACGCAAAAACTACTCAACAGATTTTGATGAAATTTGGTATGGCAATAGTTTAAGCTCTGGATTAAAAAAATACTACTTTTTAACCCCGAAACGTACAGTGTTCCCGTGGGATACTTTATTCACGGGAGCGGAGTCGGGGGCACAAGCTAGTTATTTATATTATGGTGATAGCGCAGCGCATCATCCACCTTTCGTCTCCTGTCCGTTGTTCCGTAGGAACGTCGCGTTCGACAAAATAACGCATTAATGAGGTATGCCATAAAAAATCTATGAAAAATGACGCTGCGACAACGCAACGCTCCAAGAGTCAATTTACACCATAACGATGCATTTTTAAGATAGCTATTCAAAATTGAACTTTATTTATTACACAAGAAGATAAACGTTTCATTGTAAGAATTCGAATGTAGCAGTCCGCTGCACAGCGCATGTGCAGTGTATGATTGATGTCATAATATTATTATAAAATCTTTTTGTGTATGTAGTGAATGAATTTCAATTTTTAATAGATGTAATAAAAATGCAGCGCCGCGTAGCGTCGTGAATCGTCGCATTGTGAACTGACTCCAATGGAGCCTCGCTCTAACTGATACACATGACGGTTCTCTAATATATAAAATTCCTAGTTTCTACTTGTATCATCGCTCTCAAAGAGGTAACTTGCCAAAGATTGCAAAACTACATATAGGCTATGTCGTACGTAAAGACAGAACAAATCTTCATACAAGAAAAATTTACGCCATCTTGATTTCACCATACCTCAAGTGTCAGCCATCTTGATTTCACCATTTTGCGCTATTCTATGCAGGTGCACGAATCATATAAATCCCATGCTATCCCATCCCAAATTCTCGGCATTTCATGGCAATTTACGGCTATAGTGTAGAACTACCATAACATACAGTCTACTTTTGCGTGCAATGTATTGGCTGTTTTTTTTAATAAAATACTTATGCGGCTTCAGACTTTGTTAGGCACCTATGTAAGATGGCGATCGGCAGACGACTCTCTCACGCTGGAGTGTCGCCTGCTCTTGACACATAGACATACATAAAACATTGTTATAACCGAATGTTATGGACTGAGATCCCACGCCCGCCAGACGACCCTTTATATATTCTTACTGATAAAATGTATCTCTTATTGTAGTATCAGTGTGTACTATGAACGTATGCATAGTGCATACCCGCAAATTTATGCCATGGGCCAATTTTTAGGTACAAGGCGCTAAAATTGCTGATAATTGTACTCACTTTACTTACTTTCTGATAAAATATCAATCTTATTTTTAGTCTTAGAATAACGTAAGGAACAAAAATTTTTCAAATCATTTTTCTCTACCCTTAGTGTGAATAGAGATATGTTCAAAGTTTAATGATTTTTAATTCTGCATGGTCGGTTTCGATTTTTTTTTATTTAAGAAAAGTGCAACATAAAAATAAGTTATCGGTTTAAATTTCACTGTATAATGTTTAATTATTATTATTATACTATAACATATTAAGTAAAAATCATTTCAAAGGCTGTAAAAAAGTTTGTACCTTTGGCACCTGAATTTTTGAATGAATTTTTTATTTATATTTTTTACTTTTGCCGCAAACTAGGGGGTATGCATATAACAATTTATGTAACATTGTATACTTTAATACTATAGTATGTAATATACACATTTTATCAGTAAGAATATAAGGGTGGTCAGGCGGACCTGGGATCTCAGTCCATTACAAACTTTTCATATACGCTTCCTGGCTCCGTGAGCTCTCGACTCGAAATTTTTAGGAACATTACAATATCTAAATATATTCCATCTTAAAAGTATTAAGTCAAGAATACTTACTCCTGAGAATATGCACCACCCGTTATGAGTAGAAATAGAGAAGCTAAACCTATCGGTTTAATCGAAAACAAAGCCGATTTCATTATAAACAACAATATTATTTCGTTTCGCATACGACGACCGTTAACAAATATTGATTCTACTGTACTGTATTACTTTATTTGTCTTGTACAAGGAATTTGTAAGTAAATAACTTGTTTACTTACAAATTCCTTGGTCTTGTATTGACGACCTCTGTGGTTCAGTCGTTGAGCGCGTGGGTGCTCCAGCCGTTCCTGGTTAATGGATATGTATTAAATATGTGTATAATAAAATAAAAATCTTAAATATATTATGTATAATATAAAAGTATTGAATAATCTTTCCGTTGTCTGGACCCGGAACACAAATTCTTCGGGTACTTAGTACGGGGCCAGATTGACGTGGTGTAAAGCGTCCATAGATATTATTATCACTAATGTACTGTATAACAATACATAAAAATATGAACGATAGCTTTAAGAACATTTATATATTTTATAAACTAGCTGATCCAGGAAACATTGTTCTCCCAATGAAATTATCACGGTATGTAAAGTACATAACGACTCAGACCCACTTATTACACAAAAGAAAACATGAAAATTGGTCAAGCCCTTTCGAAAGAGTTTGGTTACAAACACTGTGATACCAGAATTTAAATATTATCTATACAAATACATATATTAATTACGAATAAATAAATTGAAGTGTCCATTTGTGATTTTAAATTAACAGCTTTTAACTAATTGCATATATGAAAGTAAATACGTTCTTACAATAAAATATATTTTTTTATTTAAAATTGTCACTCTGTCTCTCTATTTATTTAATCCGGGCCAATCTCTGAAATGGCTGGACCGATTTTCACCTGCAGATAGCTGATGCTATAAGGAGTAACATGGGCCACTTTTATCTTAGGTTTCTGTTAAAAATATAGGGTTCCGTTTCCGTTAGATCTATGTAAAGTGCAAACGAAGTTGCGGGCACCACCTAGTCTTATATATAAAAATGGATTGTAATGAGGGTTTTTAAAATCGTAACATCTGATAGATTTTGACACGACAAGGACTGTCGGCGGCGGCTACCAAGCGCCGCCTCATGTCAGAAATAGAATCGAAAATTCTTATTGAACGGTTTTGATACCACTCACACCACCAGATGACGCTTTGTGTGCCCCGGGTCCAAGGGGAGGCACTTGCCCCAGGCGGCAGTTTCATGGGGGCGCCAAATCTTTGAGACATGAATTCGATATATCGAATTCGTAATATAATAGTTAGTGCTACACACGCTAAGTGATTTATAAACGCATCTTAACAGATCAAGTAAATTTTTTGAACGCGTGCGTAATGTTTGAAAACAAATTGCCTATGTGACGGACTTTGAGGAGCTCATAGATTCTTTCGCAGAAAAGACACGACGTAGTAACTGTAGTCTCTTCTGGACATATATTTTTGCCCCATTATACTCAGTGGTTCCCTATTGGAAAATGTGTGTGAATGTAAAAACCGCAAGAAAATCATTCTCGTTAAATTAATTCTATGCTTATTAAACTTTATGAGAAAATGTCATGAATCATTACTAAAAAAATGCAATCATCGAGTTATATTTTTAATGTCCACCGGTACATTTATATTTTTATTTTAATTGTCAATTCCAAAATGTTTTTTTAGAGAACTACAATTTTTAACCTACTTCCAAAAAAGGAGGCGGTCGTTTATTCGGCTGAACAAATTTTTTTTAAACTATAACCCGACCACGTAAACTATATAGCCTATGTTACCGGGCTATTATTACGAATCTAGTGACACATCATATATTAAAATGGGACCTCATTTATTAAGCGCTACGGTGGAACAAACATACATATATATATGATTATAGGCTGCCAAAATTGTTACCCTTCCATTTGGCTTCAGGTAAAAATAGATGCACACTCAACAGTTGTGGATTTAAAATATTATTATTCAGGAAGGAAATCCATTCTACCCTACCCGCACCTCATAAGGTTCGGGTAGGGTAGAATGGATTTTTAAATAAATCTAACAATTTATTATTAACATATTTATTACATCGAAACGAAACGATACACGACGCGGCGCTGTATAGTTAAGATAGCTATTCAAAATTGAACTTTACTCATTACATAAGAAGATACATGTTTCATTGTTACATTTCGAATGTGAAGTTTCACCGCGCTGTACAGCGCATGTGCAGTGTATGACTGATGTCATATGAAACGTGTATCTTGTTCTGTATTCATTAAGTTCAATTTAGAATTGCTATCTTAAAAATGCAGCACCGTATCGCGTCGTGTATCGTCGCGGTGTGAACTGACCCTGATAATATATTGTCAGAATTTTATCTTAATTTGATTTTCGCCACTGCAATAATGTGTAAGTAGTGACATTTAATATGGTCAAAGCAACCCTATTAGTTTAAATTTGTTTTGAACAAAATCAAACTCTAATGAGGGTACATTATACCCTAAAGAAAGTCGTTTGAGGTACATCCCTCGAGAGTGTCTCGCTATGGGAACATTACGTCCCAAAAGAGTTTACTCGTTACGATTATCCAACCTAGCCGTGACGGGTTGAAACCTTAAGCACCTTTTACATTTTACACAATATGACCGTGTGGTAGCCATATTAAATAAAACAGTATTCGGTGAGATAAATTGGTCTTTATTAAGCGAGGAACAAAATACAAAGTAGCGTACTGTTATAAAAATTAAATTAAAAGATTTCGTTACATTTTGACATGGAACATGGAGTTTCTCGTATTTTTTATTACAGTCCAACGTAACAAGAATATATCAGTAAATGGTAAATGCGTAATTAGGAGACATAGATAAAAACATTTTACATCTTGTAACGTCCTCCTGCTATACTGAATAATACAGTTACTTTTAAATGAAAATAATACATCAACCCATCAGAACAGAAACTATGACTCATTAATATGAAAACCTAATCAACATAGTAATTTCTACGCTTAATCGTCTAGACTCTAGAAGTTCAAGCTTTTCTACAGTAAACTTTATAAAAAATAACTATAATATAAATTAGAAAAATTTTAAATTAAGCCACGCATTTTTGTATCTTGTGTGACGAAGCCCTAGTGCGATAAGATTTCTAAACAATCCTGAAAGCCTGAAAATTTAAATTATCTAACGCTTTGGAATAATTATTATTTTATATTAAATAAGCTAAATATGACTTAACTATTTTAAATGTATTAAGGCTCAATCACACTCGTTTCAGTTTCAGAAAGTTTTCGTTTACTTCTGTTTGTAAAAACACATTTATTAATATCCTTTTCTGTATTTAGAACAAGTGTGTTTGGATCTTAATGATTTTTCTCTAAAGTCTAATATGTAACCGTCGCATATTTTTACTTAATAATAAGCGAAATATACCAAAATATACAGTTGATGTGTGTATAATAGTTTGGTAAAATTATGTCTTCAAAGCCATATTATTTTCAAAACGACGACCATTTTAGAAAACTCCCCTTTTAACTATAATAATAAATATTAACACTATTATAGTATTTTATAATAATTTAGAATAATTCTGTTATTATTTAGTAATGATAATTTCTATAAAGCGTATTTTTATAAGTATTTTATTCTAGCTAGAAAATCAAGTTTCAAATTGACGAGAAGATATTACCAATTAATCACAACTCTGTATCGTACTTTTGCTTTATGGTGATAATAACGTGTTTCTCATGCGGGAGTTATTTACATTATTATAAAAAAAAAAAAAATACGTGTTGCACTCGGGGACTGCCGCGGTAAAGCTATTGCATAGTAAGTCTACACGCATACGTCTAGTCGCACGCACAACACCGTGCCGAAGTCTGCCGAACTGAAACGACGTTAGACGATGCACGGATTTCAACGCCGCACCGCTGTGCCGGTCGAAGTGTCGGGTGTTAGGTTTATTTTCGTTACGGAATTTCTTGATTCGGTCGCCGCGCTCAAAGCCCGCGGTAAAAGCTATGCAATAGCTTAAAATAAAACATACCTAGATTGATTATCTTACAATAGCTAGCTATATACTTATTTCTATTTCGGGTAAAACTATGCTCATTGATTTTTTATGTTTACGCGAATATTGTTCATTGTTTTAAACACTTACGGATTGTGTCGCGGTGCACTTTTCTTTTTCCCTACGTTTCGGCTACTTTCCAGCGGCCGTGGTCGCGGTTATATTCTTAGACTCACTTGTGCAGATCTGGGTTGAAGTTAACCCTGGATTAAATAACATCTTATCTCTCTTGTTCTTCGTATTTATGAAAAAGAAAGCATGATATTTTAACACAGAGTTAACTATAATACATATCTGAGCAAGTGGGCCCTAAACTATTACTAACATAAAATTTATTTATAATCTAAATATAATATATATAATATTATCTATTTATATTATAATATTGGGAGCCTAGACAAAGTATAACAATATGAAAATGAGAATGAAGTTAGAAAGCAAAAAAGTGTATTAATTTATTAGGTTTTCACTTCGCTATCGTTTTGAAAATGAGCTTTGTCTAAACCTCCTGGTAATAAATTTGAAGCGTTTTTTACTAACAACTCTAAGTCACAATGTACTGATGCAAAAAATCAGTGTTTACATTGTGTCTTTTTATTAGGTAGTGTAAATATTAAATAATACGTACTTTATTTTAAATACCTGAGAGACCTAGCTTTGCTCGGTTTTTTAGTAGAACGATAAAATAACTAAAAATAAATACTTAAATAAAAATATAAAAGAAAACGAAATAATAAGAATCACAAAAATATTTAGCGGGATTCGAACCCACCACATTCCGAATTTCCAAACAATGCAAAAATTATGCGTAGGTACGCAAAACAACCTGCCAATGCCAAAAAAAACTTATATCTTAAAAATGCACAGTTTCTAAGGGATAACACCTAGCTAGATCGATTTTTCTCTCCCAAAACTCCCTGCATACTAAATTTCATGGTAATACTTGTGCCGTTGTCAAGTACCGATTATATATATACAAGATCGTCTCGTTTAAAGTATAAGGTATAGACGTAGAATTAGCTTCTTAGCGACCATAACGTGAACAAACGGCTTGTACACACAATCGCGACATCGCATCGAGAATTGTGTGCATATGTACAAGCCCTTACTCCGTAACGCTAGTGGCTGGAGAGGGAATAGAATCATGGTCGCTGAAAAGCGAATTGCACCTTTATGAAATTCAGTTAACACATAAATGAACAAGTTTGTATGGTAGGTCATGCCATTGCTTATTGAAGATTTTAAATATTTTCAGTTGGGGTAACGATACCATCAGTATATACCATTTTGTATCGGTAAAGATTTACAGTGTCATACAAAAAGTATTTTCTTCTAAACCCAGAAACAAGAATAAAATATGAAAATATACCTACCCCTCTTCTCTAAACTACCTTATAAACATAACAATATATCATTGTCCTTTATCAATACGTAAAAAAATTGTTGTTAAAAATTATCATTTTATTTAAAATAATTTGAGCATAAAGCAAAGTTCAGTTAAAATAGTTATTATCATAATACGTTTGTCTCAATCTACAAACACATATAAATCTGCTATTTTAGCTGAGTTATCTGCAAAGTTAAATTACAAAGATAGCATCAAAGCAAACAAAAACAATCGCAAACAATAATGATACCAATATTGTAGCCGAAAATAATTATTCATTTCCTTTCAAGCTCGGCCGAGCTATTGTTTTCAGACTTCAGAGATAAAATAATTTTAACTCGAGCCATTTAGTGCCACTTTCAGTATTTTCTGCATGAAACAAAAGGGTAACTTAACCTTTTTAGTCCTCCGACGTCTGGTTACACCCTTTTCTTCTGTGATCATCGTCAACATTTTTTAATTATTGCGTAACTATCGCTAAATAACTCAGGGTCAGCCTGCACGGCGACTTTTCATCGGTATTTTCCTCGCGCAGTAGTAGTAGCCGCACTAGCGGTAAGAAAACGCGCAGATAAAAAAAATATCAGTGAATCAATACAAAGTCAACGCGATGCGGAATTCCGATAGCGGTATTTAATCCGCGTGAGTAAAAACCACGCAGTGAAAAACCGCCGACCGCCGACAGGACCTTAAAAATATTGTTAAATAGAAATCTACTGCTCTTCTATTTCACTAAACTTTTAATTTAATTCAATTATGTAGGTAACTTTTAGTGAACTTGGCTCGTTGCAAGCGAGCTACCGACGACAGCGACCTGTCGCTCGCGCTACGTATATTTTATTTTCAAGTCGCCGCTACCGATTGATCCGCAGTGACGATCGGTCGCGGTAGTGGTTCGTTTGCGACGAGTTCAAGTTCACCAGGGCTGAGACTATATGATCCGGAATCCAGCGGACTCGATACTTGTGTACTCAATTTTCAGCTCTATTCTATTTCCAGTGCTCTGATCATAATAATATAGTCCCAGCCTAGACTGAATAGTAACTTAAATTGAATACAAAATTTGTGTGGTGATGATGCTAAGCTTAATTTTTAACTTCATCCAAATAATAACAAGCATTTTCGCCACTGCAACAGGCATTAATAGATTAAAGGCTTTGACGAACAAAGAACAGACAAAGCGATTACAATTACGGCTCTTCACCGACTGATCGCAGTGTGCATGCTTCACAGTTTATCGCAGTGTGAAAACCTATTTAATAAAACATTTTTAATCTGCGTTCCACAGGTGATATATTAATTTGTTCTGATAATAATTGGAAGATTATTAAAAATAAAAGCATTATTACCAATATTGTTTATAATATTGTTCGTTGATCTTAAATGGATTATTTCACATATAAATGACACTAGATTCAACGACATTAAATGTATAATTTCTCTTATTTTATCAACGGTTTACTTTAAAATAAAAACGGAGTTACTTATCCAAAATAACATGTTTTTGAATATCGAATTTCAAGCACCAGAAGTGCCAAATGCATATTAAACTAGTTCCAAATGCCCACTTGAAACATTGAGTTGAACTTAATTTAACATATTAAAATTCTAATTAGCACTAGAATTTAAATCTTAAATATGATATTTTGGAGTTATATTGTGGAGGAGTTATTTTTGGAGTAAATAATCAAAATATAGAGCTCACGTAGTCGATAAATAAGTAGGTAATTTAATGCAGTAACATAAAAAAAACATGACTTATATCTTCATTCTTTTTTCCAGGTGAACCGTGGAATTTTAATATTAATTACAATTACTCAAGAAATCCAGAAGTTATTCTTCTGAATTTCTTGAGTGCTAAACTACTAAAATAAACGAAACGTTCGGCGGAATACTGAAATGCTACTTTAAATAGGGAACATACATTTGTTTTAAATCAGCAAAATTCTTATATTTTACATAATTTATACATAATTATATGGACCGAAAAATGCAAAAAGTAAGTAATCAGTTGCTAAATAAAAAAGTTACAGGACGAAAAAGGACTAAAAAAACGTCATTTTTGTTTTTGCAATGATTGAAAAAATAAAATTACTGTTCAAATCCTAATGTTATTTGTGATATTTTTTGATATTTATTGTTATTTATGATATACATAAAAGCAGTAATGAAATCAATTTTATATTTATATTCATACATTTTCAACTGCTGTGACGTTACTCGTGCATAATTTTTGGATAGAGCGTTTTTAATGCTCTCCTACGATCTCACTTTTGTGATGACTGTATTTTGTCACCGGTTGATCGTAGATGTGCCATTACAAAGACAACATTTCCTGGCTTATTATGTACTTTTCGAAAAGCCAATAAAAAAACAAAGCATGTGCCCAATTAGGGCCGCCCAAAACTCAGTCTGTCTCTGCCTCTCTTTAGCAAAATGACAAGGACAGCTGCGTGTGGCTTAAGTGCCGCTTAATTTAAGCAGCGTATCAGTATTCGGGCGTTTCTCTCTTCTTGCCTTATACGCTTTTTAAAACTTAAGGGCGATTTACATGGGTTGATCATCCCCGTGAGGCGAGTCGCTTGATCGATCGCCTCACCATTTTTGTTAGCAAAATTGCCTAGCAACATAGCCAAATTGTCATTCGGTCAATTTTCGCCATGCGACGGAAATCGTGCGGCGAAAATAGACCCATGTAAATCCCGCATTAGGTATAAGTAAATGCATGATAAAATATAAAAATAATCTTCAGGTACACTAAAAGGGTGACACTTAACACGGTCAGTGTGCGAACACAAACGCTGCGACGATCAGTGCGATCGCCGGCGTCAGTGTGAAAGCTCCGTTACACTCGTCGGTGTCGCAGCAAAATGTACGGGCCCCCCACCATTCTGCAACAAATAATGCACATGAGCCAACGCTGGATAGATGGTATTTGGTGTGAACACGCGTCTTATCGCCCAGTCGATGAACAGAAAAATTACCAAGACTGCTTTTAAACGACATTCGATTGTATTTTTTAGTACCCACGGCGACCAAATATAAAATTAGGTCAACAAATATTCGTATAAAATACGATTATCAATTTACTAACTAAGTTAAGTGTAAGTAAAGCGGAGATCCACTTCTCCATAGTTTAAAATAATTACGGAAAATGAAATGTGAATGAAAATTGTACAATCCAATAGTGTATTGTGGTCGCGATATTTTTAAAAAGCGGGTAAAAAAACGTCCAATGTATTATTTTAAGATACTGTTTCACAATCTACTAAAAAGTGCTAGATAGCTTATTTGTATGTTTTGTCTCCGTTGCTCTTTATAAAATCATCAGAAACTAAACATCCGAATAAGCTATCCGACACTTATTGTGAAAACATGACCTCAAACTTCTGCTCCTCACTCCTGTATCGTTCTTATAATATCACTCAAGTGTGAATGTGCCTAAAATGTGTTTAACATTTTTTACATAAATGAAATACTTCCTTGATAGTAGGCCTATATAACACACAAATAGCACAAAAACTAAAGTTCCTATTTAAAACACCTCTTATAAATAAAACATTCACTAAAATAAAACCCTTTTCACTATAATTTGAAACAAATTAATACAGAAATTGAAAAGCTGAAATGACAAAACTTAACGCGAACAGGGTCAAGCGTCTGGCACATCGACGTAGAATACACAGGGACATCGCATTCGCATATCCTACTAATAATATTATGAATGTGAAAGTTTGTGAGGATGGATGGATGTTTGTTTTTCATGAAATTTGGTATGGTAGTAGTTCTAGGCTCTGGATTAAAACATAGGCTACTTTATATCCCGAAAAAGTACACTGTTCCCGCGGGATGCTCGTTAGTATATTTACGCGGGCGGAGCCGCGGGAAACAGATAGCAAATCATAAATAATATAAAAAAGTATAATTTGATAATTTTTATATAATAAACTAGAATTCATTATTAATCTTCATACATATTATTACACAAATACAAATGCTCGAAATAGATGCATAACCCCTCCCTCCAACTCCCCTCATCGGCAATAAGGTAAAAACTGTAAATAGTAATGGTAGTCCTACAATACTGGGATTTTCAGCCTGAAGATTTATAAATAATTGTAGGGTCAGTTCACACCGCGACAATACTTGGCTAATTTTATGCTATACTATTTTTAAGATTTTCTATACTTTTCAAAGTGGAACTTTATTCACTACACTAAAAGATACACGTTGCATATGACATCAGTTCATATACTGCACGTGCGCTGTGCAGCGCGGTGTAACCTGAAATTCGAACTCTTACAATGAAACGTGTATATTCTTGTGTAATAAATAAAGGTCAATTTTGAATAGCTACCTATCCTAAAAAATGCAGCGCCATGTCGCGTATCGTTTCGTTTCGGTGTAAATTGACCCTTATAAGCTTTTAATTGTGTAAGCAGTAGATTTTGCCAGCGACTTTGTACGTGCGACTTCCCTCGATAATATGGGACGTCAATACAGTAACAGATAGCGTTAAGTTTTGAAAGCTCATGGATAGACCATTTTAAATTTAAATTGACCTTGGCAATTTGGTGACGAAATTGGGACACGGGCTCCCGGAGTATTTTATTTAACTTATTTTATTTCGCGTATATATCTATTGAATATAAAATTATGAAAGTGCTGCCCGAAAATTTGCGGAAAAAGTACACCGTCTATCCAACTGGAACCGAGCAAATGAAATTTTGTTGCGTTAAAAGGGGTGGAGTTTTGCCGGGGAATTCAATGGGTGACGTTGTGGATTTTGTAATTCCTCATACATTTTTGTTATTTCGGTTCTTAATGTGTAATATTGGTAAAATATTAACCATTAAATATTCGTTAACGTGCACAAGTGTGGGCAAGAGGTACAACTTCTAAAAACGTGTTATTTTGTGTTACCGTCAAAACTCCCTGGGAACTTTCAGTAAAGCTTCTACCACTTTACTGAATCGACTGACTAGACTCATGGACTGTACTGACTATTTATTTGGACTTTGACTAGACTTTAGACTTGACGATTTAGGAATACGGTGTTGAAAATTGAAACGAAATTTCTATTTCCCGCCTTCTTAACTTGACACTGGCAAATGGTTTTATGCCGATGTCATATATAAATTAAAAACAGGGGCCTATATAATATTATTATACTAATTATTTATTACATAGACGTATATATTATAGACGAGGCATGTTGAGGCAAAAAGTGTCTTCAGTTAAATGGCCCCACCTATGAGATTTTTGGTACCATTTTGACATATCATGTATGGTGTAAACAAGATGGCTGACATTAGAAGTATGGTGAAAACCAAGATGGCGTAACTTTTTCATGTATGAAGTTTTGTTCTGTCAAATGTACGTCATAGCCTATCTTGAGATTTGAAATCTTTGACTAATCCGAGATTAAAAGTACCTCACTATGCCAATTAATATTCTTCACTCTACCAAAATTGTGTATTTATACTATCAGTTATGGCAACATGGTTTATGGGTTCTTACCCCAATGATGGCAAGTACTAATGCCATACAAAAAGAACCTTCCTAGTTCATACACTTCATCTCGTTCGCTCTCTCTTCAGCAAAAACATTGCCATCTCTTTCACACCTATGACAGCCATGGCCCACTCGATTGACAGAATATTCTAGAACGCTAAGAAAGTTCCATTAAGACGTTTTTAATGAAAATTATTCGCTTATTATAAATATATACGTATTACTGTTATCTGGATGTATTTCGTATATTCGAATTATACGAGTATTAGAATATAATTATAACTATACGAATCCAATACTAAACAATGGGTGTACTTTTTTGCTAACTTTACAATTAATTTAAGTAGGCATATACAGGCAAAGATTTCAAAACTCAAGATAGGCTATGACGTATATTTGACAGCACTATTCTTCACACAAGAAAAAGTTACGCCATCTTGGTTTTCACCATACTTCAAATGTCAGCCATCTTGTTTACATACTTCAAATGTCAAAATAACCCCAAAAATTTCAAAAGTGGAACCATTTCACTGGAGACACTTTTTGCCTCAACATGCCTCGTCTATAATATATATATACGTCTATGTATACAGGTGTAATTAAAACAAAAAAATATATTCAAGAAGAGTGATCAATATTCGATTCTCGTCCCAAGTTAATTTTGACCACATTATCATATAAATAATCATCCGATACTGAGCGTCGGTCGCGTAACCTTCAAAGTCGGAGCAGCGTACGCCAGTGCGAGGGTGTCCATGCGTAGTGAGAGTTGTTTTATACTAAATACTAGAGCTATAGTAATCCGCTTGTATTCGGTACTGAGTTACGGGGGGGGCATCTAGTACCGAGTTACGAAACGTTACACACGAATACATTTCGTTACGCGCATTTTTATTTATCGTTAGAATGTTATTTAATTATTATTGTCAATAAATAATTTTCGACGCCCATTTGTTACTTTTTCATTATAGTTGATGCATAATGGATTGCGATGTTATTGTGATGTAACATAAGCTCACGGTTACAATTTTCAAAATAGTAAATCCATGGAAAATTCAGCATATTCCATCAACAGTTCACTTGTGGTTGTATACTTTACCTATTAAATAAAACTAAATTTAGAACAACTTGAACACAAGTCTGGGTCAAAATACGGAAAAGTGAAAAAATGGACCTTAAGCAGATTGGTATGTAATGCACAAGTATGTTTTCTACAAATTGCGAATGTTGCGACCCGCGACATCATACTATACGCGTACGCAATTCGACTTGATTCGTTGCTCTAACATAACATAGCATGTTATGAGGTATCAGAAGTAACGAGTAACGTAATGATACTATAGTAACGAGTAGTAATTGTTATAGTGACGAATACATACGGGTACGCTTTATTTCGTTACTTTTACACCTCTAATATAAATATTTCCTGACAACTCAACAATGATATTATCATGTTATTTTTTACGTAAATTAGTTTTTTTTTAGTTATGTATATGCTGTCATTACTTAGGCAATATTGTGGCCCAATGTTGGGTAATATATCTTCATTCGGATAAAAAACCAGCCTGTATAGGGAATATATTTGATTTCAGTTTACATTAAAAATCCCATCTATCTTCAGTTACGGACTCAATCTCATACCTTCGCTGCACATTAAGCATTTAAACGAGCGAATTACTCAGTTCGAAATGAGTTCAAAAGCGAACGAATTAAAAAGTTCATTTAAGTTTTTCAATCGACGTGAAAAAGGTCGGTTATCAATTAGCTGAATGAAGAAACTTGTGAATTTATACTAACTTATTATACGAGGAACAATGTTTTGACAGTTCTTATTGTCTCGGGAATCGTGAAAAACTATAGTGAACCTTAAACAAACTTAATTTATATCTGGGAAAGTTAAATTTTATAGTTGTAAGAAATGATTTCAAAACTAAGGATGGGCTATTTGACAAAACAAATTTTCATACAAGAAAAAGTTACGCCATCTTGATTTCACCATACCTCAAATATCAGCCATCTCGATTTCACCATACCTGAAATGTCAAAACAAGCCCAAAAGTGGCACCATTTAAGTGGGGCCAGTTTTTGCCTCGACATGCCTCATCTATAATAAATATACGTCTATGGTTGTAAGGGTCAATTCTCACTGCGACGATACGCGACGCTACGCGGTGCTGCATTTTTAAGATAGCTATTCAAAATTGAACTTTATTAACTATGTGGCGGACCAATTAGCGCCACGATCCTGAATCGCACTGTCAAAGTTTTCACAGCCTGGCGCTATATATTATACAACATCCGAAATGCGTACAAGTGGGTGACTGGCTGAGCAAATGGAGACTATCTGTTAACGCAGGCAAGTCCCATAGGTTTCCCGACTACTCTGAAGATCGGAGACGCCGAGATCCCATGGGGGAGAATGGCAAAATATCTCGGGGTCACAATCGACCGCCGACTTTCCATGTATGCCCAGTGCCAGTCTGCGGTGGCCAAGACCATCTGAGACCAGCCTACGCGTCCCCACAGATCCCTCTCAACATGCGGTTAGCCCTCTTTAAAACCTATCTAAGAACCCGCCTCACGTAGGCGGCATCAGCGTGGCACCACCTGCTCTCTGTACCCCAGATAGGGTCGCTGCAGAGAGCCTAGAACCGAGTGCTGCGCCTTATCGCAGGTGCCCCCTGGTACGTGAGGAACGATAACATGCACGCCCGCCCGCCCGACCGCCACCGCCTGCCTAGGGATGCTGTCCCCCCGGACCCAGCGGAGCCACACCGCCTGCCCCCCCCCCCCCCGAAGAGGAGGAGCCCTGGCATAATGATTTGCGCCCCACCCATCGCTGGATTGCAGCCCCCACCCTTTCCCTGCACCGGTAACCAAACGCCGGCGCAACCTCTCTTCAAATCGCCCTGAGCCTGACGTGGGGCAGCCCTAATGCCCCAGCCGTCGACCCCGTGGCGCTGCTTCCCCCCGACATAAAAAGTCTGGGGTTCGGAAGGTTTTTTCCCACCCTTTCCCAGGTCGATTGAGTCCACAGCCCGGCAAACGCGGCGCGAGCGGGAGAGATCCACATACACATTTCCCGGCCCCCGGGTCGGGACCCCCTCGCGTCGTTTGGAGTCGGCTGCCCGTCGAAGGCGCACCGGGTCGGCGGTTTATTCATTCCCTTATAGCCTCGACTAGGGTTTCCTCCGCGTTCTGTCGCGGGGGGTCTTCCCATAAAACACGACACTTATGAGCTCAGAATTCGTAGTGGATGCGTCTCCCGCTAAAAAGAAATTACCATTCAGAGGGGCTCTAGCCCCTGATCATGGTTCCCCACCCAAGGCCTCTTCAAGGGCCCGGTGTGTGAGAAGACGAAGTAGATAAAAGTAGGCTTCGGCCTGACCCAGCATATCGCTCGGTCGGAGATCTCCCTTTGGGGCTACTACACTATTCCCACTACTACATAAAAAGATACAGGTTTTTTAATCCTGTAGGTATACTAGTGGATATCTAAGCTATAAGAATTCATATTTTTTATTTTTGTGGACTGGAAATAACTGATTATTGGAACGAAGTTCATTATCGCGCGTTGCGAAAGGCGGAAAAAATTAAGACTAAAAGTTGTAACGACACTTTTTGCTATAGTTGTAAGCCGTGCGGCGTGCGCGTGTTTCTCTGTCTCTCTCTCTCTCTCAATTATTACTAAAATTGAGCGTACTGATTAAGTTTATATTTACATTATATTTGTTAATAATAAAAAAAATATTATTATAACTAAAAAAAAAAAAAATATTACAATTCCTTCACTAATTAATTGAAAGGAACTTCGTTCCATCCGGGTGTCCCTTGACACCTCTCAAGTTTTTATTACTTTCGGATCAATCATATAAATGTAATGGCTCTTTTATTAGGATTTCGTAATACTCTGTCCGTCCGTCTGTCTATCTGTCTGTCTCTCAGTCAGACTGTCCTTCCTTCCTGTCTAGTTTATGTAATTATGAATATAAATTAATGAAATTTTGTTTATGTATAGATCTCGGTTTTGACGTCAGAAAAATATTAATTTTATATCCAATTGGTGAAGTGGGCATAAAAAATATTTTTTTATTCTACCCCATCGTGTGGGGTATCGTCATATAGTTATTTTTAAATAACTCGTAAGTTTCCATGCTGATAGATCATGCTAAAAAACTCTAGAAAAATTATATAGAGCAAAATCGGACAATAACTTTTGAAGTAATTAAATGAAAACTTTTTGAACGTTGATAGTTACGGAACCTTCCTCAGAGCTTTGGCATCATCGAAATTATTAATTAACTACAATATGTATTAAAACCTACACAAGTAACTGCGCTTATACACGACTTCTGTCGTGCCAGACCGACAGCGTTGTTAGTTATTAATGGTATCAGCCATATTTTGCATGTCACTACACGAAACACGAACTAACACTCATTAAGCAGTAGCGAGGCTGCAATTATTGTAACTACGTATCATATAAATTAATACGTGAAGCTAAAACTTACAGGCAGTACTCAAAGAATTGTGCGAACGGAGGAGTATGATATTTGGCACAGTTAAAGTTTATGTGGAGGATGGCGTGCAGAAAGCTAATATTTTTTTTAAGAATGCTTAGTTAATACATAAAATTAATAAATATTACAACAACAGCTCAGATTATCCTTGTGTCGTCCGCACCTTTGTGCCGACATAAGGATCACTCTGTCAGAGGTAAAATAACTGTGAACGGCCTGTAACTTTGAACTCGAATCTAACTAAATTCAGTTAAAGACTAGGTATATTTCATTAGCCCAATAATTGTCTGACCATTTAGTAAATGGCACCACCAAATTACCGAATATATTTCGCCTAATTTTACAAATTGAATGTGACATGGCGCTAGCTTAAATGCTTAGAGCTTACAGATTTTTAAAAAGTTGCACAATCCATTCAAAGAGAATATTATAGTATAATAATATTATAGTGAAGTAAGTATTAATCCAAGCCTCATCCAATCATTCTTTCAGTGTTCTAAATTTAAATTTTTTGACGTCTCACATTGACATATTTAATTTTTTATTTTTAGGTCACGTTATGCAATACTGTTCATCAGTTCGTCAATCAGTAACATAGCAAACTTTCCTGGTATATTGTTCGTACATAGGCTAATTTTGGTACCACAAAGGTGCCAAAAGTAGCCTATTTACTAATTTAGGATAATAATAATATAATACTCGTAATGCAGCTCCACGTTATTCAACTCGTAGGCGAGAAAACCTTACTAACAACAATAATAATATAATTGATTATTATGTAGAATTAATAAATATTATACTAATAGCTTTTTCGACATCTAAAACTACCCCGGGGCAGGGCGGCCGAAGGAGAGGAAGAGACGAGAGGTACAAAAATGTCAATGTCTTATTAGTACTATAAGATTGTGAGCTATATCCCTGCCCGGGATAGTTTTAGATGCAAAAAACGCTATGATTTTCTATAAATTTACTATGTGACTGTCAACAGCTGTCAATGTATAATTAGAGATTTGAACCAACAATATGCTTAAAGGAAATTGTCATAAACTCATACTTTTATGCGACATATAAGTTTAATATGTCATAATATTAAAAAAAACGTACTCGCTTTATAGTCTCAATGATATTATTGTTTTTTTCATAAGTCGTTTCAAAATACAGATTGTTTCAGCGCCTATGTTAATTTTAATATTAGGCTTGTTTTAAGACGTATTGCTACTTTTAATTTGTATGCGTTTTTTTTATATATGTAAGAATTATTGTCCGCCATTTTATCATTCACTAACTTACCTTGTATCACTGAGCATCTAAATTATCTAAATTACAGTATAGTCATTATCTAAATTACAGTAAAGTCAGTCTAAATTGCACTGATTTGCCTTCAAAAAAGCTTTAAAGGTAACTAAATCCAGTTTGCCTTACGCAACACAGATTTTTTGTAGATTGATCCCGCGTCATAAACACGTCAGTACAATACGAACAAATCACGAAAATGTTCTAATCTTATTGCAACACGTTATTTTTTTCTGATCGCAGTGTAAAACCCGGCCAAGTGCGAGCCGAACTCGCACACCAAGGGTTTTGTACGAAACGTACAAAAAAACCCGATTATTGCAAGGAAGAGACCTTAAATATTTATTTTATTCTGTTTTTAGTATTTGTCGTTATGGCGGCAAAATAAATACATCATTTGTAAAAATTTCAACCCTACCCACAGGGTAAAAACGGGGCCCTATGACTGTGACTTTGTTGTCTGTCTGTCACCAGACCGTATGTCCTTAACCGTGACAGCTAGACAGTTGTCATTTTTACAAATGATGTATTTATGTTGCCGCCATAACGACAAATACTAAAAACAGAATAAAATAAATATTTAAGGTCTCTTCCTTGCAATAATCGGGTTTTTTTTGTACTACAAAACCCTTGGTGTGCGAGTCCGTGATTTTTAGGGTTCCGACCCACGGAACCCTAAAAATCACGGATTAGCAACAAATCTATACTTAAACTATACTTGTAAGTTTCGCGTCATTTACTAAGTTTTCACGATTTACACTAGTCGATATAAAACACTTCGATCGGCATGCCATATCCAGTTTTAGGGTAAATAAGGATTGTACCCTTTCCACAATGGGTAAAATCAATAGCCCAAATTGGGTTTTAATAAAACCGACCCATATCATTGGGACACCATAAAAAAACACTTTGCCGTCATCATAAAACCATCCCTGTCGGGCTCGAATTACTTTTTTTATGTGACATTTTACTTTGTTCATGAATTATTTATGACTAGCAATTACAAATTGATAATATTATAAGCTTTTTCAATTAATGTTTTTAGAGTTTCGCACTCCAAAAAAGGAACACTGTCTACCAAGACACTTTTTCTCAGGTCTCAGAAATTTTGTTTGGTTGATTAAAGTTGAAATTCATAAAAAATACTAGATTTGCAAATTTGATATCACTGCTTCGTCTGCAGATGTCATCGATATATCGAAGAAGGAAAACAAAGTGAACGGTATTGACGTATCGCGCGCTATATCACTTGGCGTAAGTTATGTCAATTCCAAACATTTTTATTTCGAAGATCTTCAATGTAATTAACGATGGCATAGCGCATGATTCGTCAATACCATACATTTCTGATTTCTAACTTCGTCGTCGTAATTAGCGATGGCATCTTGGCTAAAGATTCAGGTTTGCTATCACTCGAAGCAGTGATTTCAAACTAGTCAGGGTTAATTCACACCGAAATGAAACGAATCGCGACGCTATCTTAAAAATGTAGCGCTGCGGAGCGTCGCGTATAATCGGGGTGTGAACTGACCCTGTGTCAACTCAGTCGAAAGATACGGCCTTTCGTCACACGCGCCATAGTACTGCCAAGTACATACTACCAGGAGACAACACTCGCATAAAAACGAAGGAAACAAACAAACTGAACAGAAATAACTATGTGAATTATTGGCCTCATGTGTATATCTAACTTAACTTAGGACTTTTCATCCGTTATTGGATGATTGATACAGTATTCTCCGAGCGAAGTTACCACTCTTGAAATACTGTAGTGCCTGGTCAGTCGGTTTTTAAATGTCGTATGGATGCCCAAGCACATACGTATTTCTCACAACACAGTCAGCCTAGTCCAGAGGAATGACTGGTCAATACGTCTGGGACCAACCATGTGCGGGTTTCCTCACGATTTTCCTTCTCCGTTGGAGCGTCCGTATACTTGAGACCTGAAAAAGTCTCATTGGTACACGCCACAACCTGGGAATAGAACCTGGACTCTCTCGAGTGCGAATCAAACGGTCTACCCACTAGGCCACGGAGTTAACCCCACAAAACAAATACGCTCATCAAAATATTATAATTTATGTATCTAGAGGTGAAGTTAATAAATAATTCCATTGTGCGCCGTCGTCTAATGAAACTTTATTAAAATTTACATCCACACAAATTGAACGCGGGAAAACATCGGAACACCGAACTGAAATAGGCCACGATAAAACGAGCCGTTTTGACATTGAAAATATCTTTTTGTTCGCCCCAGTGTAGGCTCCGATTTCACGAAAACGTGTGATCCCGTTATATCTCGGAGAGTTGTAAAGATTTAAAGAGAAAAAGACTCAAAAGACGCGTATTCACGAGTGTTGTGAGGTGCGAAAGGAATTATTCGAGAAAGTCAAAAACGAAAAAGTTATTGCCGAAATAGTGAAAAAAAATCAATTAGAATAAAGATTTTTTTTTATTTTGGTGCTCGATATTTTGTTAACGAATAATGATCAGCTACAATTTGAGCCAGAAATAAAGACGATCGGGTTAAGGGTTTGCCCTGTAGCCTAACTTTTTGGGACAACATTTTTTCGAATTCCGTAGATTCATTTCCAATGTACTTGATAGTCGTGTGCGACACGAAATCTGTGATTTTTTTATAGAATTGTTTAAATGTAATCTAAGCTATCTTCCAGTGAAAGTCCGGTCAAAATTGGTCCAGCCATTTAGAGATTAATCGGAACAGGTAAACAGTTGTGTTGGTTCTCGGGAATTTCTTCATGCACGGTCTATGAAAATATTTAATTTCCTCAACCGTACACAAGCTGTACTTATACAATGTAAATAAAGTGTTAACAAGTTAACATTGAGCACACCAAACATTTTCGAATTTAAATACTGACAATTGAACACATTTTTACCTAAAATACCACAAAGCACGAAACGAGTGAAATTCGCTTATAAATTAAAACCAATACAACGTAATGTAAATTCACAAAGACTTGTCCATTTTTATACATCCGTGTCACATATATTTTAATTAAAAATACACGCGCAATAAATAGTTAACGTTTTCCATTTCCGATCGAGCCGCAGCGGACATTGGCAAAACGCCATGTTCGCAGCAGATTTACTTAAAAAAAATTGCGTTTATAAAATTTTAATCTTGATTGGTGTTGTAAGTTTTAATCCTGTAGTTTTTAAAAACCTATTATAATATTATCTATTTGTTTTATTGTTTTTTTATAGCAGAACTAGCTGGTGACGCAACTGCGTTTGCGTAGAACTTAGGGAAACGGAACCCTATTTTTTCAAACTGTACTCTAAGATATTATAGCTTATGTTACACCTTATAACATCAGGTATCTATCTGCCAGTAAAAGTGCCGTGATCGGTCCAGCCGTTTCAGAGATTAGCTGGAACAAACAGCCAAACAGAAGGACGGACTGATAATAATCTTAAAATTAGACTTTTTAATGTAAGTACCGTATATACTTTCACATGCTTTTAGTGAAAAGCTGATAAACAGATACATCGATTGTATTTATGTGTATAGATTAATTATACAACAAAATGTTTACAGAGCCGTATTTTTTTTTTTTATTTTTTTTTAACAATTTATTGCACACAAGAAGAAATGTATAAAAGTACAATTTAACAAGAAAGACGACACAAAGGTACTGCTTATTTCTAAAATGAAATTTCTTACAGCGGCCCTACGGAGAGAGATGGGATAAAAGACAGCAGATAGGACGTGCACAATAATTACAAATACACTACTTATATATTATTATATCCTTACTAAAATTACATTACATACATACTTACATATTATATACATACTTGACAAATATAAAACACATAGTTGATACGATAAAATAATATTATATTATACCTATAATAGATAAATACTATATGAATATATAATAACGGTATTTATATGCCGTATAGCCTATACAGAAGTTGCTTCTATAAGAACTTGCCTGGCTTGAACCTTGCTGACTTGCATTAGCTGCCTTGATATAAAAGACGTTGGGCGTTTACGACCCGCTGTTGGGACCTCCGCATAACGAGCGTGGAAGCCTTTGTTCGCAGGCTCGCCACCACCCTCTTCCTGCGAGCTGATGCCTCGGACCTGGTCGAGCTTGCCGACCTGGCGCCTTGGCACGCCCGCCCGCCCGACCGCAGACTGCTGCCCCGCGACGCCATCAGAGCTGGGGACCCCGCAGAGCCTCGCCTGCCGCCCCGCCCCCGAAGAGGAGGAGCCTCGGCGCGTTAGCGCGCTCTGCCACCCCGTCCACCGTTGGATTGTTTCCCCCCTGCATCCTACCCCCGCGCCAGTAATTAAAATACTGGCGCTTTCTTCTCGCACTCGCCCGGTGTCCGACGTGTGGCAGCCCTAATGCCACTCTGTCGGCATCGTAGCGTGTTTTTCCCCCCCGACACCAAAAGTCTGGGGTTCGGGACAAATCTTTCCCCCTACCTTTTCCCAGGTCGGTTTGTGTCCGTGTCCGACAAATGCGGAGTGTGTGGGAGCGGCACCACACGCGTTTCCTTGGTCCCCGGACCGGGACCCACACGCTCCGCCGGAGTCGACTGCTGGTCTTGGCCGTCCTCGGCCGTCGCTGTCTTTTTCCTAGCCTCCTCGGGTTTACCCCGCGTTCTGTCGCGGGGGGTCTTCCCACAAAACTGACGTCTTGCGCTCAGTATTCGTACTGGGCGTGTCATCTTGAAAAATAAAAATAAAAAAGAATTCCACATGTAGAGGGGCATAGCCCCTGACCATGTTTACCCGCCCAAGGGCCCGGCGGCGGTTAGAAGACGCCTTCTTCTAACAACGACCCGCTGTTTGAAAAAGTGTCCATCACAAGCCAAAATACTATTAAATAGTACAATTTTCATTCACATTTAATTTCCTGTAATTATTTTAATTCAGATCCAATTTTTTTTATTTTTATATTATTATATGAATATTCGATGAATGAGTTAAAATGTATGAGAATTTACCCCACCTCCTGCAGATATGCGACCTGTGTCGTTGTAATCTGGGTGTAATTAAGCTTGCATCTAACTTTATTTTGTCTCTGGTTGCCGTAGCAAATTTTTCCATGGAATGCCCAGTGATCCTTTGATATTAATATAGACAGACAAAGTAGTGAGTAAAAGCTAGTTTTAATATAACAAATGAAAACTATTCACCTTCAGACGAACGTTATTCTCTTGATCTATGGAACCAATTCCCAAAATCGTTTTACTAATACAAGACTATATCTTATTATACCTATTGGCTAATATTTTTCCGTTTCGATAATAGAATCCGGGAAAATCGCTTTCAGATAAGGATATGATTGGGGCTTGCGAGAGCTATAGCGAAAATGTACAGTGAAGGAAATTAAATGTTAAGTTTAATATAATATTTGAAAGTGGTCATGATACTATTTGCAAACGATAATGGTGAATTTCAATGGTCCAATTTTCGGCGCACACACAACGGCAACTCGGCTAGGTTGATACTCATAGTCCATCCTAAGTTTTCCTTTCCTTTGAAATCATTGCGTCCTGAATACCTTTAGGGTCAGGTCACACCGCGACTATACACGACGCTACATTTTTAAGATTTTTATTTTATTCATACATTCTTTTTCACCACACAAAAAGATACAAGGTTTCATAATAACATATTATAACAAGAAATCAGTCATGCACTGCGGATGCGCTGTGCAGCGCGGTGCAACCTGACATTCTAACTCTTACAATGAAACGTGTATCTTCTTGTGTATTGAATAGATTTCAGTTTTGAATAGCTTATCTTAATATGTGGCGCCATATCGGGTATCGTTTCGTTTAGGTGTGAATTGTCCATTAGCCAAAGCAGGAACAATTAACAGCAACGTAATCGCAACGTTATCGAATGAGAATTGTATGAAAATTATGAATGCGCTCATACAAATTTCATTTGATAACGTTATGAATACTTACTTGTCAATAATAAATAAATAATTGTTCTTGTTAGGCCTGTCCCAGTAGGTAGTGCCCTAACGGTTCCGTCGAACGGTTAAATACAGCCAATTCGATCAAATTAATGTTCAATGTAGTTTAACGTTTTGGCTCGGAGAAGTATCATTCACATAATAATAGCGCCCTACACACGTAAGTTTGGACCGCGGATCGGACTGCGGAGGGCTCTGTGCGGTTCGGACTGCGGATCGAACTGTCGTCCGATATACGACTGAAAATGGGTCACGGTTAGGACTGTCGGCGTTTTTTCATATTTTAAAATACCTACGCGCGCTGTCATCGACATGCCAGATCAGACATTCGGCCCGCGCAACGTTCGGGTCGGAGCGCGGGTTGGAATGGCGCGTGCTATTTCCCGCACTCGGAACTGTACGGCCGCTGCCTCGGATTTCGCGGTAAGCGGCGCAGGCGGGCGCCATAGTCACGGCTTGTCAGTAATGCACTCCTGTCAAGTGGTGACTGCTGTCACAATATAAGTAATGCACAGTAGCGGAACTCAGCCGTGTCCTTGAAATTTTTACCTACGATTGAGCGTGGCCGAGCGGAGCACTAAGGCTGGTACGTCTACAAAGAAGGCGTTGCTAGTGCGCAAGCGTCGCGGCGCGGCACAACTAACTTAAAACTCGTAAGTCGCTCAATGCGACAAGTCTTGGCGCGCTTACATAATTCTGCTATTTGAGGTTTCGTTAGCGGCCGTGCATATGACATGTATGTGTGCGTGCGCCGATTCAGGTATGCATATGGTCTATTGTACATTACCTATTGCTGCTGAAACTTGAGGCAGCGGCCTACGTGTGACGGGCGCTATTGAAGTGGAATAGTGACTGCAACGTTCCGTTGTTGGAATAAACGCCTCTTACACTACACGGTATTCAGGGCTTTACCCTTATTTAGGGCAGTGTAATAATGAGCAGACGGGTCACCTATTGGTAAGCGATTACCACCGACGAAGGACCGTAACACCAAGATTTTAAAGCTCCTCCCTAGACCCTAGGCAAAAATCACTTGTAACTCCTCTGGTATTTCTGGCATCCTTAGCCGCCATCTACTGGTTTCATTCACTTCACCGATATACTCAAACGATTCTAAGACGATTTAAGATCTTCTCAAATTAAAGCCACCTTATAACGTAAAAGTGATGCCTAGAACTCAAACTGAGGTGCCCGATTAATGCTCAGTTCCTGAGGTTTTTGACGGTAGTTAATAAGACACAATTTAGTTGTTTAAGTAGGCTGTAATTAAAAAGGAATATAAAAGTACATTTTGGTAAATAAAATATTTATACCGATTTCCAATTACAAACTTGCAACTTTTTTCTAACGAACTCTCGGTCGTAAATATATCCAGACAGAATTTATTCTACTCGTGCACCTTACGCGTGTGCGGAATAATAATATCTACACTTTTATGATCGCATAAAATGTTTCCATCAAATGTAATATTTTCTTAATTTTGTCGACGTAAGTGTTTCTTACCGTGAAAACCGAAGAATGTACCGGTCTATTTACGATAAACTAGCAAACGAACAAATCTTGAATGAAAGGAATTACTCATATTTTCGTATCGCAGGCTTACGAACGTACTTGCATAGAACAGAAAAATTAATTAAAAAATAATACAAATCCATAGGTTTAACATTAAATTATATAAAAAAAAATATTATGAGCTAGGCTGAAAATTAAATAAATAGAGAAAAAACGCTAATAACTGTTGAAAACTGAGTAAGCTACGAGAATTCAATATTTAATCTATCTCTTAGCAAAACGAAATTTAGTATGAACTTTCTATGCATGTGGTGTAATATGACGTTACAAATCGGATCTCTCTGTCTAATTGACTACTTTAAACATTCATATCTTTGTTATTCAAAAGACGTCGACCTCAAAGACGTCCACAAACTGATTGCATTAACTACACTGTTTAACAAATGCGATAGATGGGTAATGCGATTGATATTATTCAAAAATTTTTTTTTGTTTATTACCCTTCTTGGGTTTCCTTTCAAAGAATCTTTAGGAGCTCGTATTTTAAATTAAAAAAAAAAACACTAAAATTATGGAAATATTTAAAATGTTAGCTATATTTAAAGGATCATAAAAATAATATGGATTCTGTTTCGCTTGGTGAGCTTTTGGAAAACAGAAAGGTCATAAAAAAATATTATGTTTACCTATTTAATTTTTATGCATTGACCATGGCGGAAAAAATCATAGGGTACAGTCGGGATAATGAATGTTTAGCAGTTTGATCGTCCTCATTATTTTGTTCGCAAAATAACGACGTGGTGTCGACGTATTCATTATTCAGTCGGTTGCCGTCTGGAATCAAATTTCATCAAAATCTGTTCAGTAGCTTAGGATATCGTAACAGACGGACGTTTGCATTTATAATAATAACAGCCTCCGTGGTTTAGAGCTTGGCTCTCGACTCGGAGGTCGTGGGTTCGATTCCCGTATTGGAATAACAAAAAATCTTGTTTCCAAGTTTGGTTAGGACAATGCAGGCTGATCACCTGATTGTCTGACAAGAAAGATGATCCATGCGTCGGATGGGCATGTAAAAAGTCGGACCTGCGCCTGATATCTCACCAGTCGTGTCGGTTATTCGTCCCACTGGGTTACGAGAGTAAAGGAAGAGAGAGTGCTCTTGTGTACTGAGCACACACTTGGGCACTATAAAATAACTCCTGCGTAGCTGGCCTGATTTCAATTAAACCGGCCACCGTCACTGAAATCAGTGTGGGGAGCTATTATTAAGGAAATTTTTATTACAAATAGTCAGATTCTTCTCGCCGGGCTAGTTTCCAAACCGGTGGTACGCATCATGTAGACCGAATTTCAAAAAGAGCATAAAACTACCAATTTTGAATAAACTTTTTTCACTTTTTTGACTTTGACTACGTATATATTCATGCATAATTTTAAAATATAAAAGTTCTTGAAATCGTTGACCGAATAAATAATTCATTCGATTTAAATAATTGAATTGTTTTTCATTTCGCGGCCTAACGAATAGTGAAAAAGTTACAGCCTATTGAAAATGACGTATGTATATAAAATCTTTCAATTAGAATCAAAGAATATATAAGAGCGTTTTCACATTACGCGATAACGATATCCGATATCGTTATCGATAGTGTGAGAGGCACGTATATGTTTTATATTGAAACATATACCTGTCTGTTATTACATGTCATATCGGCGCGATATCGTTTATCTGCTTGGATAATGGGAAAACGCTCTTATATAAGATGACATAAGAGCGTTTTCGGGTTCGATATCGGCTATCGTATCGCGTAATGTGATAACGCTTTTATACAGAATGTATTCAAACCAAAAATATATATTATTCAAAGAGCGTAATCAGTATTCGAATCTCGTTCCATAAATTTATATAACACGTGACCTTAGATTTTGACCAGATTATCTCATAAAATACTTAGATTCTATAATTTATAACCACGCGACCGTACTTCACGGCGGGCACGTGACATTTAAAGCCGGCGCGTTGTAACTCAGTGTAAGGGTGTCCATGTGTAGTCTGAGTTGTTAGGAAATGTTTAAATCATATTATTTTTCTGTAAATTACGTAAATTTTTAGTTATGCACACTGCCATTACTTAAGTAATATTGTAACCTAATGTTGGGTTTCATTCAGATAAAAATACAATTTGAGTGCTAAGTGTGTGTTTTTCTTTTCGAATTCGATCGTGAGCGCGTTGGCGTTGACTAGGAATGTATGTGATTTGAACTAGTTGTCGCGTTTACAACTAGGTGGCGCTGTACACAAACTTAGCACTCTGTATAATATTACTAACGTGACGTCCTCTGTGGTTCAGCTCGCTGGTGGCCTCTAGCCGGGGGTCGCGGATTCGAATAAAGGAACGAAAAGTTTGTCTGTGCTCCTGGGTGTGTATTAAACGAATTTATAAAATGTATATTAAATATGTGTATAATATTATAATAAAAATCTTAAATATATAATTCCCGTTAAGCTATTTCTGTTAGCTAGTTCGTCATCTAGTCGAGCGCCAGCGAGACTAATCATTTATCTATGCACGTAATATACAGAAAAAGTATTTTTTTTTTGATTATATTAATGTAAAGGTACATTATTTTCCGGTTATCGCGACGGATTTTGGATTGAGAGTTTGAAACATCTTTAAATTCGTCGCCGTTTGTTCACATTTAAGTAACGCATTATCATAATCTTTGTTCTAGGGTAACTCAAAGATAACATACCTTTTTCGCTGCATGTCGGCACGCAGTCCCGCACCACTGTCAGCTCGCTGACATATTTCTGAAAAAGGAGAAAATATTTAATGAACAAATTAATTATTAGCAAAGTTAGAAGCTGAAAGATTTTTATTGTCAAATTAGGTTGTGGTATATTCATTATAAAGTACTTCTATTTCTAGCTAAACTTAAAGATTTCAAAACTAAGGACGGGCTATGACGTGCATTTGACAAAACAAATCTTTATACAAGAAAAAGTTACGCCATCTTGTTTTCACCATACCTCAAATGTCAGCCATCTTGATTTCACCATACTTCAAATGTCAAAATGGCCCCGAAAACTACAAAAGTGGGGCCATTTAAGTGGAGACAGATTTTTCCTCAACATGCCTCGTCTTATTTCAAGGGTGAAACCCTAATTAATAAATGTGTGAGGATGGATGAATGGATGGATGTTTGTTACACTTTCATGCGAAATCTACCGAACGGATATTGATGAAATTTGGTATGCTAGTAGTTTAGGCTCTGGATTAACAGAGCCACTATTTTTATTCCAAAAAGTAAATACTGACGCAGGCGGAACCGAGGGCCAAAGCTAGCTATATTTAAATAGTAATAGGCTTTATATTACTATCGCATAGCGAATGCAGTGACTGGCCGTCAAACGAGGCCGGCTTACGCTGGCTTAACCTAACCCTAGCTGACGTCGCGTGCTAGTTCAGATTAGTGTAGCTTTTATATGATAGGATAAACATACTGGCACTTTTTGATGCAAAAAATGTAAAAGAGGTTTAAAACTCACTTTTGACATCTTATTCAATTTATTTTTATGGCACAACTCCCTTTTAAGCGTGGGAGAGCCATGCTTCGAGACAAATGGGCCGGCTCGACCGGGCACATAACCGCCTCAAAGAAAACCGGCTTGAAATAACGATTGCGCTGTAACGCCCAATTGGGTTTGCGATTTTAAAGGTCAGGAACGCAATTGCGCAACACCAGGGGTATTATTCTTCTCTTCTGGTGTTGCGAGGGTCCATGGGTGGTAATGAATCACCAGTAATCGCTTACTATAAGGCGATCCATCTGCTCGATTCCTGGCCCATTTGATTTAAAAAGAATCTTAGCTTTTTGGTGTGCCAGGTCCATTTTGCATATTTATAAAAATAAAATCTCACTACGTAGTATAAAACAGTAACGCTCCTCGCCCTTAGGGTCAATTCACACCGATACGCGACGCAGTGCTGAATTTTTAAGATAGCAATTCAAAATTAATTTTTATTCATTACATTAGAAGATACACGTTTCATAGTAAGAGTTCGAATGTCAGAGTGCACCGCGATGCACAGCGCAGTGTATGACTGCTGTCATATGCAACGTGTATCTTTTTGTGTAGTGAATAAAGTTCAATTTTCATTAGCTATCTTAAAATGCAGCGACGGGTCGCGTATCGTCGCGGTATGAACTGACCCTAACGTAGGTAACAACCACTGCATATATATTTTATCATTAAACACAAGCACTTAATATGCACCTAATTAAGTTTATTGCTAATAAATTTTGTTCCCCAGACTAGGAGGTTTTATTGAGGCTATTATAGTACCAGCTGCAGTGAGTAATATGCAAGAAGAAAACAAAACAACCCTATATAAATTATGAAGTCCGTTTCGGAAATACATTTTAGCGTGTTGGTGAAATTCTTGCTACAATATGTTCATTATTTTGTTGCATACAGCCGCATATTCAAACTGTACCTACTTAAAAAAATCTCATTACTACAAGCGCGACACTCTCTACAATTGACAGCTCGAGCACCGGCGAATGTCAGCCATGGTGACGTAAGCCTAAGGTTGACACCGATATAATTTTAAACGCGGAGTTAGACAAATCTATCACAAAAGTTATGTCTAAGCACGAAACGACCAGCCCCGTAAACGAAAGGCCCGGCTGGAAAAAACTCACACCCCGCTCGCCGCGCGCACCCCCGGCATACGTCTAGCCACGCACAAATAGCTGCGAGCTGTCAATCGTGTAAGTCTATTGATTGACGGTTCTTTACGTTAGTAATAAATATTCTTCGGTTCTGCTAAGCTGAGACAGTGACTGCCTGTTGTTTAGGGGGCCCTTAACTTTAAGTAGCGTTTGAGAATTTGATCTTAAGATATCGTATTATACACAAAATAATATATTAATAAAATTAGTAACATACATCGTTTTTGACCCGCATTTAAAAAATGTCGCGACCACAAACCAAAATACTATTAGATTGTACAATTTTCCTTCACATTTAATTTTTCGTAATCATTGCTTTTTCATGAATATGTCATGGAAAATCAATAAAATGTTTATCATATTCATGAAAAAAAGTTGAATTGAGTTAAAATATCAAAGTATATTTTATCCCACCTCCTGCAGACATGCGACCTGTTCTTGTTGTTAACCCGATGCATTTACGCTTCTAAGGTAATTTAATATTTGGTCACCGTAGGTATTTATGAGTATGAAATACATTTTATCAGTAAGAATATAAGGGTTATCAGGCTGGTCTTGGATCTCACTCCAATAGAAATAATAAAAAATCGCATTTACGTATACATAAAATAGATACGATTAGAAAATATTTACTTAGTCCTAAATCTAAACAAAACAAATACATTCTGAATCAATTCGTAGAATTTCAGAGTACACCCTGATCATGTACAGACTATAATGGAATCCACTAAACAGAAATCCAAGATTGAGCGCGGCGTTAAATTTACTTAACAGCTCCACGCTAACAATCTACTGTTTGAACTAACGTATACAGAATGTTAAACATAATATTGTTTTGTTTGAATAGAAATTATTAGTGACTAATTATAGGGCGCGGCTTTGCCCGCGTGAATTTGGTTTTTAATCGTTACCTATCTTAATAATAAAAAAAGCTTCCATCCCCTATTTTAACCTCTTAGGTGTTGAATTTTAGAAAATGCTGAAATATGTGACTCATTATTTTTTCCGTACTCAATTCATACGAAATTTCATGCAAATATGTCCATGAAATAAAAAGTTTCATACAAACTTTTATCCCCTATTTTACCCTCTTGGGGGTTGAATTCTGAAAAATCATTCATTAGTAGATGCTTACGTCATATGAGAAATACGTGTGCAAAGTTTCAAATTTCTAGCTTTAAGGGTTTGGCCTGTGCGTTGATACATCAGTCAATCAGCTTTGCCTTTTATATAATATATAGATTAGGATCTAGATCAGGCTCCACGGCTCAGCCGCAAACGAAGCCTGAGTGGCTTCCCTTTACACACGAAGTGATCATTGCATAATATCCTTAACCAGCTATGTTATTAAACCTAAATTAATTTTGTGTTGTAGTGACTAAGTGTTTTAATTTTCGCGTTGTTTGTTGTCCTTTTGGTTGTTTTGTGTCCCTGATGTGTTTAATAAAGATATTTTTCATTTTATTATTTTGACTATCTATGAAATTTTGATTTATTTAAATCTTGTTACTACTAGTACTTACTTTACTTTTAGATGATTATACGAATTCTTTGTTATACAAAGGAATATAAATTTTATGTATTTTCCCAACTAACACCCCCCCATGTGTTACATAAATAATGATGAATCTTAGATTATAATGGTATTTATGTGTATGAATCTATAAAAACCCGAGAGAAAAATAAGCAGATATAATAATGTTTGCGTTATAGGTAAGCGTTATTCCCGCAAGTTTAAAACGATATTTTGAAATTAACTTTGACAAATAAAAAATAATCTCATTTAGTCCAAACAAAGCCACGTTTATTATTTGAGTTAATTTCGTTTTAGTTTTTATTGCCACTTTCCGGAATTAGCCAAGGAGCTTTTCGCTGTAGCTTTCAGGGTTATATAAATATAATCTTCCTGTTTTCAGAAAAGAACATTTGATTAAGTATCTCTTACGCAAGTCGTTTAATTTTGTAATAAAAATAATAATGTTAATGAGTTAAATAAATTTTACATAGTAATTATACTTAAAAGGAATATGATGCCTATCATGTTCCTTTTAGTATAACTTTCATAGGTAAATAATCTTTGAATTTTTGCAAGACTGAAGATTTTTATATATCTTATGAATTTAAATTAAAGTGCCTGGGTAACCGAGCTTTGCTCGGAGTTCTGATAAATTAAAAAAAAATGTAAGTAGATTGTCTAGTTTAAAGTATAAGATACAATTCCCATGATTTCATATTAATTTAAATATATTTCACAATAATAATTGCTTAAAATAAAATCCCTTCTAATGAGAAATTAACTTCTTTTGATCATAAAATCCATTTGAAATGAAACTTCTTTGTTACATGACAATGACACACATTTTAGTATTGTAAATTAAAAACAAATACTTTCGCATCACCCTGTAGGTAATGTGCACGGTGACTCGGATCTTCTGTAGTTAGCGGCGTCAGGCGTCAACATCATACCACTACCCGCTACCCCTAGCCACAAGAGCCACTCGAACAACCTTTATGTTGCTGTAATCATCATCATCATCATCGTGCTATCATCACCGCTTTCCCCTAATCTGTTATGTTCGTCATCGAGATTTCATAATAAAAAAAGCATGAAGTAGAAGTGAAAATTCATCATTTAAAATCCGAAAATACTCTAAACGAGCCTAAAGTAACTTCACTATGTCAAAATAATTGAAATATTAAAATTCGTACTAGCGCCTTTGTTACTATCTGTGGTACTGTTTTAAACCGTACTTTGGCAAGTTAAGTTGTTTTAAAGGAAGTATAAGTAGTTTCTGACACATTATAGCTTATACATATCAAAAATTATTTGACGACATCTGTGGCTCAGCGGTTGTGCGTCAGTTGTTGCTCAAGTCGGAGGTCGCGGGTTTGAATCCGCCAAAGGAACAAAAAAAAATACCATCTTCCATGGATGTGTATTAAAATATATACCTACTAGAGATCGGTATCGGGATCCTGTGGTCGAAATTCGACCATATTTCATATTAAATTTATTTAGTTTAAATTTTTAGGGTTCTTTTGCATCTCTTAGATACGCAATCAAAATGTGTAAAATTTGTCTATTATATTTGACGTATTTTGTCTATTATTCAGTGACGGATTTAAGCTCCATACTCACGGTCAAACCTGCAAATCCAATGCCGCGGACTTGTAGGCAAAAATTATAAATTATTGACACTAATGACACTATTGACACTATTGACACTATTGACACTATTGATACTATTGACACTATTGACACTATTGACAGTATTGACACTATTGACACTATTGACACTATTGACACTATTGACACTATTGACACTATTGACACTATTGACACTATTGACACTATTGACACTATTGACACTATTGACACTATTGACACTATTGACACTATTGACACTATTGACACTATTGACACTATTGACACTATTGACACTATTGACACTATTGACACTATTGACACTATTGACACTATTGACACTATTGACACTATTGACACTATTGACACTATTGACACTATTGACACTATTGACACTATTGACACTATTGACACTATTGACACTATTGACACTATTGACACTATTGACACTATTGACACTATTGACACTATTGACACTATTGACACTAATGACGGCCATCAGTATCGGTGCTGGATGTACAAGCTGGACGGTGAGTAATGCGCTTATCACATTTGCCACCCATAGGCTATTCAGTTTTTGCCCAAACTTCCTTCTCAAAATTACTCTTCTTATACTAACCAAGAGTACAATAATTATTGTAGTTTATTTACAATTGTCCTGGTTGAAATTTGTACCAAATAGCTATTGAAAGTGTGTATGTGTTCTTTAAATTAAATCAAAATATGCTATAATGATAATAATATGTTTTGTAGGTTGAAAGTGAGCGAGTGGGGCGAGCGAGCAAAAATTTCTTTAGTTTCGCAGGATAAAATTGGAAAAATCAATTTTTTTTTTCAATTGTACTGGTTTAATTTGTAACAAATACCTATATGAAAGGGTTTATTCTTTGGAATAATAAACAGAGCAAAGTAGACCATAGACCACTAAATATTACATATAACATTATTATGTTCTGTACGTTGAAAGCGGGCGAGCAAAAATGTCTCTAATTTTGCAGGTTTCTATGGCATAAATGCCTATGGACCAAAACAAATGACACACACTAACACACTGTTAAAATTTTCAGAGTCGCATATCTTCTCAATTTTGACCCAAATTGAATTTAAATTGTATTTTATAATATTGAAACGCGGTTACAATATTATTTACATCGTATATTACCGCAAAAGCATAGTTCACAGAGCGTTTAGTAATTTTTTGGATTCAGACGTTAGAGTGTAGTAGGTACAGGTGTACTAAAATATTAATTTTGTTGTTAAATTTTCGAGAGTAATCTTTGTATACAAATAATAATGTTTTTTTTATATTTCTGACAAAAAAATGCTTAAGCTTCTTCCTACTTCACTCAGCCTTCTGGTAAATCCGCCTGGTTATTTACTACTATTTACAGATGATAGATGAAAATATATAAACGCATTATTGACAGGCTGCAGGATTTGCAGACTGGACCTTGAGGATGGCCCTTAAAATAGGGGTCCAAAACCGTGAAAACGTGATTTTTACTTCACGTATTAGATAGATGTCGCTTATCTCGCGCGATAATGGCAGAGACAGCTATATTATTTTTAGGTAGGTAGTGTGAGAGGTATGAGCTAACTGAGGTAGCGATAATAATTTTAAACTATAATATGGAATTTACTAACTGGAATAATATAATATAATAAAATATTATAGAATAAAAATAATATAATAACTGGAATATCAGTCCAGTTCTATTATAATAACGAGAAATAAAAGTTTGATTTTCACGATGAAACCGAACGTCAAAATCCATAGGTATTGATAATAATGTATACGTGTGTTGTATATTATGTGAACCAAATCCATGGTAGTGTGTGCTGCTGATATTTTCATTATTTGGAATGTATTTGTAAGCATTATTTTAAGAAATTTAAGCTTTTCGCACGCCTTCCTAATTTACCACGGGACTAGATTGACGTGGTGTGGAAGCGTCCATAGATGTTGTTATTATTAAAATTGTGATGCATAACGTGGACCTTGATATTTCACTCTCAACGCGCCAAAAGGAGTTTCTTTTCTGAAATACATTAAGTTGCATAACATTCTGTAATATTTGACTGTTGCGTATCGTGGCTGTACGGTAAATGTAGCTAATCTTAATCGCCTTAGGGCTTATCAGAACGCCCTTAGCATGTGAAGGGTTATTTTACACAATCTATGACATTAGTCACACTTGCGTCATCCTCCAACCATCGACTAAAGTAGAATATATTTTATTCAACAACTTAATATTGCCCACTATTTCGTTCACGGTTCCGTATATCGCGCGCGTGCAGAATATATTGACGCAATAAAAGTAGCCCATGTCCGTCCGCAAGGTCTAATCTAAAGTATTCCTATACCTAATTTCATCAAAATCCTTAGTGTTTAGACATGATTGCGTAACAGACAGACAATGTCACTTTCGCATTTATAAAGTACTGATGATGTTGCCCGCGAATTTGTGCGCGCAAAAGGAAATCTCCCAGGGACCGTACATTTTACTGCGATAAAAAGTAGCCTTTGTCCTACCCCGTAGTTTACTCTATATGGCTGCCAAATTTCATCAAAATCGGTCCAGTAGATTCGGAGCCTATTCAATGCAAACAAACAAACAAACTTTTCCACTTTATAATCTATACATGTATATAACAGCTAAAGCTAATTGACTGATGTATCAACGCACCGGCCAAACCCCTAAGGCTAGAAATTTGAAATTTTGCACACGTATTTCTCATAATATGACATAAGGAAGGATTTTTCAAAATTCAACCCCCCAAGGGGGTAAAATAGGTCATAAAAGTTAGTATTATACTTTTTATTCCTTGCACATATTTGCCTGATATTTCGTATATTATAGTACGGAAAAAATAATGAATTACTTACGTATTTCAGCGTTTTCTAAAATTCAGCCCCAAGGTGGGTAAATAGGGGATTTTTCCTCTTTCACGGGTCCAATGTTATTAAACATACCTATAATAATAACCTTTTTCTTTTATCACTCTATCTATTGCTGAAAACTGCATTAAAATCCTTCGACTAGTTTAAGGGCCAATTATTGACACCGAAACGAAACGCGATGCGTCGCTGCATTTTTAAGATAGCTATTCAAAATTGAATTTTATTAATTACACAAGAATATGCACGTTTCATTGTAAGACCTCGAACGTTAGGTTGCACCGCGCTACACAGCGCATGTGCAGTGAATGTCTGATGTCATATAAAACGTGTATCTTTTTGTGTGGTTAATAAAGTTCAATTTTGAATAGCTATCTTAAAAATGCAGCGCCGCGTAAGTATCGTCTCGTTTCGGTGTGAACTGACCCTAAAACCCTAAAAGATCAAAGCGAATAGGTAAAGAAGCGACTTAATTTTATACTATGTGAAGAAAAGTAAGGATTATAATGATAAATAATAGATGTCATAACTAAGTTCTAAGATTTACGCAAAACATTCCAAAATCATTATCTAACTTTTTATACCACGACCGGCAAACAAACGGACAGACATTGCTTCATGGTAAGCTACTGCAGTCAGCCGTGGATACCTGCGATAATTTGTTAAGATTTGCGTTTAGAAATTCGACGTGCCGTAACGTGATTAGAAGACAGTGAAATGTCAAAAAAAAATATATATAGACCAATAGCGTATGAGCCGTGGTCACTTAATTAACCAATAAAAGTAAGCCATTTTGACATGTGTACGGATTGTAATTGGAAAATTCAGTGCACTGAAAATATAATTCTGTGCTTAGTACAATAGAGTACTAAGCACAGAATTATATAAAGGCGTCTGTATATTCTTTGCCTGCCGTCAATTTGATTTAAGAGAATTCTGCACTCATCACTAAACAATACCTTACTCCATTGGTCCGCGTTCCAAAGTCGATGTTCCTAAGCAAAAGTTAACCTGTTTCTACGATGATTTACCTCGAGCCTTGGAGCCTTGGCGAGCACAAATGAACCCAAACCAGCTTCTTCGAACCTTCTTCGTACCGTACTGTTACATCCCTATGCTGTTCCTAGAATTGCTGACGGGAGTGCTGATACATCATCACTACTCTGTCATCTTTGTTAGTAGGTTTGAGCTGCGAGTCAGTTCAGAGCTAGACACGGGCCACCACGGACGCATATCTAATCTCCTAATGTATGGTTTAATCCAGTTAAATAAATTTGTGTTGTGAATCTTTTCCAGCTCAATAAATTTTCTTTTTTAAAAAGTCTTTTAAAAAGTCCGTTCTAACATTGGTGGCAGCGGTGGGATACGTAAATCCCTAAAATACCCAATACGCTATCCGAAGACATTTTTGTGTAAAAAAAAGTGAAAAGTGACATAATCAAAATTTTCGTGAAAAAAAAAATATATATAAAAAGTGCATCGATAGAGTAGTATACTCTTTGTATTGTGGTCTCGTGATCTGAACTCACTAAAATTCATATTCTGTAAATTCCATCAAACTAAAAGTATATAAATATTATAATAAATACAAATCAATCTCAAGTGTGTTCCTGTCGTGTTACATCATTATCCCTTGTGCCCACTGTGACATAAGTGGTACCCAGCTGCGGGCCGAGTCAGCCCGAAAGCAGTATCCAGCACCGGCCAGGCGAGGTGAAGAGTCCTGACATCCGTGACGAAATACTACAATCCAAAAAGTGCAAAGTGCTAAAATTCTAAATAATATTAATCCGTGTGACCCCGATCGAGTTATCCCATCCAGCGAGCATGCAACGAGTCGCCGAGCTTATCTCCAACGCCCACGTATTGATTATACTGTAAGTCTTAAGCTATTGTTTATATTAGGTCTATTAGGTTACTAAGATATTTTAGGGTTCAGTGGAATAATCCGAATCAAGATTTAAATTTTAGAACTTTAATATTAAAATTTTGAATATGCCGAAAAGCGACAAAATTTCAGAAGGCCTAACTATAAATATTCCAATGTTGAATTCCGATGCCGGTTCGTCCGGCGAAATAAATCCTCCAGCTAGTTCTCCTAAAGGGACAACCCGGAAGGGAACTACTCCAGGTCCAGACAGGGTCGAGTTAGATCTCAATACTCTATTTAAATTCATTAAGCCATTTGATGGCTCAAGAGAAAGCGTAAATTCATTCATCATAAATTGCAATAATGCATACGATTTAGCAACAGAAATACAGAAACATATTTTATTCCGCTATATATATAGTCAGCTACAGGGCAAAGCTGAAATAGCTTGCTCTATTAAAGAATTTAAGAATTGGGTACAACTTAAAGAATTCCTACTGAACCAATTCTGTGAGCGCAAACATTATGCGCATATACTAATGGACCTACAGGAGTGCAAGCAGAGTTCAAATGAAAATGTAACCCAATACTCATTGCGTGTCGAAACTTATCTTTCTCAACTTCTAACGGAAATAACGTTATCTAATTGTACACTTCGTGAACTCCCCGGCCGTTCAGCGGCCATGGAAGATTTAGCATTACATCACTTCCTTATGGGATTACATCCCCGTATTTCAAATATAGTGCGCTGTAGGGACCCACGGAACTTAAATCAAGCTATCAATATCGCTATTTCTGAAGAACGAATACAGCAAAGCCTATATAAGCGACCTCAATTAGCAAATAATTATAATACTTATTCGAATGGTCAAAAATCATCATCATCACAATCCTTCCGACCATCAGAATCATCTCGTAGAATTCCAAATAGAAATGAGTCGAATTTTAAACCACAAGCAAGACCTTATTATAATAATCAGATTCCTAGTTCATCATCATCAAGAGATGCACCATTTTGCCGTTACTGTAAGAAATCAGGGCACGTGTTAGAAAATTGTAGCCTTCGAGAATATAATAACAGTAGGAGGTCGCAAAATCAATCATTTACTCCGATTAATCCACGTCCAAGAGTAAATTTTACTGAAATAGATAATAACGATCAAGGCGTCGATGAGACTGACAGCAATCAAAATTTAAACTAGCTTCTGTCCCGTTAAGGTATCGCGCGGGGCAAGTCCCTCTTGTTCAAGTCGATACGAAATATAAAATAAAAAATAATAATAGGACCAATGGACAGGGTAACCAGCCCCAAACTCACGGTCATTCCCTAAATAGTAATAGGACCAATAGACAGGGTAACCAGCCCCAAACTCACGGTCTTTCCGTAAAAAGTAATAGGACCAATGGACAGGGTAACCAGCCCCAAACTCACGGTCATTCCCTAAATAATAATAGGACCAATGGACAGTAATCAGCCCCAAACTCACGGTCCTTCCCTAAATAGTAATAGGACCAATGGACAGGGTAACCAGCCCCAAACTCAAGGTCTCTCCTTAAATATTCAAAAGATCAATGGACAGGGTAGCCAGCCCCAAACTCACGATCTATCTAACCTAGAAAATAAAATCTGTAAAAAAGAGATTAATAAAATGTATGAAATCCTTAGTAATAAAAGATATTTACCTTATATTAAACTTAAAACATCAATAAATGAAAAAGAACTTACCTTTCTTATAGATTCTGGAGCATCATTATGTATAGTGAAAAACAGCTCTATAACTCGTATGCCTAATATATGCAGTGAAGATAATATCACAGTCAAAGGAATTGACTCAAAAAATAATTCATTAAAAAGTATAGGTCATTTCATTTTGCAATTACAATTTAATCCGAATACAAATGTTTCACATACATTCCATATTTTCGATAGCATTGATCTTCCATACGATGGTATAATAGGTAATGATCTGTTTTTAAAATACAATTGTAAAATTAACTATAAATCACATTCATTAGAAATAAATAATTTTAACACAGAATTATCATTCGATGAACCCTCTTATATTATTGAACCAAGATCCGAAAAAGTAATCGAATGCTCAGTTGATAATCCAGAAAGCATAAAAGAAGGAAAAGTGAAAGTTGCCTGGTTAAAGTGAAAAATAATAATAGAGTAAATTTAACAGTCCTTAATACATCTGATAAATCTGTCACGATAAAATCTAATCTGCTATTAAAAATTTATAATATTGATAGTGAAAATCAAATGCATAAGTTTAATAAAAACCAAAGTAGTATCGAAAGAAAACAACAGTTATTAGATTACTTACGAACTGATCATTTAAATTCAGAAGAAACGAATTACATACATGATATCTGTAGTCAATATTCAGATATATTCCATTTACCAGGTGACCAATTAACCAGTACAAATATAGTTCAACATGAAATCCGTACGTCCTCAGATCAACCAATTAATGTAAAATCATATCGTTTCCCTGAAATACATAAACAAGAAGTCCAAACACAAATAAACAAAATGTTAAATGAAAATATTATAAAACCATCTAAATCACCCTGGTCCTCCCCTATTTGGGTCGTACCAAAAAAACTCGATGCATCTGGAAATAGAAAATGGAGAATAGTAATTGATTACCGAAAGCTCAATGATATTACTATAGGTGAAACCTATCCAATTCCACAAATAAATGAAATATTAGACCAATTAGGACAAAGTAAATATTTTTCAACCCTTGACCTTGCATCAGGATTCCACCAGATTAAAATGAGCCCTGATGATGCGCAAAAAACATCTTTCAGTGTTCCGCAAGGGCACTTCGAATTTAATCGAATGCCTTTCGGCCTAAAAAACGCACCTGCAACTTTTCAAAGAACAATGAATACGGTCTTATCAGGTTTGCAGGGATTACACTGCTTCGTTTACCTAGATGACATTGTAATTTATTCACACTCTTTAGAAAGTCACATAGATAAACTATCTATTGTTTTTGACAGACTTAGAAATTTCCAACTAAAATTAGAACCCGACAAATGCGAATTCCTCCGTAAAGAAGTAGGTTACTTAGGTCATATTATTAGCGATGATGGCGTAAAACCTAATCCTGAGAAAGTAATAGCAGTAGTCGACTTTCCAACTCCCCAATGTCCCAAAGACATTAAAAGCTTTCTTGGATTAGCTTCCTACTATCGTCGTTTTATACCAGATTTCTCAAAATTCGCAAAATCCCTTACAAATTTACTTAAAAAGGATATACCCTTTGTATGGACTAATACACAGCAATTGGCCTTTGAGCAATTGAAATCCAAATTAGTAACCGCTCCTGTCCTAATCTATCCTGATTTTACAAAACCTTTCTTGTTGACATGTGATGCTTCGAACTACGCTATTTCTGCTATTCTGTCACAAGGCGATGTAGGCAAAGATAGGCTAATAGCATATTCCTCAAGAACATTAAATAAAGCAGAAACTAATTACACAGTAACCGAAAAAGAATGTCTCGCAATAGTCTATGGAACAAAAGTGTTTCGCCCCTACTTATTTGGTCGCCGTTTTAAAATAATAACAGACCACAAACCATTGAATTGGCTATTTAACTGCAAAGATCCAGGTTCCAGACTAGTCCGTTGGAGACTAAAACTTGAGGAATACGACTATGAAATCCAGTATAAAAAGGGCAAAATAAATACGAATGCCGATGCTCTTTCCCGCCATCCTGTAAATTTAACCCAATCCGATAACCTAATTAATGTCCTTGGTGATAACGAAACACAGGAAGCTCCTCCTATTGTAGTTCAACCTGAAAATGTACCCTTACCAGAAAGACCCGGTTTACCAGAACTTCCAGAATTACCTGAATTTTTTGATTTACCTGAAGAATATTTTGAAAATCCTGAAGTGCCGAGTGAAATAGTACTTACACCTGCATCTGATGAATCTTTAAGTCATAGAGACACGTACTCCGAATACCTGAAAAAAACAAATAATATATCATCTACATCTAACGTTAAGATCCTAGAATATAATGAACACTTATTAAAAACCAAAGTAAAAACAATAATTATACCTACCTCTATAGATATTGACGAGTCAAATGCTTACGTCGATGAAATCCTTAATAATACACCAAACTCTGCTGCAATCCGAGATCGTGAAAGAACTTTACATTCATTTTTAAAGTTCACTAGTAATAATGTAAATTATTATTTCCTATTTGTTAAACTTTATCATTACGATAAAAACACTTACGAGGATATTTTTATGAGTCTCCAAAATCTTAGAAATGAATTAGTGGTCGAAGGTGTAAAGGAACTTAGTATTACCGACTTTAAAAATCCTTTCGATAGTCATAGTTTTACTAAAATTTATAATATATTAATGTACCTTTTCAATAATAGTGACATAACTATTCATATATATAAAAACATCCTTATTTACCCCACAATGAGTGAAATTCCTAAAATATTGAAAGAAAATCATAATATTCCTATTTCTGGTCATTTAGGCTCTAATAGGATGCTAAAACGTATTCAAGAAAAATATTATTGGCGAAATATGCGTAGTGACGTTGAAAATTATGTTCGTAAATGTGAATTATGCCAAAGTAATAAGGCTCTTCGTAAGTGTAATCGTGCTCCCATGCAAATTACTACTACGTCAACTCAACCATTTGAAAGAATAGCATTAGACATAGTAGGTCCACTTCCTGAAGCTGGTAGCGCTAAGTTAAAATATATTCTCACCCTTCAGGATGATTTAACTAAGTACTCAGCTGCTTATCCAATCTATAACACTACAGCCGAAGATACATCAGAATGTCTTATTCATTTTATTTCTCAGTTTGGTATTCCAAAATCTATTTTAACCGATCAAGGCACAAATTTCACTGCTGAATTGTTTAAGCAAACCTGTAATTTTCTAAAAATTAAGCAATTATGGTCAACACCATATCACCCTCAAACTCAAGGCGCCCTTGAAAGGAGCCACTCCACTCTGAAAGAGTACTTAAAATCCTTTATTAATGAGAACCAAAACAATTGGCATAGATATGTTTATACAGCAATGTTAACTTATAACACTACAGTTCATTCAACAACTAATTTCACTCCGTATGAACTCGTATTTGGTCATAAAGCGATTATTCCAACCTCCATATTTGAATCTTCATTAGAACCAACTTATAATTCTTACGTCAGAGTCCTTCAACAAAGGTTAAAACTTTCTAGAGAAAAAGCTATAGAAAATATCCTAAAATCTAAAAACATTTCCAAAACTTACTATGATAAACATTCTAGACCGGTTAAATATAAAACGGGTGACATGGTTTATGTTAAAAATCATCTTCGTCTCCGTAAAGCATTGTCGGCAATTTGGAAAGGTCCTTACAAAGTTATAAAAATAAACGGTAATAATACACTTACCTTACTTGTAAATAGACGACACGTAAAATATCATTACGATGAAGTCAAATTGGCCGAAACCGATACTGAGTAGATTAAGATAGTATTCTAGTTAACCTTAAATCATAATTTTATTTAGTTTTAAATAAAAAATTAAAAATTATATTCCAGGCTTGGTGCAACAAGCGTCTGCGTTTTCTCATTGGATATGATACAACCTATACATAAAAGTATTGGAATATATCTCGATCCTGTCGGAACAGTCAAGGTCTATGATGATCAACTACATGTCTTAGTCCCTGTAGATATTAGCTACATAAAACCTCATATTGAAAATATTAAAAATCTATTTAGATTCCACTGAAACTTTTTGTAATTTGAATTATAACTTTAATTTCACTAATTGTAATAACCATTTAAAACCATTGATAGTTCGCTATGATGGTATTCTGAGAGACTATAACGCCATTTCTCATTTAACTTCTGATAGAAGTAAAAGATCAGCATGGTTTGCTGGAGTTGGTACTGTATTTAAACAGATAATTGGAACTATGGATGAAAATGACGCAATCCGATACAATAACGCCATTCAAACCCTGCATTCCTCAAATAAAAAACTTGCATCTTTATTAAAAGATAATATTTTAATTACTAGTACAGCTTTAGAAAATTATAATAAAATATTAAAGTTAATTAAAGAAAATGAAATCCGTTTGAATAGCGCTATTGACTCTATAAGTAAAAATATGTTAAATATCGAATTAGAAACGAAATTTAATGAACTTTACGAAGAACTTTCATCTAGTATATTTACATTGTCGTTCAGAATTGAAAGTTTAATAAATTCTATTATGTTAGTAAAAAGTCATTCAATCCATCCATTTGTTTTAACTCCTAAACAATTATATACGGAACTTGGAAAGAATATAAAAAAAATACCGAAAAGTCAGGAACTACCATTAAACTTAAATTTAAACAATATACATAGCATTATTGATATGGCGCAATTGTCCTGTTATTATGTAGAAAATAAGATTGTATTTGTTATTAAAATTCCTTTAGTTTTAAGAATAGAGTATAACTTATACAAACCTTTCTCACTACCTGTATCACATGATAATGTGGATCCTCAATCATATGCTATGATTGTACCTACTTGTAGCTATATAGCTGTAAGTAAAGATAAGAATTCTTATATCTGTCTAAATAATATTAATAACTGTGTGAAAACTATTAATTCTAATTATATTTGTAGTCATATGGACGTAAATTCAATTCAAAGTACTCCTATTTGTGAAACTGAATTATTATGTAAAATATTCAAAACTCTCCCGAAACAATGTGAAACCAGGCTTATTTATGGACAAATAGATATTTGGCAAGAACTTACAAATAGTAAATGGTTATTTGTTGAAACTCAACCCATAAAAATCGATATAGAATGTCCTTCAGAAGTGTCTCAACATAGATTAATTGGTACTGGAATATTAAACTTACAGGCAAACTGCAAAGCTTATTACAAAAACAAAATATTTTCATATAAATCCTGTTCTAATTTAACTATTAAATCAATTGCACCTGACTTTAATCTTATTGATGATCCGTGTTGCAACTCTGAAAAATTAAATAAATTAAAATCAAAATCAGCTCCTTTAAAACTATTAGATATAAACTTAGAAAAACTTTCTGATATAGCTAATAAGCAAATAATTACCGATGTTAATAAAATCATAAATAAGCCTGACCCACTCTTAGAATATAATTCCCATTTTCCTATTCTAACATATTGTATTATTGTTATAATTTTAATCTTTACTATTTTTAAATTATGGAAGAGATTAAATAAGCGTCCACTCTTGACTAGAACTCTTGAGAGTTTAAATCTTGATTTAAATTCAAGTACACAAACCGAACCTCCTGGTAATAAACCAGTTGTAGAGGACTCTCCTTTACCCCAACTTAGAAGAGTTCTATAAAAACTTACCCTTTACCGGTAAGTTTTATTTTACGCAGGGGGCTGTTACATCCCTATGCTGTTCCTAGAATTGCTGACGGGAGTGCTGATACATCATCACTACTCTGTCATCTTAGTTAGTAGGTTTGAGCTGCGAGTCAGTTCAGAGCTAGACACGGGCCACCACGGACGCATATCTAATCTCCTAATGTATGGTTTAATCCAGTTAAATAAATTTGTGTTGTGAATCTTTTCCAGCTCAATAAATTTTCTTTTTTAAAAAGTCTTTTAAAAAGTCCGTTCTAACAGTACGCTCACTTACGGTTACACTCCGCATTGCTTCTAACTCATGTCGGGCTTTGACGGCCGTCAAACGGGGGTTCCTACGTACACGAAGCCGAATGAAACGATCATCCCTACTCGAAGTGCGTCTTTTTCTGCCTTGTTCTGTTCTTCTCACATAAGTACCGGTCTCCCTGAACTGTTGGATACTGCGATGGATCGTTGAAACTGGTCGACGAAGATCTCTGGATATCACTCTGTAGGTTTGACCATTTCTTCGCATTTCGAGTGCCCTGGCAATCTCCGTTGGGGCTAAATCAGGCATAATTCAGTCCGAACTCCAAAAAGATACGCGATGAAAAAAAACTAACAAAAAACAGTATTTCAATGAAATTTTAAATCAAACTCAGAAGGAAGAAATACTCGAAGTTCGCTCCATATAAAGGTGTATTTGAATAAAATTAAAACAATTGTGTTAAAATGTGATGTTCAGTTGTTTTCTTAATTTGAAAATATTTCTTTTTAAATTAAATGACGTATAAACCAGCCAGCAACCTTATATGATACTGATATCAAACCTTTATTTTATGTTCCGCTAAATATGCCGGAGTGTGTACTTTTACGCATTTAACATCTAACATTGATTTATCTTCAAATTTCTTTATTATGTTATAGCATGTTCTGTAGGCTCCCAGATGTGGAATAAAACGACTTGGTACTTGAGTGGACTGTATTATAAGGATGTGTGTATTTTTATACTAATTAAATTTTTAAACCTATTTAGGCTATAATCGCCCGCGACGTAGGGTGACCTAAATTCATGACTTATTTAAAGATTTTCCAACTTTCAACGTGTTGAAGAAATGCTTTTGTGTAGGCATAGATTGTTTTGTGAATATAGGTATAGCCGAACGCGACGTTTCAACGGAACGACGGGCAGGACGGCATTCTCACAAGACAGTCAGCCTAGTCCAGAGGAATGACAGATCAATACGTCTGGGGCCAACCATGTGCGGGTTTCCTCACGATGTTTTCCTTCACCGTTGGAGCGTCCGTATAATGTATTTGAGATCTGAAAAAGTCTCATTGGTACACGCCACAACATGGAAATAGAAACCTGCACTCTCTCGAGTGCGAATCAAACGGTCTACCCACTAGGCCACGGAGCTTGCAGCTATAGGTACCAGATAAAACTGTCACCTCTGAATTTGTGTCAGACGTACCTAAATATCACTTGCAGTACAGAATTTAATATTGCTCTGTGTGACTTGTACGGAAAATGGTTCTGTCGCACAGTGTCGGAGAAATGACATTTTTATTTACCTGCCATTTTAAAGTAGTGTGAAGTATTTCTATGAAAAATTAAATAATAGTTCACAACGAAACGAAATGATACGCCCAGCATTTTTAAGTTAGCTATTTAAATTGAACTTTATTCATTACATAATAATATACCTACACGTGTCATTTTAAGAGTTCGAATGTCATGTTGCACCGCGCTGCACAGCGCATATGCAGTGTATGAATATCTTAAAGAAGCAGCGCCGCGTCGTATTCTCTGGTTTCGGTATGAACTGACCCTTACTTCAACACAGCTGATATTCACCGGTGCTCGAGCTGTCATTAGTAGAGAGTCGCGCCCCTGTGACAACATGTCCATTTCATTACAAATATGCGCAAAATTATCAAGACGATCATGATAAACCAAGTTTTTCTGTTTGTATATTTCATTTTATATATGAATTTCGAAACAGGGACAGATTGTGAGAGAAAGAGAGGGTAGTTGTTCCATTTCATGTTTATAGATTCCATTCACGATCCCGCCTTCCCACCTCACTGTCAAAGCGTTCAACTCTCAATCCAATGTCGACCGAAGAATTGAAAATATTATATTGTTGCATATTAAAGTAGTAATAAAAAGTAGAAATGTAAATGTCTGATTGACACATGTCACAAGCACAGCCTATCTATTTATTTATTAGATTATAATAGAAGGCTATATGTAGTGTAGACGTATCTGTGTGAAGCATCTCGCTCATAAGTACCAATAAAGAAGAATATCACAATTGTTGCTGTAATATTATTATCACCACTCAAGCGTAAGAAGGATCTGTAAGACGTCGCAGCCCACAACAGAAAAGAAAGTCGTGTCTGTTACACTATTTATAACTCAAGAACGGCTGAACCGATTTGGCTGATAATTGGTGGGGAGGTAGCTTAGAACCAGGAGACGGACATAAAATACTTAAGTGCCCCGCCGAGTCTGTCTGTATGTTCGCGATCTCAAAAACTACTGAAAGGATTTTCATGCCGTTTACATTTATCGACTGAGTGGTTCCTTAGGAAGGTTTAGGTCGTTAATTAATTGTTAAGGTTTTGTAGAAATTATTTGATTTACACAATATCTATACATAATATATATATATATATATATATATATATATATATATATATATATTCCAGATTCTGGAGCATATAATGCCAGCCTTAGCGTTTACTAAGGATAGAGACGAATTTGTATAAATCCAGCACAGTACGAGATGGACTCGGGCACGAAGGTTTCCGTACAAAAAGGTAAAAAATCACGTTTGTTGTATGGGAGCCCCCCTAAATATTTATTTTGTCCTGTTTTTATTTATTGTTACAGCAGCAACAGAAATATATCATCTGTGAAAATTTATAGACAGGTGTCTAGCTATCTAGGTTAAGGAGAAACAGCCTGGTTACAGACAGACGGACGTACAGACAGACAGACAGCGAAGTCTCAGTAATAGAGTCTCCCTTTGGATACGGCAAGCTAAAACTGTGTTCCAAAGACACAGCATATTATGACATTGGAACACCCTTGAGTTTAAACAAAATCTCCGAGATGTAAACCATAATTATACACGTGATATTTTTCCGCAAAAACCGTATTTATATTTAAATTTTTACACTGGCAACACAACGGAGGCAATAATAATAAAATAGACATTATCACTTAACCCGTTCCGCGTCCATTTTCGCAAATTTGTAACAGCAATTTACATATGTAAATTGCTGTTACATACATTTTTACATTTGTCAATTTAGGATTCTGTGACCGTAGTTAGCACACAGACATTTTTAGCAGACGTTTTACAGCCGTCACAGGTAAGCACAACCTAAGAATCAATAAACAATGGAAATGGATAGCTAGCTGTTGTGTAAGTATCCCATTAAAATAATGGTATGAGATGAATTTCAAAATGTTGTTCACCAATCTCCCCCAGAATCCCCAAAAAATATCTACTTAAGCAAACAAGAGTAAGGGTCAATTTACACCGTAACGAAACGATACGTGACATGGCGCTGCATTGTTAAGATAGCTATTCAAAATCGAACTACATTCATTACACAAGAAGATGTATACACGTTTCATTGTCAGAGTTCGAATGTCAAGTTGCACCGCACTGCACAGCGCATGTGCAGAGAATTACTGATGTCATATGAAACGTGTATCTTTTTTTTGTAGTTAATAAAGTTCAATAATGAATACCTATCTTAAAAAATTTGCATCGCGTATCGTAACGGTGTGAACTGACCCTAACACAAGTAGATGTAGTAAGGGCGATTTAGTCGCTTCTATCAGGCAGGCGACTTCGTGCGCGCAAAAGGGAATCTCGCGGGAACGCGCGTACTCTCTTTTCGGTACATTGTACCACAAAAAAGTAGCCTATGTCCTTCCCTGTGGTCAAACAAACCTTTCCTCTTTATTATATTAGTATAGACAAGTATTCCAAATGACAGAATGACAGATGAGAGGTGGACACATCTCGCTACGAATTGGGCAGTCCCAAGCGGTAAGAGAGCCAGAGGCCGCCCCAAGGAGCGCCGGGTAGACGAAATAAAAAAAAAATGCTGGGAACAACTGGATAAAGAAAGCTTCATCAAGAAATATCTGACATTCTTTTTTCGTACCTTTTTTTGTCATGTATTTTTGTCAAAACATTTTAAAGTTAAGGAAAATAAAGAGGCTTTATTATTATTACACTTAAATAAACTGCAAAAAAAACTAGGTGTATAATTTCACTTGAGTTAATATCAGTAAATGGACCTACATTACGAGACCTAGTTCTAAACTATTTTCTATACGAGATAACAAAGTTATTTGTTAGTAGTCGATATGGAAAAACGGAGCATAATAATATCTATGGAGTATGGTCGCTTCACACCACGTCAATCTGGCCCCGTGCTAAATATCCGAAGAACTTGTGTTACAGGTATCAGACAACGGGAATTATATTTAATACTTTAATACTATACATAATATAATATTTAAGATTTTTGTTGCATTAGGTATATACATCCGTGACCCAGGAACATTGAAAACTTTTTGTTCCCTCGGCGGGATTGGAACCCGCGACTTGAGCGCTGACGCGCTAACCACCGAATCACAGTGTCCTTTACATATTATTATTTTGAAAGTTGCGTTTATTATAAATTCTTCCTAATAGCAATTCAAATTCTTGATAAAAATAATTTATTTACGTGGAACCTTTAATGAAAAAGAAATCCTATTTTTTTTAAACGGAACCCTAAAATTAAAGTAGCCTTAGTTACTCCTTATAATATCAACTGTGAAAGTCCGGTCAAAATCGGTCCTGCTGTTGCAGACATAAGCCGGAACAAACAGACAGACAGACAAAGGGTCGAACAAACAAAAAAAATTTAAAAAAATGATTTTTTGGTTCAGTACCGTATATACTATCATATGCATTTAGTGCAAAGCTGTTATTTCGAAATTGCAAATAGACATTTTAATTTTATTTATTTGTGTAGAAAAATAAAAAAACGCGAATGTAACTCTGTTGTCTGATAGTTCTTTTCTTTTCGAAATTTGTAACGCATACCCTCCACATTTTTTATAAATGCTAAAACAAATCTATACAAAAAAAAAATATAAGTGTAAAAATGAGGTAAATTAGGATGTTAATAAAACATGGCTGTCATGAATAGTTATTTAAACTCATGAAATAGTTACAACATGTTTGGATAACTTCTCTTTAGGTCAGTTTTTACAGGCCTGATGCAAGTTTCAATGTTGACGACACACCGCAACAAGAACCTTCTTTATATTTTTTTAGCCGGGATTTACGTCCTTTTTTATGAAGATTCCTGTCAAAGAGTCTTTAGCTTGATCTTTCCCGATAATCTCCCTGGTTTTTGAAGTCCAAGAAGAAGATGTTCTCTATCGTGAAAAGTAGTAATAATTGGCAGCTTTTCTTCTTTTCAACTTCGTCGATACATATAATTAGATAACAGTTTTCCACCCTGATAGACTGATATTACTTGAGATAAGTTGTTTTGAGAGACAAAGATTGCTTCTGTCCTGTTCTGTCCAGAACTCAGAATCTGTTATATGACCATGTCTTTTGAATATTCCATGTTATTTACAGAAAATGTAGAAATCACAACTAATAACTCTTTGTTGTAAAACATTTTTTGATATTCTTATAATCTTATTATTATTACGATTGACTTTCTAAATAATGTAAAATAGGACTGCCAAAACTTGACGATTATGTGTTGATTTTGCACCATTTATTCGGTGGCTAGGCAGTATTTTTTTACCACTCTTGAATTTTACAGACATCTTTAGGAACGCAATTAACAATTGCGCACAAGAAATCTAAAAAAAACACGTATAAAACGCTAAATGAAACATTTAATTGCAGGTCATAGGGTTGTGCCCTTGTAACTTGTATGGGAAAATTAAAATCACTAGTCGGTACGGCACGGGTTATCGTTTATCAATTGGGCAAAATTTTTTTTCTAGACTATATTGGGTCAATACGAAACTTTTCAATTTCTAAATTTCACATCCATATTTTTACGTATGCGTAAAAAAATATCGAACTTGAAATTTAAGGGACACCCTAATATATTATATATGTAATATATATTTTTTTTTGTATGTTCAACGACAATTCCGCCGTCTGTGGACCGATTTTCAAAATTCTTTTTTTGATGTAAAGGTATAATCCCAAGTTGGTCCCGTTTTCACCAAATTCGTGACCTGATGATGGGATCCATGAGGAATCGAGGGAACTCCTCGAAATTTTCCCATACTAATTACTGTTCACTTTGATCAATTTGTCATTTGACTGTCAAATATTTATAGGTACGTTCAGTTTACCACTTTCGTTATTTATTGTTCCCAGAACAAGTGTATCGGGTCTCGGGGTAGCTAGTAATTAATATTAATATGATTATAATCATAAAAAATATTTTTAAAAGTGCATCTGATTAAAAGACTTAAGAAAATATTTTTAAAAGACAGTGACAAATGAAAATTTAGAAGAAAAAATGCTGAGAAAAAGCGCACCAATCGCCGCCATATTGGATTATCGTTAATTATTCAAACAGATACGGACTCGGACTTACCTGTTCCTCAATTACAAACTAATTAGTACTTTGGATAACAAGCCCTATTACATGAGTGATAATCCCTATTACCTATTGGTATAGAATACCAGGTTTGTACCAGCATCAAGCAAAATTCAACCGATTCAAACTATATAGGTAGATATTGAATGTGTTGCGCTAAAAAATAATAATTAGGTGTTGGTAAAAAAAGATTTAACCTTTTTGTAGACAAAAATATATGGGTACACGATAATGCTATCAATTTAAATGTCACTGACCGTGCAATAAACTGAAAGGAAATACGATAACATTAATCTGGTCGAATTAAATCTTTTTGTAAAACAAAAAGGGTTTAATTGGATTAGAAGGCCGATTCTGCGAATTAAATCCTACAATAATACAGTTACGATCCAGTCCCGATATGTTAAAAGTGCAAAATGGTACCTATTCTCATAAACGTCAAACCTGTTTTGTTTGGTCCAAAATCAAAAAATCAGTTTATGATATCAAGATGATTAATTTATTCCAAGGATGGGCTATGAGTAATGACGTACATTTGACAGAACAAATCTTTATACAAAAAAAAGCTACGGCATCTTGATTTCACCATACCTCAAATGTCAGCCATCTTGATTTTACCAATACCTCAAATGTAAAAATGGCCCCAAATAATCCCAAAAGTGGAGCCATTTAAGTGGTGACAGTTTTTACTAAATTCTAACTAACTTCGTCTAATATATATATATATATATATATATATATATATATATATATATATATATATATATATATATATATATATATATATATATATATATATATATATATATATATATATATATATATATATATATATATATATATATATATATATATATATATATATCTATGGGTTCCGAACAATATCTTCTATATATATAAAAAAGGCAAAGCTGATTGACTTATGTACCAACGCACAGGCCAAACTCTTAAGGCTAGAAATTTGAAATTTTTCCCACGTATTTCTCGTATGACGTAGACATTCACTAAGGAAGGATTTTTCAAAATTCATCCACCAAGGGGGTAAAATAGGTGATTAAAGATTGTATGAAACTTTTTATTCCTTGGACATATTTGCATAATATTTCGTATGAATTGAGTACGGAAAAAATAATGAATTACGTATTTCAGTTTTTTAATATTCAGCCTCTAGATGGGTAAAATAAGCGATGAAAATTTAAAACCTAATTTCAATCGGGCGAAGCCGTGGGCAATAAAATTAATGCTAATATATTATAGTATGCTTTTTAAACAAAACACAACAATTAATCTTCAATAACACGTGTGCTACTTACGTTCGCTACTTGTTAGCGCCTTTATTCGAAGAAGGGATTTCGCTTTTGTCCCCAATAACAATAATTAGTTTTTCTCTTACTCAATAAATGTGATGTATTAGGAATTTTCGTACAAGCGAATTACAGGGACTATTTCTTGTTATATTTATAACGTTTTGCAAAAACAGAAAGGTGTAAAGATGTTTACGCAGAAAAATAGTAATAAAACGCGAAAAAAATATACAAACCAAAAATAATATTGCACTCTTTAGGAGACGGACCTCGTAGCTGATTTTAAAATAACTTTAAATAGCATCAATTCAATCAATTGAAATCAGCTGTGTGAGGTGAATGACCTTTTCAGCGCTTTAGACTCGTTTATACTAGTTTTTTTTTTAATTGCCTTCTTTTCTGCCTAAACTTCTTTGCATAGGAGGTAAATCGTTTCCCCAAAGTATCTATAATTGATTTTGCAAAATCTTATGTACCTAATAGATAATATAATATACCTATATTACTTAACTGATAATGACAGATATTTAAAATGACCATTGTCGAAAATTGGTGACCGATTTTTTCGTGAAAAGTTATCAGAAACAATAAAACGCTAGCTTTTAAATATTATTATCGGTACCTACGTAGTTATATTTTTTACTAACTGTTGCCTGAGGCTCCGCCCGCGTAAATACAGTATCCGAAAGGAACACTATACTTTTTCGGGATAAAAAGTAGCCGTAAATGTTTTAATCCAGAGCCTAAACTACTATCATACCAAATTTTATCGAAATTTGTTCAACAGTTTTTGCGTGAAATAGTAACAAACATCCATCTATACATCTATCCAATCATCCCCACTAACTTTCACATTTATAATATTAGTAGGATTTACCCCGAGTTATCGGTCCTGTCAAAAGTCACAACGTTGGGACAGTGATTTCTAGAATGTATATTCGCCAAAATCACAGGGGAGACACTCTCTCAGCTCGAGCACCGGCGAATGTCTGCCATGTTGATGTAAGCCTAAGGTTGACACTGAAATAATTTTAAACGTCGCGTCAGACAAATCTATCATAAATATTATGAAATTATATTATCGAATTATGTCAAAGGACGAAACGACCAGCGGCCAGCCTCGTGAATGAAAGTCCTGGCTGGAAAAACTCACGCCCCGCCCGCCGCGCGCACCCACCGCATACGTCTAGCCACGCACACATAGCTGCGAGCTGTCAATCGTGGAAGTCTATCGAATGGCGGTTCTTTACGTCAGTAATATTATATATATTCTTTGCCAAAATATTATTATAACACTTTGACAAGTAAACACAAACATTAAACAACAAGACGCGACGCGGCGCGAACTTTTCAATATAGCTATTCAAAATTTAACTTTATTTACTACACAATAAGATACACGTTTTAATGCAATAGTTCGAAAGTGTGCGCCGCGTCGCGTCTTTGTGAGCTGAACCTTATTGTCAACATAGCGCGTGGCTAGATACTAAACCTTCAAAATTGAACTATTTCCCATCTAAACTTTTTAATAAAATTATCTTACGCAGATATTATAATACATGATATTAGTTCAACTTAACTTTCTCGTATGGAAAAAAGCAAGGTGTCCTTTGACGATACGAAGTTTGACATTGACAGATAATACTTAACGAAGTTGCAAACTTCCTCGGTCCCCTTCATTGTGAACTTAAACCCAAACCTTTATGCGCGTATACAGTATTTTTGGATTTTCAATTATGAAATAAATCTGCCACGTATTGGTACGCTGTTAAACAAATCAAAATTTTAAAGCCAACATTAATCTACTAATCTAATCAACTATCTGTGCCAAATTTCATCGAAACAAAAGTAACAAACAAACAATCATGTTTTATTTTCTCATTATAATATTATAATTTATAACTATAATTAGTGTGGAATTAACAATTCACTTTAAGTGATTGTAAAAAATCTGTACGTTGTTGCCTAGTCCATAAAGCTCAATTTGCGGTGGCCACATAGTGATTCTTGTAGTCATAAAAACGCGCCCGAAGAGTTACAAGCCCATTTGTGCCGTAGGACGGCTCTCATGATCGTAAACTTATCATCAGCTTAAATACTAAACTAATAGTATACGCCTTAACAACAGTGGCGAGGGGTTCCTACAACTCCATTCCTGTCGGCTTTACTTACCATATACCTTTTGAAGACGCTCATCCAAGTCCCTACCTATTATACAGGCTAGGGCTTCTTTATGAAGAGGAATCAGCCTTCGCTACTGCTATACAACCTTATAAAGTAGAATTTACATCTTAAGAGCATATAATGCTACAAAATGAATAGGTCATTGTTACGAGCACCGGTCGAGGCCATTTTAGTAATAACTCACTTTAGCTTTGTATTCTCTATTTTATCGGCTATTTTATTAATTATACTGCAATGCCGATTAATTTATATCAATTTAGGTAATAAGCTATTTGGTTGTAATAATAAAAGAGATGGCTTTTATTGCCGTTTTGTGTGTTGATATTTTTTAATTATTACCAGAAGCCCTGTGGTCGAAATGCGCCCGTAATAATTCATATATTTTTAAGTTTGAACTATTAAGAGTTTTTGCCTCTTTAGGTCAATTCAGACCGAAACGAAACGATAGGTATGCGACGCTGCATTATTAAGATAGCTATTCAAAATTGAACTTTATTCATTACAGAAAAATAACGTTTCACTGTAAGAGTTCGAATGCCAAGCCGCACCGCGCTGCACAGTGTGAGAAAACCATGCTATAATTATAGTAGATACACTATAATTACACTCTCTTTTACTATATACTATAATGCTATTACTATAATGTTGAAATCTACTATAATTTTTTGAATTACGTATTCAATACTAATAGCTAATAATTTTTTTTCAATTTGTATTTTGCCGCAAAAATTATCCGCTGTTGATACAGCAGGATATATTTAAATTCAGCGCTCGTAGTGTACAATGTATCAATTACGTCGGAATAAGTGACAACTAAAGTAAAATACAACCTCGATTGTATGTACACTATATCCTCAATATTCTGTGTTCATCATGCTAATCATTTGAATTTTGAATATAGGTAAAAGTTTATTTCGATACGTTATGAGTTAATATTAGAATAATAAATTCTAATAGTATCATTCAATTGAAAAAATATATATGTAGTACATAATTTTAAACGATAAAATCGAATTTCACGATTTTTCCTCCTGTCTACTGTAAGTTTTTCGAACTTACTATAATTTTACGGCCCTGGTACTATATTGCCACTCTCCATGGTTGCTAACACTGGCTGCACATCGCATGCAATGTATGACTGATGTCATTAGAAGAGCTATCTTAAAAAATGCAGCGACGCGTTGCGTATCGTTGCAGTGTAAACTGACCGTTATATAGAAAAAATGAAATAAAAAATTAAATGTTGTGACAGATTGACAAACGTCAACGTGTAACAAATTTGTATATATAAAACGCACGGTAGTGTGTGTTAATAATCTGAGGTAGTGTGTGTGGTTGTTAAATATTAATTTTATGTATTTCTAAGCATATTTAAAAAATATTAACTTTCCGCACACATAAAATTGAACTGTGTCAAATATCAAACTCCTCCGTTCGCATAGGTCTCGTAAAACAATAGTGAAAGTTTTTGCTTTACGTAAAAATCAATTATTATTATTAGAACGTAAACAAGGATACCGAAGGTAGGGGTAGGTAGGTACCTAGGTAGGTAGGGGTCGAAATTAGGGGCTTTAATAATTGGGATGCACAACTGCTTTCGTATTGGTAGCATTAGAGGCTTACAATCAGGCGATTTTTGAGTATTCAGAGAAGATTTGAGTATAAAATAAATCTAAATGATAAATGAAACCCCATACCTTAACAAAACAAATGAGTCTTAAGATGGAACACCATTAGTAACTGAAAGCGATCATCTGTTACTTGTTACCTAATTCCTGGAGTGTATCGGACTCGAGAGTGCTTAGATGAAGTGATTAATATAAGAAAATATTGTTCGACCTCTGTGGCTCAGTGGTTAGCGCACTGGTGCTCAAACCAGCGGTCGTCCGTCCTCATAAACTTTCACATTTATATAGCTGTATATAAATAAAAATGAATTACCGAAATGTTTGTACGCGCATAGCTTCCAGACGACTGCGCCAAATTGGATAAATCTTCATTTTGTGTATTCGTTATTGTCAGGAGATGGTTTGTTTGAAAAATTAAAAAAAAAATGATGGCCAATTGATGGCAAAAAAATATGGTTGTACGAAGTCAGCTAGTATTATAATAAATTACTTGTATAACCTGAATCCTAGTTTGTTTATTTTTCTATAAAATACAAGAAATCCCGCAGGAACTATGCATTTTCCGTGACAAAAAGTTCTTCTTCGTGGTCTACTCTTTCGTGCCAAATAATATATTCAAAATCAGCCCAATGGTTCCGGAGGCTATTGAACGCAAAAAAATATTCAAATTTTCTTTATAATATCCTACTAATATGAATGTTTGTGAGGATAGATGGATGCTTGTTACTCTTTCACGCAAAAACTACTGAACGGATTTTGATTAAATTTGGTATGGTAGTAGTTTAGGCTCTGGATTAAAACTTAGGCTACTTTTTATCCCGGAAAAGTGCAGTATTCCCGCGGGATACCCGATAGTATATTTACGCGAGCGGGGCCGCGGGAAACAGTTAGTTATAGAATATGACGATCTCTCTTCGATGTGTGATGTCATACTGAATATCTCCTGTATTAGAATAAAATTGTAAGAATCAGAGTGAAAGTTTAAGTTAGGACTCAGTTCCAGCGCTCAAACTTAAATTGAGCGAAGCCTTAGAAGTTCAAATAAGCTCTATCACGGTGACTTTCGTCAAGTTCCTTAGGCTTATACCGTGAATTTCGGTTTTAGTTAGCTTTTGGTAAGTCAGTATTTGGAACTGTTACTTTTTTAGGACTCTGTAATACCACAAAGATCCCTCATAGTTTTACTCTGTCTATCTGTCCGCCCTTCTAACGTCTGTGTATGAATAATAAAAATATATAAAATTTGGTATAGTTATAAATTGTAACGCAACTCGACTCAAAGTAACCCAGTTGCAACAAAATATAATCGAGGCTCAAATTTTAACAGGTTGCGGTGCAGGAGAAACCGTTTTTATTCCCAGAATACCCTTAATACCAAATAATTTTCCATTCCAATTTAAAAGGACGCAATTCCCAGTATCGGTGTGTTATGCAATGACAATTAATAAGGCTCAAGGGCAGACTTTTCGTGTTGCCGGAGTAGATCTCGGTGTCAGTTGTTTCTCGCACGGTCAGTTATACGTTGCTCTTTCCCGTGTTAGCAGTTCTAGAAATCTTTATGTTCACCTGCCGGACGGGTCAACTTTCAATATAGTTTACCCGGAAGCTTTGCGCTAAAGTATTTTCGTTCTATAGGTACTTTAGCCTCATGTGAATGTGAATACATTAACTTAATCTAAACAATATTACCAATACATTAACTTATTACTTATTCTCAGCTATCTATACTTTTCTGCCGGAAGTCACTATTCCACGCGGACGAAGTCGCGGGCAAAAGCTAGTAAAATAATAATAATTTTATATTTTGGGGGTGGCTCTCCATACATGTGAAGTGGGGATGAATTTTTTACTCTACCCCATCGTGTGGGGGGTGTTTTTAAATGAAGGTGAGGTTTCGTACATGACTCTTTTTAAAAGTGAACCATTTTCGAGTAATCGACCTCCAAAGTTTACACCTATCGCGCGTTGTTAGTTACGGAACCCTCCTTAGACATGTCCGGACATGCCCCTGGTTATGTCATTATTGATTTGGTAGACGAAAATTACTCAATGCAAATAAAACTAAGTACATTTACGGATTAAGCCGAGACTACGTGATAAGCTAAACTTAAAATCAACCGTCAAAGTCATAGATTAAATTCGTCAAAGCCATAGAACGTACAATACCGGGTTTTTCTCAGTCAGTGTACAAACTTTGAGGAGTTTCCTACAAAAAAAAAAGTCATCTGTTTCCTACAACAGGGCTACGGCATTTTGTAGGAAACAGCAGATTTTTTTTCAAGTAGGAAAGTTGATCCCATAGTAAAAGTTTCTTATATTCATGAGTATAACTCCTGAAAGTTTGGACACTGACTGAAAAAACAGCATGTATATAATATAATAGACGAGGCATGGCGAGCCAAAAATTGTCCCCACTTAAATTGCCCGACTTTTGGGGTTTTGGGGGCCATTTTGACATTTGAGGCACAGTGAAATCAAGATGGCGTATCTTTTTCTTGTATGAGGATTTGTCCTGTCAAATGTACGTCCTAACTCATAGCCCATCCTTAGTTTTGAAATCATAAGTAGTTTTTTTGCAACCAAACTGTTTGTTAAGTCCGTGTTTGAGGAAGCCGACGTGGGAAATGTGTTAAATTTTATGGTGAACGGTTAATATGAAATAGTTAATTTTCACAGGGGTGACGACGGGTTCGGGACGGCTTCATCACCACAGACAGTCTGGGTTAGTTAAAAATATTAATATTTATTCCAAATGAATTTAAGTTTGAAGTAAGTTGCATATATCTATAACCTTAGGGTCAGTTCACACCACGACGATACTAGACGCGACGCGGCACTGTTTTTTTTTAAGATAGCTTTTCGAAATTGAACTTTATTCACTGCACAAAAAGATGCACGGTTTATATGACATCAGTCATACACTGCACATGCGCTGTGCGGCTCGGTGCAATTTGACATTCGTTCTCTTACAATGAAACGTGTATCGTCTCGTGTAATGAATAAAGTTCAATTTTGAATAGATATCTTAAAAATGCAGCTCCGTGACCCATATCGTTTCAATTCGGTGTATATTGACCCTAAGGGTCGTGATGCGACGTGTCTCATAGCAAGAGTGAGTCGATGTCGTTGCGTCTCGTCGCGTCGCGCCGCTACTCGATTCGGTGACGTCAATGTCCATATTCGAAACATTTCGTTCAATAGTTGGATACCAATGAACTTTTAGTTTGCCGTTTTGAAACATGATCCCTGGGTTATATTCAACGCGGATTTTGAGCCGAAAACTCGAGCGTTTCATTAAAAGACGTGTCATTTTGAATGCGATTTGGCCTTTTGCGGTTCGGCCTCATATGGAATATTGTTCTCATCTCTGGGCAGGGGCGCCAAAATACCAACTGCTCCCTCTGGATCGTATCCAACGAAGGGCCGCTCGAATTGTTGACTGCCATAGTGTTTCAAACAGCTTGGACCCCTTGGAATTACGCCGAGATGTAACTTCACTCTGCATCCCCTATCGGTTGTATCACGGGGAGTGCTCTGAGGAATTGTTCGGAATCATACCACCTGCAACTTTTCGCCATCGTCCCAAACGAAAAACATACCATCCTCATCACCTTGATGAGTGGCAGTCTTCCACCGTGCGCTTTTCACGTAACTTTCTATCGCGCACTGTAAAACTCTGGAACGAACTGTCACCAGCAGTATTTCCGGACCTATACGACCTGCAAACCTTCAAGAAGAGAGCGTATTCCCTCTTAAAAGGCCGGCAACGCACCTGCAGCTCTTCTGATGTTGCGAGTGTCCATGGGCGACGGTAGTTGCTTACCATCAGGTAACCCGTTTGCTCGCTTGCCCCCTTATTTAGTAAAAAAAAAAAAATAAAATAAAAAAAAATAGCGGTTGTGTTGACGACATCATTATGAGAATAGGTTTGTATTAAAGGTTGACGCGATTATAATACAGACTGAAATACCCACTTCGGTAATTACCGACAACAGTTATATAAAATACCCACTGGTGAAAACGATATGCTACATTTTTTTATTATTAGATTTTGATAACACAGAGCATAGTCATAGTACATAAAATGATTTCCTTATTTCTTTCAAATCCTACTTATATTATAAATGTGAAAGTTTGTGTGGATGGATGGATGTATGGATGGATGAATGTTTGTTACTCTTTCACGCAAAAAGTACTGAACGGAATTTGATGAAATTTGGGCTCTGGATTTAATATATAGGCTACTTTTTATCCCGAAAAAGTACAGTTTTCCCGCAGGATACTCGATAGTGTATTTACGTGGGTGAAGCCGCGGGGAACAGCTAGTACTTACTATACGGTACTTGTAAACTACATTGGGCTTTATAGGCTATATATAGGCTAGATGACATTTTTTTATTGCATAAATGAATAGTACTCTTAAATATGAGTAACTAACTCAAAAGAAACAGTATATCAAAAGTCAATATTTTCAAAGGTACAGCGATTTGTATATAAAATTTTGCAAGTCTCGTGTAAACGCTCCATACTATAGTCGTACCTAGCTGTGACGTCACGCCTAGGTTTAAGTGTATGAAGTATAAGGCAGCAAGAACTTATTTGTAAATAACTCCGATATTTGTGCGTTTAAGTTCAAACTTAATATAATGAATGTTTTTATATATGATGTAAGTAAACTAATGATGTAGGTTTTGTTTACTAATTAAGTAGTATCATGTAGTCATCATCCCTATTGTCTCCTATAATTAGATCCGTAATGGCTTTGTCGATACTTTTGGTAATTTCACAATCATCAAGCCGGGCATTGGTTCAACCGAGCCGCGCTGCAGTTGTTACACGGCGTTATGGACCCCTGGCCGTCACTGTAATACCCACACTTTTAATACAATCATTTACACTTACAATACAATACTTGGCGTCGGGCGGGCACTGGTTCAGCCGAGCCGCGCTGCGGTTGTTACACGGCGTTATGGACCCCACGCCGTCGCTGTATTGCCCGCACTGCCAGCACTTGATGCCAGCAGCTGTCGCCACCAGCGATAGCACTAACCCGACTGTGAGTAAACGCGGCCTTGACATTTTCTGGAACAAGCAAATACAGTGTTAGTCAAATATCATTTATTAAAATCTTTTGATAAATGTTACGAATCTATTAACACCTCATTCAAAAAAATCGGAATAGTGGTAAAGGCTATGGTGGAACAAACATACATACGTACAGACTGCCATAACCATTACCCTTCCTTTTAGCTTTGACATAGTCGGCTAAAAACTATCCACATTTATAGCAACGCTTAACTTATGAATTTGTCAAAATATGACTACTGACACGAATTTGAGCAGCGTTTGCAAAAAAACGTAACATATAAGTAGGACAGCCGCGGATTTTAAAACGGGGACGCGAAGCGATGGCTCAGTAATTAATATATTAATATCGGCCCCCTTTTCCCTGTGGGTGGAAGGTGTAGAGTTGAGGCACAAAATTACCTCCCCTATTATATTCTTTGTTTTGGAATACTCAAAGTAATTAATATAGTAACGATCTCATTATAATAAAAGCTAGACATTCTGCATTCAGTTTTTTGGAGTTTATAATAAAATAGGTTATGGAGGTTGCTGTAAAAGAATAAAATACTATATTAATTCACGACCGAATACTGAAACGATAATTAAATTAAGTGACGATCAAGTCACATGCTGCCTTGTCATTTCTGCTAGCAGACAGCGAGGAGTGAATAGGAGGGCTCCTAATTTTGAGTATCATTTCAGTATTTAGCCATTGGTCTTTTTCAACCAAAATAGTAAATCGTATTTATTTATTTTTTTAGTTACAATAAGTACAATAAAAAATATAAGTTCCTAAAATAAGAGATCGTTCACATAATTATTCTTATAGGTAGCTGATACGTCCGTGCTTGGCTACGAACGTGACTAACGTTGACCGGAGTGATACTACGGTCCCAGAAAACACCCCGTCAATGTCGAAGGCTCGAAGGATATGTTAATACTTTTCACTAACGGCCCGTTTTAATAACCTATCTACCAATAACTATTTGTTAAAAACGTCACCTTTGGATCATTTGCCGGTTTTTTGCGTTTCAATAAAGTAATTCAGGGGATTTTTTTGTCTTTGACAGCGAGATCGCTGAAAGCGTTACCAAATGTGACGTATTTAACAAATAATTATTGGTAGATAGGTTATTGAAAAGGTTAGGGTCAGTTCACACCGTGACAATACGCGGAGCTGAATTTTTAAGATAGCTATTCAAAATTGAACTTTATTCACTATACAAATAATACACGTTTCATATGACATCAGTCATACACTGCACATGCGCTGTGCAACGAAGTGCAACCTGACATTCGAACTCTTCCAAAGAAACGTGTATTTTTTTGTGTATAGAATAAAGTTAAATTTCGAATAGCTATCTTAAAAATGAAGCACCATATTGCATAACGTTTCGTTTCGGTGTGAATTGACCCTTATACTTCGAGCCTTCCAACCAAGCCAAGCCAAACGCTTGCAGCTTGTATGATGTTGTGAATGACAATATAGAAGCTTTTATGCAATCTGCCTATTTGCCCTTTTATATTTTGTGCAGATCCTTTTAGAATTAGAATTTAATCTAAACGTAAAAAATCGACCAAGAACTACTTTAAACGAGCAATTCTTATATATAAACTAACTTATATATAACTATGACTCCTCTTTCACTATTTCTGCTTTACGACTATGGAATGATTGTCATTTTACATGAATCTATTCAAAAATCAAAATCAATTTATATTTTTAAAAAGCGTGTTAAGGAAATTTATCTTCATCTCTCTTAATAATTTACTATTAATGCACCTACTATCGAATACTCTATTTGTGTGATGTTTACATAGTTTATATAAAATAATTAATATTTATTTTAAATTTATTAATATATGTTAACGTGTATGTGGTATTTTCATTGTATATCTTTTTTTTTAATTTTACATAATTTATTTGTTAGGTTGTCTGACAAAAAATGCTATGCCCGCAATTTCGTTTGGATAGAATGGACGGAAACGGATTACTGAACCCTATTTTTTTAAACGGAACCCTAAGATGAAGTAATAATATCAGCTATCTGCCAGTGAAAGTCCTGTGAAAATTAGTCCAGCCGTTTCAGAGATTAGCCGGAAGAAACAGACAGATAGACGGACAATTATTTTTTTAAAATTATTTTATACCGTATATATACTTTCATACGCATAAAGTGAAAAGCTGTTAATTTAAAATTACAAACAGACACATTAATTTTATTTATTTGTATGTATTGAGTACGTATAGATGTATAATTAGAATCTCGGAAACGGCTTCATCAACTTCCATGAAATTTAGTTTGCCCCATGCAATTATTTTTGTAACATATTAGTTTTGGAGATAAAGAATTGATCAAGCTAGGTCTTATCTCAGGGAGACCGCGTATTTTTATTTTAGGTTTTTTTTGTTTTAATTGTATAAATGTATAATCACAATCTCGGAAACGGCTTCAATAATATCTATGAAATTTAGTACGCAATTTAGTTTTGGGGATGAAAAATCGATCTAGCTGGGTCTTATCCCAGGGAAGCCGCAATTTTTTTAATTATTACATTTTCTTTTTGTTTTTGTTTCATAATAATACAAGAATTCACTTTAATTGACAAAGCGCGTGGCTCAGCTACGTGAGCGTTAGACTTTTTGCATTGTTGGAAAATTGCCCTGGGGTCGAGCTAATAGGTCCGGCTAATATTTATATGATTTTTTTTTAAATATTAAGTATCGTTTAAAAAAATCTCCATCTGTTTTTTTCCGTACTGGACAGGTACCAGAATTCCGAGCAAAGCTCGGTCTTCCAGCTACTATATTTATTGTATCAAGATAATTGTGCGACATTTAAATTGGTACCACAATAATTAGCTCTTCTTACTTTGTTTGCGATTAGATGAAATTCGATCTGAACAAAGTATACACCATTATAATATTAACCCTCCCTACGGCCGTCGGGTAAATAGTATTACTAAATAGCTGTTTCCCGCGCCGCCGCCGGCCTAAATGTATACTATCGGGTCTCCCGCGAGAATACTGTACTTTTCCGCCTATATCTTAATCCAGAGCCTATACCACTATCATACCAAATTTCATCAAAATCTGTTCATTAGTTTTTGCGTGAAATAGTAAAATACAATCAATCCATCCTCACAAACAGTCACATTTATAATATTAGAAGGATGTAACCTTTCCTGTATATGTTAATATTTTTTAATACCTGTCTCCTCACAAATCTCAATGTATATTGATGTTGTATATTTTCATACAGAGTAACAATTTATTTTACTCGTAGGCGCTAAGCCCCCAAGCTTAGTGAGCGCGTAATTTACAAAATGATTTATTAAATTGCCGCCCTCCTATATTATGAACGCGTTATTTATTTTTGTGATATAATATATTATTATGATAATAAGAACATATGTTTATAAGTACAGTCGAGGAAAACTATAGCAAATCAAAATAATTTCTGAACATGTCTCATTATTTTACTCATCAAAGTCACGACACGAACATTCGCTCACATCTCCTCGCACCCTATATCCGATAACAGACCGGAATCGCCCTTATGTCTTGAGCATAAGTGCGTTAATTCAATGTCGCTTAAGTGCCTTATATCAAATCGCATAACTGCAATGCATATGACAAATATGTGTTATTCATATTGAAACATATACCCGTCTCTCTCATACCTTCGTAATTTATCGGTGCGATATCCGATATCGTATCGTATGATGGGAAACGCTCTCACACGAATGCGAACGATAAACTGCTAAATATTTTTGTTCCTGACTATACACTGTATACATAATATAAATGACGCGTCCATTTTTCTGCAACCTTACTAGATCTTTTAATTTCATAAAGCTAAAGGGTTTTCCGTTTGTGAACTTAGAAACGGTATGATATAATTAGGGTCAGTTCACACCACGATGATACGCGACGCTTTATTCGATACACAAAAAGATACACGTTTCATTTGACATCAGTCATACACTGCTCACGAAACGTGTATCTTCTTGTTCACAACATAAATTTCAATTTTAAATGTTCAAAATGAATATTTAAAGTTTGAGTACTGCCCTGAGAACGGGGTCGTAAAACTCTCTCGACCTATCCTTTGCCATTCCTAATAGTTTCGAATTTCGCTTTGACCACTTGGAAAATGTATCCTGTTACCTTTTCCCTATGTTACTACATTGTGTAAACTACATGTCCTGCTAATATTATAGATGTGAATGTTTGTAAGGATGGATGGATGTTTGTTACTCTTTCACGCAAAAACTACTGAACGGATTTTGATGAAATTTGGTATGGTAGTAGTATAGGCTGTGGATTAAAACACAGGCTACTTTTATCCCGGAAAAGTACAGTATCCCCGCGGGATACCCGATTGCATATTTACGCGGGCGGAGCCGCGGGCAACAGCTAGTTCCTAATAGTTTCGAATTTCAATATGACCACTTGAAAAATGTATCCTGTTACCTTTTCCCTATGTTAACATATTTTCTTATAAAATATAAACAAGACCAAGTTTATCACATATATATTGTATGCGCTTTTCTCACGCGCCTACCTCCATAACTCCGCCAACTTTATGGCAGTTAGGTTTACCTTTTTTATCTGAATTATAAATGAGCGAAGCGATCCGAACGTACGCTGATGAGGTTATATTTTATTCTGCACAGGCTATTTTTGATCTTGGAATATACTTTTTTAACTATCCAAGGTAGAAAATTGTTTAGAAGGTGAAACACGAAACTCCTGGTATTTTATAATAAGACTAGGTAATTCCCTCAGCTCCACTCGCGTAAATATAGTATCCCACGGGAATGCTGTACTTTTGCGGAATTAAACGTAGCCTATATTTTAATCCAGAGCCTAAAATACAACCATAGCATATTTCATCAAAATCCGTTCAGTAGTTATGGCGTGAAAGAGTAACAAACATCCATCCTCACAAACTTTCACATTTATAATATTAGTAGGATTCATTTTTACTTGACTACGGTAAAGCCAAAAGGAAGGGTAATGATTTTGGCAGTCTATGTATGTATGTTAGTTTGTTTCGTCGTACATTAAAAATAGTATCATTATAGTGTCAAAGTGTTTGTTCAGAAAATTATTAAATCCTACTAATATTATAAATGTGACAGTTTGTGAGGATGGATGGATGTTTGGTACTCTTTCACGCAAAAGCTTCAGAACAGATTTCGATGAAATTTGCTACGGTAGTAATTTAAGCTCTGGATTAAAACATACAATGCTTTTTGTTCCGAAGAGGTACAGTGTTCCCGTGGGATAGTGTATTTACGCGGGCGGAGCAGCTGCGGGCAACAGCTAGTTGAATATAAACAGATTAGAGCAGCAGACCCAAACTTATTGAGGCGAAAATCGTTACTACTTCACACGTTTCATACTATTTATGTTATTGAACAAAGCTATAGAAGATAGGATGATGTTTGAATCATGTAATACACTCAAACATAAACAATCAACAAAATATATTTGCCCTTGCAACACTGACAAGCCAGCACAAGACTTTGAATCACATACGACCTTACCCGAAACTCGTGCAAAGGGTTGCCAGCATAAAATATCTAGCGAGGTCCCAGAGGATTCCCAGCTTTTGAGGTTATGAAAAGCTAAGATTTCAGGTCAAAGTATATTATAAGCATTAGTTTTACAGTTTTTCTACCATACATACTTTTACGACGCTAGTAAAAGATATTTTTATATAAAATATATCATAATAACTACATTTTTTTTATAAAAAAACTATAACCCGACTACGTAAATTATGTAGTCTATATTACCCGTGCTATTATTACGAATCTATTGAGACTTCATTTATTAAAACGGACCAGTAGGTTAGGCGCTAGGGTGGAACAAACATACACACATATATTGCCAAAATCATTACCCTTCCTTTGGCTTCGCTTTAGTCGGGTTAAAATGCGGCGCCATGTCGCGTGTCGTTTCATTTCGTTGTCAATTGACCCTAATATTCAGATAGCGAATTTTGTAAGTTTTTGTCACGAATATGTCAGAACATATTTAAATGAAAAGCCCTCAATTTAAAGTCTGGATTAGGACTATCATTAGAAATATTACAGTGTTAGCGAGAAAAGTAGAAGACAGAAATTTTATCGACGCGAAATAGGTCGGGAGAATCATTTTTAAATATTAACCATAAAAAAAAAGGAATTTATAAACGAAAAAACTCGACTCAAATCTCCATTAAGTTAAGAAAATTCACGTTCCCAAATTATATTTTCAATAAAATCTCGCTTCGGGCGGCAAAATGTAATGACACAATGATTGATGGCTGCAACTGAGAAGGACCTTTGTGAATTGATGACAGGTGTGTTTTGATTATAGTATGTTGGAGGAGAGACACCATGACCTTATGAAAAACCGTCGGAAATACTGGTTGCACTGTGTTTCTTACACAAGGACTTGCACAAATAAATTCTTTATCGTTACTATCTAATGTAAAATATTGTACCTAAAATATTATGTGAAATTAACTCTGTCTGCCTTTTATACCACGGCGCGGATATTGATGACATTTGGTACAAGATTGATTACAATCCTCGAAGAAGAATAAGGAACGTTTTATCGCAGCAAAACGCATTTGGATTCGATTGTGGGAAACATTTAATAATAACATTAACTACCTTTTGAAACAAGATGAATACTTTGAATCGATTGACTCGAGAGTTATTTCCTACCGTGACGATACGTTTTTAATATATTCAAAAATATACTTTATTCAGTACACAAATTAATACACGTTTCATATGATATCAGTCAAACACTGAGCATGCGCTGTGCAGCGATCTGCCACTTTACAATCGAACTCTTACAATGTAATAAATTTCAATTTTGAATATCTATCTTAAAAATGAATTGACCCTAAGTCCCTTTTATAACAAGATGTATATCCCTACTAATATTATAAATGTTAATGTAAGTTTGTTTGTTACGCTTTCACGTTACGCTTTCACGCGAAAACTACTGAACGGATTTTGATGAAATTTCGTATGGTAGTAGTTTAGACTCTGAATGAAAACATAGGCTACTTTTTATCCCGGAAAACTACATTGTTCCCGCGGGATACCCGATAGTATATTGACGCGGGCGGAGCCGCGGGAAATAGCTAGTTTTAAATATATTGAATTGCTGTTTAATGTCGAATATCTCACAGTTTGCGAGATAAAATATCTACAGTGTTTGCATAAACATGAGACCTGCTCAAGTTTTAATTAAGCGCACAAAGTTAATGCCTTGTTCTATCGAGCTCATAGCTTTGCGAATCCCAGAACTCCAAAGAAAACACTATGAACCGACGTGCATTCTTAATGTCTTTCGGGAAAAGTCTTCTTTCATATATCGTCTGTCAATGAATACCGAGGGGCATTAAGAAAGTTGCACTGTAAACTTGTACTCGAAAATCGCAGCATGTCACGTAGTAAGAAAAAGGAGTTGTTTGTTTGTTCGTTCTCGGTCTGATTGCTTGCTTGCCGGTCTGTATGTAGGACCGGAATCTAAGGTAAAAAGTGATTTTTAAAAGTAAGAGTCTCACACCGACACATTTTTAAAATAGTGATTCAAAATTGAACTTTATTCAGTACACAAGAAGAAACATGATTTTTATAGATAATTTAAGCATCACTATACTAAGACAAAATCAATTGTACCATAAAAGTAGGTAAGTACTTAAAAAAATAATAACTACTCCAAAACTTAAAATGCTACAAAACAAAGAAATCTCCCAGGTCGTCCCCACCAGGCAGAGTACCTAGAAGGCTCAAAGAGTTTCCTCGCTGGATTGCGATACTTATTCTCTGGGCCAGGTAGGTGCCGGCTCTGGGGTCTCGGGAGGCCTCAATGAGTTTTGAAAGAAGAAACACGTTTCATTGCAAGAGTGGCGCCGCGCTATGCAGTGCGGTCTACTTTGACATCCGATCTATTGCAATTACCTAAACGTGTATCTTCTTGTGTAGTGAATAAAGTACAATTTTATATCGTTATATTAAAAATTCAGCGCTGCGTCGCGTATCGTCTCGTTTCAATGTGGACTGACGCTTATGCTCCTGCGTACTCTATATTACCTATAACAGATGAAGTCACGACTTATTATTTACGAGTTCTAATATTTAAAAGCAATACCAATCAAAATTTTCAAGTCCGCCAATTCTTGGTAAATTCTCAATGGAACTTACCCTTTATTTTATGTTGAAAAGATTAACGATTCAGTTAGTTCAGGAGTGTTGGTGCAATTATTGAATGCAGTAAGTTCATTAAACTGGGTTCAATCTAGCTGTTTGCTTAACTGAGGTTTAGATTAAACAGATTATTAACTTTTGATTTATTAAAATTGTTGTACTTCACCAAGACTAGCCGTTTTCAAACTGTGTTCAGTGAAGTTTTAGTATAATATAAGATTTTTAATAATAGTTATGACATATTAAGACAGCATTTATTTACAAAACTGTAGTATATAGTATGAGTCACACTATGTACCTACTACTTATAGCCCCTTACTAATAAAAATATTTATACAGTGGATAAGCAATACAATGTTTGGCCTTGTTTGTCAAGTGACTTTTCCAACGTATAAGACAAGGACAAAACATTGTATTGCTTATCTACTGTATAAATATTTTTATTAGTAATATATTTTTTTTTAAATACGCTACTAAACCAAAACAATATTTTGCGCCCGATGCACCCAAAAAATGGCGCTAACACTATGTGACGAACCAATTCCGTATTTAAATAAAAAGTAAGTTAAAAAAACTGACGCTTAGATGCTATTAGTGGGTGTGCCCACGGCTCTACCTTGGCCATTTTTGTACCTATACATTTCTAGATTTCTATCTGAATTATTTTCTTGTTTCGGCCTTTTTAGATCCCTTTTTTACGTAGTCGGGTTATAGTTTTTTAACTAATTTTTTATTTCGTATTTTTCCGTTTCCCAATGGAATATTTTTTTTAAATAATATTAATAAGTAATCAAAACATTTTAAATTAAAAATGTCGTCTTCACGAGCGCCAAGCGAGGCAATTTTTTTTCTAGATTAATGAATGATAATAATATTAATATTATATATTATGATAATAAATAAACGCAACTGAGATCATTCAACAGTTATTGCTTTAGTTCAAAAGACAACACTTAAGTTAGTACGAATTGTACGACCGCATTTTTAGCATATTTGTACAAGCACACCACAAATTTAATATATATACATATTTATGATGTGCTTGACAAGACCTTTCTTTTGATACCAAGCACGTGATGATTATCTCGGTTTAAGTTTTTTAGATATTTCAATCTGAGGTTCAATTATCAAAATACAAAATTTTGTAAAAAGTAATATAGCCTATGTTACCCACGGCACCATTACAAATTTCACCTCTAAATCGGCCCAGTAGTATAGACGCTACGAGGGAACAAACATATATACATAAATACATAGGCTGCCAAAATCTTTACTCTTCCATAAGGCTTCGTCGTAGTTGAGTAAAAATTAATATATAGTTTCCTGTCCTCTTTTGTATTACAAAATTTAATCTAAACAATAGGTATTTACGTATTGGAATAGTTTAAGAAACATCACAAATATAGTTTTAAAAGCCTTTATGAAGTGCCGTATTGCAATCCCCCATTGGAATCGTGCCAGGTTCCAAACTTCACAATTCTCAATCCTATTGCTTTGTAATATGATTGAAATTTGAGTCTTCCTAACAACAATTCGTCAACGGAAAGCGACACGTCTCATGCCAAACAATTACCAAATCTATCCTTTTGTGGTAAGGTTCAATTTTTAAATACGTTTACACCAATCCGTCAAAGGGAAGCGATTGCTTTCAGAATTGAACAGATGTCGGACTCTGTCTCAGCTGATTAATGCTTTATGCAGAGATTTTGTAATAAGCCCCAGTCATTGTTGCCCCCTTACACTAGATGAACGCCGCCACTGATAAGGTAAAATAAATTGGAATGTGTTGAATAAATGAATGATTGAATGAACGAATGAATTTAATTTATTTTTAAACGTCTAATTAATTGTAAATATATACATTTCAATCACATGCCATAAAATTAAAATTTAAAAATACCACAACAACTTTAACTTTTATTTGTTAGGGTCAGTTCACACTGTCACACAGTCGATACACCATTTTTAAGATAGCTACTCAAAATCTCTATTCACTGCACAAAAAGGTACAAGTTTTTATATGACATCAGGCATACAGTGCACATGCGCTGTGCAGCGCGGTGCAACTTGACATTCGAAAATAAATTTTGAATAGCTAAGTATATTAAAAATGCAGCGCTATATCGCGAGTCGTTTCGCTGTGAACTAACATGTAAATATACACGATCTAAGGGCCAAATAACATTAAAATTTAAAGTAATTTTGTATCAGTAATGTATTAATAAGAAAACAGCTACAATATTCGTGCAGTAATGAATAAACCAAAGTTAACGTAAATCCGGAAATTCCGAAACATCAGCTGATCCGATAGTTCGGAATTTCCGGAATTATAAGGCCATTGTACCTATGTCACTTCACGAAAGTGTGCGAATCCGAGCACAAAATTCCGGAAATTAGGGGAATATTGATAACACTAGCTGATAACTATGAGCTTGAATTAGATTTTTTTCGATTTTCGTTTTTAGGGTTAGGGTCCGTCTAAATAGCTTCTGAAAATACCACATTATTTGTGATTATTTTTTAAAACTTAGAATGGGTATAGTATCATAGGATACTATACCCATTCTAAGTTTTAAAAAATAAATTAAATTAAATTAAAAGATAGACATATCTATGCCATATCTATGCCATGACTCAGGAACATTGAAAGCTTTGTAGCATAGCTACATTTTTAACGTATCGTTATAACTAATAACGATGCGTATAGCGTCATCTATTAGCAGTTGTCGATATTAATAATAGCTAATTTGTGCTAGAAAACGCCATCTATTGGCAAATGCTTCTAACTAGAGCTTCATCTCTAATATTTCTTTATTGTGGCATTTGTATTACGCATTACCGCTAGTTGTCGGTTAAAAAAAAAACAAATGTCAGTAGAGGTATAAAAGGGTTGTCGCGACAGGACAACGCCCTTTTTCCCTGCCGAATTTTGGTTGTTCAACTTCTTCAAGATGTAGTCGTTTATAATAATTATATTTTAACCCCGTGTTCACGGTGAGTAATTTTAAATATCTGTGTTGTGAATGTTTGCTAAATCACGCTTGTAATTAAAACACATTATTTTTTCCTGTGAATTAGCACCATTGTAGAATTTGTTGGCAAACCTTTTGATTGGCCACGTGCTCAATTTGTAGTTTAATTTTTCCGATCTTGCATTGTTAGATATTATTAGGATGTTTGTATCAAATTAATTGTCCTTAATATCATTTTATCTTTTTATCTTTTTTTTGCTTATCCCTTATTTTGTGATGGACACACAGCCCATGGTTGGATCGTTAGGGGCTAGAACCATGGCTGCTGTGGTCCATACTCTTCACACGCTGGTACGAATATTTCCAGGGAGCTTTGTTACGGGCACGAGCACCGCCAGCTTTGTTACGGGCACGAGCACCGCCATCTTTGTTACGGCCACCAGCACTGATAACTACGTTGCGGCCACAAGCACCGCCCACTTTGATACGGGCTCGAGCACCGCCAACTTCTTGCCTTCTTGCCACGTGCCAGACCCCTGGACTCAAGACCTGGATCCCTGAGCTATGTCCCCACGTGGTTTAGACCCCCTACGATACCCTTCAGACACCAAGAGGCTAGATCAGACCGTACGGCCTTCTGCCCACGACCTCTATTTCATTAATAAACTCATTGTCACGAGAAACCTCGTTTTTATTTTAATTTCCCCCGGAACAATTGGCGCCCATAAACGTGGTTTAGTCTGGTTTGGCATCTGGTGTCTTTTCCCGGGTTTGTGTGTCCAGTATTTGGTGTTTGTCTTGTGCCGTATTTAATATCCAACTCTCTCAGTATTCTAACCCGTCTGGGCCCGGGGTAGAATTTGTTCAGGTTACGTAACGGACACGTGTAAGAGGCAGGTAACGTTACAGCACACACCCACTGTTTTTTTTAGGGTTCCGTGATACATAAGGAACCCTGTGTTTTTTTTCACAGTGGACATAATATTAAATTTATAAAATCTATTAAATTTATTCTTTATTATTAAATATATTTATTATTATTCTTTTTTTTGTCCTGTCCTTCCTTTTTGGCAGGATATTAGTAATTTTTTTGTTATCTATTGTAAATTATTTATTTTATCATACATACTATTTATTTTACACATACCCACACACTATACATGCACACACATCAGCATCATCTTCAATGATGTTTATGTGATTTTTGGCTGTAACTTTGATTAACTTAAATTATAATTTAACTTTTTACTTCTTCAACATTATTTAATTACAAATATTTACATATAACTTTAAATGCGTATTCTAAATTATTTTGCTATTAACTTATCACTTTAACTTTAACTTAACTTTATTTTAATATTAACTTACTATGAGCGTTGGATATACTTAGTGTAGTAACTAGTACCTTATTGTAGTAGTGTAAAGTTTTAAAATTGTTTATAAACTTTATACTGTTTGTTTTTTTTCATCTTGTTGTATATGGTCTGTACCATATTATAGTCTCTAGAACTTGTTTTTGTAGTTAGTTATCTTATATTATACTGATTACAAATTATATTTCTTTTGTGTATTATTTTTTAGAGAATACATCTGATTATTTTTGTATTTTCTCAACACAGATATACTCACCGTTAGGATTGTGAATATTTTTCTTGAATTTACTTGGTAGTTTAACTTTTAAAATTGAATTTAACTTCTGATAAATTCATTAATTGATTTAGTTTGGAAAAACTTAATTTCTTTTTAAACTTTAGAATTTACTTAGTTACTTAACTTCTTAATAAATTTTACTTTTGACAACTTACTTAACTTACTTAAAAATCTTTAATTTTTTTTTAAATTTATTTCTCAATGTCTGGAAAAATAAAATTTGTTTTACTTAAAATGACTGAATTGGAGTATGGAGTTTTGATTAGGAATATTATACCAGCTCTCACTGTTGAGGAGTTGTGTAGGTGTATACTTTAGTTAGGCAGCACTTTATCTATCTCGGGATATTTATTTGGATTCTTTCTATTATAAAGGGTCTTTCTTTTGCTGCCAATACTATTTTGCTACTTTAGATTGGCTGCACTCTATCCACCTAGGATATTTTTTTTGGATTCTTTCTTTTTAAGGAGTCTTACTTATGCAGCCAATACTATTAAAGTGGTATGTTGCTTTGTTGGAAGGCTAGTAGTTTCGCGTTTTTGCTGTTCGTTATCTCTAATAACGTTTAGCTTCGACATGTGTTGTTCTACCTCTGTTACGGAGAACAATACTCATGTGTTAGGGCGTCTCGAGTCACACTGATTATGACCAGATGCATTATAAAAGTTGAAGTATGTATGTGATGTGCAATTTGTATGTATGATGAAGTATGAATATATGTGAATGTGGTATGGTGTGAAAAGGTTGTCGGTTTTATGCGTGTAAACACTAGACTAGTACTATCTTCCAGTTCTAAATTTTTTTTATTTTCCTAATTCTTCATTTTGATAATTTTGTAAATTTTATTTTTCCAAAGGCCTAAAGTATTTTTTCTATATAACTTAATAGCTATTTCAGGATTTTTCCTTAGAGCACTCAAAATCCTTCGGTAACAGGGGGGGATATGTAGCATAGCTACATTTTTTAACGTATCGTTATAACTAATAACGATGCGTATAGCGTCATCTAGTAGCAGTTGTCGATATTAATAATAGCTAATTTGTGCTAGACAACGCCATCTATTGGCAAATGCTTCTAACTAGAGCTTCATCTCTAATATTTCTTTATTGTGGCATTTGTATTACGCATTACCGCTAATTGTCGGTTAAAAAAAAACAAATGTCAGTAGAGGTATAAAAGGGTTGTCGCGACAGGATAACGCCCTTTTTCCCTGCCGAATTTTGGTTGTTCAACTTCTTCAAGATGTAGTCGTTTATAATAATTATATTTTAACCCCGTGTTCACGGTGAGTAATTTTAAATATCTGTGTTGTGAATGTTTGCTAAATCACGCTTGTAATTAAAACACATTATTTTTTCCTGTGAATTAGCACCATTGTAGAATTTGTTGGCAAACCTTTTGATTGGCCACGTGCTCAATTTGTAGTTTAATTTTTTCGATCTTGCATTGTTAGATATTATTAGGATGTTTGTATCAAATTAATTGTCCTTAATACCATTTTATCTTTTTATCTTTTTTTTGCTTATCCCTTATTTTGTGATGGACACACAGCCCATGGTTGGATCGTTAGGGGCTAGAACCATGGCTGCTGTGGTCCACACTCTTCACACGCTGGTATGAATATTTCCAGGGAGCTTTGTTACGGGCACGAGCACCGCCAGCTTTGTTACGGGCACGAGCACCGCCAGCTTTGTTACGGCCACCAGCACTGATAACTACGTTGCGGCCACAAGCACCGCCCACTTTGATACGGGCTCGAGCACCGCCAACTTCTTGCCTTCTTGCCACGTGCCAGACCCCTGGACTCAAGACCTGGATCCCTGAGCTAAGTCCCCACGTGGTTTAGACCCCCTACGATACCCTTCAGACACCAAGAGGCTAGACCAGACCGTACGGCCTTCTGCCCACGACCCCTATTTCATTAAAGTTGAACTTTATTTCGGTTTCGGTGCGAATTGACCATTAAAAGATCATTTCAACTGTCTGTCAGTCAAGATAATTTTTATAAAGATCACATTTTATTATTTTCATTTTTGTACAAGATATAATATTATACACACAATTCAAATAATTATATAGTCTATGAAAACCGGGCTGTTATTATGAATCTACTGACATTCAATAAAATGGGATCAAAAGTTTAGACGCTACGGTGGAATACATAATATTATGTATATTATGTATTGTAGTACGTTATGTATATTATGTATCGTAGATGGGTAAAAATAAAATCATACAAATACTTATCACTAAGATAGCTAAATCTAAAGACATAAAATGGCTAAATCAAAAAACTTTTCATCTAAAGAAAACGTCTCCTCTCTCTATATGAAAGGGTTAATATTTAGGGTTTCACGTTTGGACGGATTCCCGGAATTTCTAATTCCGGTCCCGCCAGAATTGTCCGAAACTCTGGAATTTCGATCCACTTGTAATTACGTGGAACCCAGCTAAAGTGATGTAAGCTTACATTTACAAAACCTTTTAACGTAAACCAAGAGCATGTGAGGACATGTATAAGGATGGTTCCGTAATTATCAACGCGCAATAGGTTTTCTTTAATTACTTCAAAAGTTATTGTCCAATTTCACTCAGAATAATTTTTCTACAGAGTTTTTAGCACGATCTATCAGGATAGAATCTTAGAAGTTTCTATCTCCTATAGCTTAGATATGCCACGGTGGGGACCAACTTATTCACCACTTTGAAGGCCGAATACTTGAAAATGGTTGACTTTGTAAAAAAGTCATGTATGAAACCTTTATTTACCTTTATTTGAAAAGACCTATTCAACGATATCCCACACTATGAGGCAGAATGAAAAAATATTTTCTATCCCCACTTCACATGTATTTTATGATTCCAAAACCGAGATCTATACACAATCTATCATATTACCAAATTATATATAACAAATTATACAAAAAATAATACCAAATTTCATCAATTTATAAACATAATTACTGAAGCAAGAAACGCGGATAGACAGACAGACAGACAGACAGACGGACGGACGGAGCGAAACTATAAGGGTTCTTTATGTATTACGGAACCCTAAAAAATGGGCCGATTATCTCAAACGCTACTTAAAATTAGTAGAACCTTTAATCACGGGCTGTCACACTTTAGCGCACACCCGTTAATTTTCCAAAGAAACATTTCTCTCAAATAATTAGCTTAACTAATCTACTAACTCTTTGGAATTGATCGACGAATAATAATAATAAAAAACTTGAGAGGTATCAAGGGACACCCGGATGGAACGAAGTTATAATATATATATTATAATATAAATATATAGTTGATAATGAGGAATTGAACTCTATTTTGGAAGAAATATATATATACAGAGATTAGCCGGAACAAACACACAGACTGACAGATGGACAGAAAAATGTTAACAATTTATATTTATTGTAAGTACCGATCATAGTTTTAAATGCATTAAGTGAAAATAAAAGCTGTTAATTTGAAATTATAAACAGACACTTCAATTTTGTTGATCTGTATAGATATAATATATTATATTATACAAAACAAATAGTTGAATTAAGTATATATAGTGCGCGCGGAACTAGTTGGCCGCGCCTTAGGTAGGGACAGGGGTGAGGGGGGCGGGTTGCTTGCCCCTTTCGTCCCACCGCTCGCATACCTAAGGCCCGGCTAGCTAGGCACAATATGTAACAGTCATAACAGTCACAATGTGTAATTGCAAAATTCTACATTATTGTCAAGGTGATATGGTTGTTTTTTGTATCATTCTTAATAGTTGTTATTACATTGTGATTTCGAGTGGCAAAAAGTGTCGTGCCTATTCAATCCGTCTAGCCCCAATACAATTCGCAACGCGCCATAAGGAACTTCGTTCTAATATCAAACCATATAACTAGCGACGTAATAATAGAAATTCATTGTATTGTGAAAAGAAACATATTATTATTATGAAGTCACAATTGTGAAACAAAAAAATCTCACAAATCAAATGTGCGCGAAGCCTTATAATTATTTTATTTTAACGTTCAAAACGTGATAGCTCGATGCGGATGTTTTGCTACGAGGCACTACGGCGTAGCAAACGTGCTACGGCGTAGCGCAAATTCTACAACGAAGCTGCATTCACAGTACAATCACTTTTTAAAGTCTTTCAGGAATCATCGTTTTTATTATTTTATTAAAAACCCTTATACTTTCGCTCTGTTCGTCCGTCTGTTTATCTACCCCTCTGTCCCTTGCTATGTAAATAAATGAAATTTTATTTAGTAATTATAGAGTGACTTTATTTTTGGCATAGTAAAATAATTATAACTGGCTTTTTTCCCACGGCTCCGCCCGCGTGAATGTATAGTATCGCACATCCCATGGGAATACTGTACTTTTTCGGGATAAAAAGTATCCTTTGCTTTAATCCAGAGCCTAAACAACTACCACACCAAATTTCATCGAAATCCGTTCAGTAGTTTTTGCGTGAAAGAGTACCAAACCTCCACCCACCCATACAAACATCCATCCATCCTCACAAACTTTCACATTTATAAGTAACGTAGTAGGATTTTGTATTTAAAAAATTATATTCACCGTTTCTTTTGATATATTTAAAAAAAAAAACCTATTCGCGCGGTCATAATTACGGAACCCTCCATAGATATGTCCTAACATGCTCCTGATTAGGTTACTCATACATCATCTGCCATTTCCATGGACCGACATTAAGAAAGTTGGTTGCTCTGTACAGATTTTGGAAGGAAACCTTTTGCTACGGCGTAGCATTAATAGCTACATATTTATAAGTGTTACGGCGTAGCATGAACTGCTACGTCATATCAAATGCGCTACGACATGCTACATCCTGAATGTAATGACCGTTTTCAAGTTTAAAGATGAGAAAATATTACGATGGGAACTTTTTATTACATTTGTAAAAATGTAATATTATAATAATATCTATGGACGCTTCACACCACGTCAGCGTCTGTTCCCGTGGTCACATAAATCTTTTTTGTTCCCTGGCGATATTCGAATCCGTGACCTCCGGCTTAAGCGCCAATGCGCTAACCACTGAGCCACAGAGGCCGTCTTGTAAATTACAATAAAAACGAATTATGTATTCGGTCCGTTGTGACATGAGACAAAAAATTCTCTTTACAGGTCAAGAACAACAATTCTCTTTACAGGTCGAGAACAACAATTCTCTTTACAGGTCAAGAACAACAATTCTCTTTACAGAACGAGAACAACAATTCTCTTTACAGGTCGAGAACAACAATTCTCTTTACAGGTCAAGAACAACAATTCTCCTTACAGATCGAGAACAACAATTTTCGATCTTTAGCCCATGGGTATTGTCAGGTAGGGCAACATGTCCATAGACGATATAAATTTAACTGACAATACTTATAATCAACTCGTAAGGTTTGCATTTTGATCAAAACTTTTTTTTTGGTTTTTGTTTCCTTGATTATTTGTCTTACGCTGAGACAGTTCCATTACTTTTAAATAAGTAAGCACAATTACGTCAGACCTAGAACTAGTATTCAAATCAAAATGAGAACTGTTTGAAGTTCAAACTAATTAGTTTAGTTGTAGTTAGTACAATAAAACTAGTAAGATCATTGCATAAATTACCGCAGCCAAAACCAAAAACTTACCAACGCAAACGACGAGACTTGGTTTAAAATAAATCTATATAATATATAATAAAGAGAAAAGTTTGTTGGTTTGTTTGGCTCCGAAACTACTGGTCTGATTTTAATGAAATATGGCACATACATATCACAGGAAAGGACATAGGCTAATTTTTATTGCAGAAAATGCGGGATTTGTTTTCGTGCGCACAAAGTTGCAGGCAGGCAACATCTAGTTGTAAATATAATACCATTTTACGAATCAATACAAGAGCTCTGTAGGTCGATTCTGCTAATTAAATCTTACAATAATAAAGTTTTGATGCAGTCTCGATATTATTATAAAATAGTAAAATGGAATTCACATAAACGTCAAGGAAATGTTTAACGCGTTTTGATTGCTCCAAACTCTATATTCTGTTTTACATACAAGACGATTCTTTTGTAATTCATTGAAATCTTTCAATTAACTACAAATGTCTTGACGGTCTTCGTTAAATACGAGAATCAGGGTCCTGGTTTTCTAAGATAAATAAGTTTAATTAGGAGAATAAAATAAGTTTAATTTTAGTTTTATTTTACTTAAAAATTAAGCTATTCATTTTTTTTACCAAAAAAGTGACAATTGAGAGGCTTCAACGTTAACTTGTTTAATATTTTTATGAATACACAAATTAAACTATGTTTTATTATATAAAACTTAGGTTTCGTATTAAGATAATTCCTTACAAAAATCTATTTTAAAATTTTCACAGAATACTCCCAGTTTCTTTGGGTCTGTAGACAAAGAGAAATAATTAAGAGGGTGTAGAAAGAACACAATGGCATAATCCAGCCTCAAAAGGCGGAGTTACCTAACTTAATTAAATTTCATCATGACCGTTGTTGGTTTTTCGTTTTAGGTAACTGCGAGTCTAGGTGAGTTAGGCTATTTTTCATGACGAGAAACTAAAAACGTTTGTTGATTTTCTCTTTCTTGAATTGACGGTAACGCACCCTTAATAAGCAATAGAAAAAAAAATTGTTAACATACATTCCGGGGCTCGCAACTTTTGGATCTTATCTTGACCGGCGAATTATCACAGCCTCACAGAAAACTGACGTAAAATAACACTAGCTTTGTGGTTCTACCGGAGGCCCAAGAGGGTTTGAGGACCAGAAACTCTTGCGTTTCGGTGCGCAACACCAGTAGGTCGATACAACAAAAATTGCGCAACATCACAAGCCGAACGCTTACGCCGATCGTGCCTCTCTATCGCTTTTTCCGCACTCTCGCTTGCATGCTCGGCTCAGGCGGAATGTGACCTCAAACGTGACAATCAGGCGGAATGTGGCAATTTTTCGTGCGTGCACCCGGTGTTCATCGATTTAGACGTTATCACGTCAAAAATAATTAATTTTGACAGATGTTTGTTGTATTCATTTGTCTGATTTATTAGCATCAGTTCACACTGGGACGCGATGCAACGTGACACCGTGCTGCGTTTTTAAGATATCGATTCAAAATAAAACTTTATTCAATACACAAGAAGATACATCCAGCGCGCCGCTTTTGCAATGAAACGTGTATCTTCTTGTATACTGAATTAAGTACAATTTTGAATTGCTTCCTTAACAATGCAGCGCCGAGCCACACCTCGGTGTGAGCTGACCCTTAACCCCAATTTAACGCAAGCAAATCCACAAAGAGACCAATCCTATGCAACGAAATACAAAACATGTTAATAGTTTTTGAAAGTTTGCTAAACAATGCCGTATAACTGGAGCCGGTTTTAGTTAATTTGTAATAGCTAAATAAAGTTACTGTTAAAACAATAGTCCACAATTTGCCTAAAGTTTTAAGTAAGACGTGTTAACTACTTCAGATGCGGCAGACTTTTAGTGCAGGCTTAAAGCTTAATACCAGCTAAGTTTATTATGACCTAAGCATATTTCATTTTATGATTAGATGTTGCCAGCGACTTCGTACGCGCAGAATTATGTCTCGCGGGAGCCGTACATTTTGCTGCGATGAAAAGTAGCCTATGTGTTAATCCAGAGTCTAAACTACCGCCATATCAAATTCCGTCAAAATCCGTGCAGTAGTTATTGCGTGATAGAGTAACGAATCCACACGTTTATAATATTAGTAAGGGTTATCTTGCTGGCAAAAACTTTGAATAAAAAGTGTGCCGCCGCTATGTTTTTCTACCTCTTAGGCCCACTTGTGCAGATCTGCGGTAAAGTAAGCCCTGGATTAAAATATCATGACTTCTCTTTCATAAATACGAAGAACGAGAGAGATATATAACCCAGGGTTAACTTTAACCCAGATCTGCGCAAGTAGGCCTAGCAAACATAAATAAAGTGATGAAGAATTATATTTGTAAAAATATATGTGATAAGGGATAATTCACATCGAAACGAGACGATACGGGACGAGGCGCTGCACTTTTTTTTAATAAGTGATTCACAATTGAACTTTATTCAGTACACAAGCGGCGTCGCGCTATGCAGAGCGGTCTAGTTTGACATTCGAATTCTTGAAGTGAAACGTGTATCTTGTTGTTCTTGCAGCGCCGCGTACTGTATCCGCTCGTTTCGGTGTGTATAAACATTTTATGTACGTTAAGTATGTATTGGAACATAAAATATAAGAGGGTTCCGATATTATAACCAATAAACTCGGATTGCTTAAATTATACTCAACAAAGTGGTGGTCAGTTATGCCCAATCAGCCGAAGTGGATTAAATTCATTTGATTTAAAGTGCGAACAGTAATGGCTTTTACCGCAGTTTATGGGTGGAACTGCAGATTGCAGAATATATTTTGTATGTATAAAGTGGGCGATCGTATAACGAAATCCCGTTAAAGAACGACGGTTTTCCACGCGGCTCTGGCAAATTATATAAATACACTAGCTCTTACCCGTGGCCCCGCCTGCGTAAATACAGTATCCCACTATCACCTAATTGGCATGATGATGCCGATCAGATCAGTTAGAACTGACCGTGTATACGTTTGTAGTGTTTAATATGGACGAACATGTATATGGAATAAGGCATGTCACTTATACGTTTGTAGTATATGGATATTAATATGATATTATGTTTGGCTTGAACTGCAGATTGGATCATGTCTGCAGCGTTATGCCGATTATACAGGCAGTAATAGCGCCCTTCACACGTAAATTTTGGACCGCGGGAAAAGCACAATAGATGCGAGGGGCTGACAGTCCGATCTGGCAAGTCGTTGGGAGCGCATTTTCCACAGTTTTATCCCCGAAATGTGAACGCAAAGTAAAACATGTCGGCTTGGAGCGTCAACTTACAGCTGACAGCAGAACTTTTCAAATTTATATCGTTCACGCGCCAGTCTAAACTGCAGTCAGCTCTAGAATTCACATTTACACGCATAGTTTGGAACGTTCGCCTAAATATCACTCAGACTTAACTACGCGTACGCCTCCCTGTATATAAATAACACAGAGTGACGCACACCCCTGTAGGCTGTAACGAAACTACGCCGTACCTTGTAAGGCGGGCTGTCGCGGTGTGTGGTATTTTATGTATGTACTGCGTAGCCACACGCACACTAAAACGTTTGACAAAGCTCTGTCTTTACTTTTTTATTCGGTCTGAGTTTGATGAAGATCAAACGACTGACCGTGGACACATTAAGTTAGAGTCTGCGCTGGGAACAGCTGCAGTCTGTTAGTGGCTACAAGATGTACGACACAGTTTTATAATGACCGTACTTCCTTATAGCGCAAACACTTTCTTAATATCTCTCGGCAATGATCGTTTCTCTATAGAAATGACAGGTGATGCATGAAAATAAAAAGCAACGATTCCCGCGACGCGGCGGTGTAATTTTTAGCCGACTGGGTTATATTTTTCGCGCGTATCTAGTATGTATGTCTGTAAATATATTCCCACGCATCTTTCAAACAGCTCGATAGATTTTGACACTTATGGTATCGTTAGATTTGTCTCGCCAACTCGCCAAAACCAAGTGTCTTTATATAGCCAGTTCAAAGAAAAAATACAAAATGGCGGTTTTTGGCGCCAAATTGTGAGTAGTTAAAAAAAATATTTAAGCCTACCTTTCGAGTGTGTATCAAACTAAAGGAAATTAATAGGAGAATTCAAAAATATACTTATATGTTATGTATTTAAATTTAATCAAGAATAATATTAATTAAATCATTCGAATAAATTTGTAATCAATGCACTCAAATATTCGTATTTTTGCTTTAAATCGACCAAATGTGTGTTGGATAAACTAAAAAATCTAAAATAAAATAAATAATTAAATTTAAAAAAAAAAAACCCTACTGCAAAAAATATACCTAAGCAACGCATTAAAAGAACCGAAACAAGATTGAGAAAACGAAGTACTAAAACCTTATTAACAGACAACACTATGAGCTCAAAGCTTAATGGAAATAATAGACATTATGTTTGTTAGCAGGCGGGACCCATTTATTAAGATTCAAAATTGAACTTTATTCACTACACAAGAAGATACACGTTTAATTGCAAGTGTTCGAATGTCGAATATCAAGTAGTGAATGCGTCCATTGACATTATTAGGTCTACGTATAAAAATTGTTTAAAACAATTACAAATATTATGATGTACCGCTTATGTAAAGACGTTTAGGCTGAAAAATAATTACTTTTCTAAAGTTATTGTATTATATTATAATAGTCTTTCATTTTATATAGACAAAACACTGGTACAGTTACCAATATACATGCCAAAATCTAAAGAAGTAAGACACGCCTTTTCGACAATAATACATTCGGGTTACGCGAAGTATACGGATAAAATTTAAGAAATTCTTAAGATGTTTTTTAAATTTAACTATGGCAGTAATTCAACTAATATTGTAAATGTAAAAGTTTGTGAGGATGGATGGATGGAAAACTACTGAACGGATTTCGATGAAATTTGGTATGACAATAGTTTAGGCTCTGGATTAAAACATAGGCTATATACTATTTATCTAAAAAAAATATTTTTCATCCCCACTTCACATGTACGGAGAGCCACCCCTAAAATGTAAAATTATTGTTTATTTATGATTCCATAACCGAGATCTTTACACAATCTATAACTACACCAAATTTAATCCATTTATATTCATAATTACAGAAGCTAGAAGCACGGACAGACAGACAGACGGACGGACAGAGCGAAACTATAAGGGTTCCTTGTGTACTACGGAACACTAAAAAGTATAGTGTTCTCGAGGGATACCATATTTACGCGGGCGGAGCCGCTGGCTACAGCTAGTTGAAATATAAACTAGAGCAGAGAAGCGCATCGTAATGTCAATTTCAGTCTTAACTCCACAACATAATACATACATTTATTGTAAAGTAAAAAAAGGCGCGCAAATTTGCGCGCGTTTGAAATCGATCGTCAGAGCACAACTAACGGCCTTTTTTATCCCAGAAGGAATATGTGCATTACGCTGTGGATATAAGGTTGAATTTGCTATCTAATTTTTTTAATTGAGACCTTCAAACTTTTACTCCCTCGCCGCGTGATACATCCAATGCGGACACATTGACGCATACATTACGGGCCAATTCGCGACGCGCGATGATACGCGACGCGGCGGTGCATTCTTAAGATGAAGCTTTTTAACATTGAACTTTATTCATTATTACATTAGAAGATACAGCTTTAGTTGTAAGATTTAAAATGTCAAGTTGCACCACGCTGATGTGAATTTCAAATGTGAATGTCGTATGTAACGTGTATCTTCTTGTGCAATAAATGAAGTTCAATTTTGAATAGCTATCATAAAAATGCAGCGCCATGTTACGTGTCGTTTCGTTTCGGTGTGAATTGGCCCTTATCTCTGCATAAGGGTTTTGTTTGTTTCCTATGAAAGGTATACAAGTATGACAAGGCATAATATTGTAACTGAATATTTTAATAACATTCCCCGTTTCCGTGAGCCTGTCAGATTTTGGTGCGTACAATATTTCTTGTGTATCTAATTGAATTTGTAAGTGATTTTGAGTGATAATGTATTATGCAAAATAATCTAAGAAATATACAAAAACGAATAAGAAATATAAGTGTAAAGCACGACGTGCACAGAGTACACGGATAGTAGTGAAACATTATTCATCGTTTAAACTCCAAAATACTCTCAACGCGCCTAAAGCCACACCTCATGATATGTGCTTATTTTATGCACTTTTGTCCTAAAAAAATCCCTAACCCCAAATGTATAGAAAGGTATTCAAGTTATCATCACAAGGTAATTTACCAAACTTATACAGATAATAGGTATAACTTAATTTTGTGTAGTAATCAAATTATTTTGCAATCATAACAGTGATTATATAGGATTAACTAACTTTTGGCATGAACTGCTATTTTCATACCAAAGTTTAATAATGTGTTAAATTAGCTAACTAGTTAAACAACTTTAAATATTCTAGTTTACTTCAATAAACCGATTGATTAGACAAAAAACTACACTAATTTATAGCAATATAATAAATAGGAACTGTTTTATTTGTTTGCATTAAATAGGCTCCGAAACTACTTGACCGATTTTGATGAAATTTGGCACATATATAGAATAGACCACGGGGAAGGTCATGGGCTACTTTTTATTGTGGGGTTACTTTTTATTGTACGTTTCCCTCGAGATTTAATTTTGCGCGCACGAAGTCGCTGCCAACATCTAGTAATATTATAAAGAGGAAATATTTGTTTGTTTGTCTGTTTGCATTGAATAGGCTCCAAAAATACAAGACCAATTTTGAAAAAAATTAGCACAGATATGGATTAGACTACGGGTAAGGACATAGGCTACTTTCTGTCGCAATATAATATGTGGGTCCCGCGGAATTTTCCTTTGCGCGTACGATGTCACTGGAAACATGTAGTACAAACATACGGCTGAATTCTTTAGAGTTTCCTTAAGTTAGGGGCCCATTAAATTGTCTATACCTGGTAGAGTGATAAGAATAACGTGTTAATTGAGAGCCTCTGAATTTAAGAGGAGTTTAAATATATCTGTAAAAAACAATGCAAATTAAGCCCAGTAAAAAAACAAACAAGTGCGTGTCAGACTCGCGCAAAACGGGTTCCGTACAAAACGATAAAAATCTTGAATTTTTTGACGTTTTGTACGGAACCCGTCATTGTATAGAAGCCGCACTTAAATATTTATTCTATTCTGTTATTAATATTTGTTGTTATAGCGGCAACACAAATTCACCTTCTGTGAAAATTTCAACTCTCTAGCTATCACGGATAAGGAGAAACAGAGTAGTGACAGACAGACGGACAAACAGCGAAGTCTCAGTAATAGGGTCTCGTTTTTACCCTTCGCGTACGGAACCCTAAAAATGTTCATGCTCATGCGAGAAATAAAGCCAAAACCAATTACCGTTTGTCGTTTTCCTATGTTTTAATAAGTTAGTGCTTCACAATTCGATAATTCCGAAAACACTTTGCGAAAGTACTTAGGGCAAATCTTTAAAGCCTGTGTCACCGGAATCTTGAGTCTGGCAGACATTTTCAAAAGTTTTCGCTTTAAAAATATATTATCCTATTGTCGGTTCTGCAGTTTGTACAGAGATGTATTGTGTGACCTCTCAAAGTTCTACAAATAAGTTGGTCCAGTTACAGAAATACGAGCTGAAACACCCATTATGTCAATGCAGTAAAGTCTTTAATATTGTGCACATATGTGCAATGGAATTAAAACTCTATCCTTGAACTGTAAAGTCCATTTTGGTTTAGAGTTACGGCTTAATCTTTTAAAGTGCAGTGAAGTATTTCGGAATCAACTTATGTGTCATTTAACACATAAGGGTCAGTTCACACCGCGACGATACGCGGCGCTGCATTTATTAACGTAGCTATTCAAAATTAAATTTAATTCACTACACAAAAAGATAAACGTTTCATATTATAACATCAGTCATAGTAATCTTGATATATTCGAACTCCTACAGTGAAACGTGTATCTTCTTGTGTAATGAATAGCTTTCTTAAAAATGCAGCGCCGCGTCCCGTATCATTTCGTTTCGGTGAAAATTGACCCTAACTGTATCTATTTTCTGTATTCATCACCATAATTGCCCTGCTTACATTTTTATGGCCTAATAATGTCGGTATTTTAAGCCCCCTAAAGTATTATCTTTAAAAATAAATAATTAAAATAAAATAAATACTAATTAATATACATATATTTCACTCACAATTAAAACTTGATTTTTTACTGTTTTTGTAGTTGTATAGATAATGGTACGGAACCCTACGTGCGCGCCTCCAACTCGCACCTAACCATTTTTTTTATTACAGAGAAAAACCGCGAGAAGACTAAAAAAAAGTAAGTTATTTTTCGACAGCATAACAGAATATTTTCATACTTTCGGGTTAGGCGACAATCCGAACGGAAAAACTGTTTTGAACATGAATATCCTTCAGTTTGTGAAAAGGATAAAAATAACTTTTTAGCTAACTAAACTGGAACTTTAGCGCGTGTTCACATGTTTGAATAACTTTAGTTTTGAATGCATCACGGTTATGTTAGAATATATTTAAATCATCACCATCATCATCAGCCTATTGCCATCCACTGCTGAACACACTGATCCCCCAATGAGCGCTAACCATCCCGCCCTTGGGCAGCCCTCATCCATACGCTGCCAGTCACCTTCTTCAAATCGTCGCTCCGTCGTACCACAGGATATTTGCCTAAGCGTGGTCTCCACTCTAATTCTTGTCTGCTCCATCGACCGTCTGTCCGTCTGCTGACATGACCACGTCAGCAGACCACCTCCACTTCAGCGTGATAATTCGTTGAGCAATGTCGGTGACTTTAGTTCTCTGGCGAATAACATCGTTATGAATTTTATGCACCAGAGATACCCTCAACATTGCTCTTTACATCGTATTAAAATAGGTAGATGAAAATGTGTTTGAGAAATACGCTTTTCGTAGTAGGTACAGCAATTTTCAGGCTTTCGTAGACTACTCAAATCAAAGACTTCAAAACTCAAGATAGGCTATGACGCAGCTTTCGTAGACTACTTGAACCAAAGATTTCATAACTCATGATAGGCGGCAAAAAGTGTCTCCACTTGTGTCTTTCTGTCAAATGTACATTTGACGGAACAAAACTTCATACAATAAAAAGTTACGCCATTTAGGTTTTCACCATACTTCAAATGTCAGCCATCTTATTTTCACCATACCTCAAATGTCAAAATGGCCACAAAAATCTCAAAAGTATCTATCTCATTTAAGTGGCGACACGTTTTGTCTCAACATGCCTCGTCTATAATACATAATAATTATAATATATACGTCAATGACTCAAACCCTATTTTAAATATGAGACTCTCAGATTTTGTCATTCTGCCAATCAGAGACAGTGATAGCCTGCGACTTCCTGTTGCACAATCTTCTAATAAGTGACGCATAGCTTATTCGGAAGCTTTGTCGCTGCTTACTTTGTAACGAGCGACAGAGACAAAACATGCAAATAAGCTATCAATGTCACTCATCAGCAGATTGTACAGTGTGAGTGTCATAAAAAGCGATCAAAAAAAATTTATTGTTTTGTAGGTATAATAGTATAGTACATATAATTAAAAATATTATTTACTTTTTTTGTACGGTATAAATATTTCGATTCACGCCCAGATCCCGATGGCCGCGAGTTTCGAAGCTAGTACGGATTTATGCTTATTATTATTGTATTAATACGTGAAGCGAAAATGGAGGACTATGATATTTGGCACATTACAAGTATATGCACAGGAAGGTGTGTAGAAAGGTAAAACTTTTTAAATAATGCCTAGAAATACATGATATTAATAAAAATAAAAAACAACACACACTACCGTGCGTTTTATAGATACAATTCTGTTACACATTGACGTTTGTCAATCTTTCACAATATACATTTTTTTATTTTTTCGATCTAAAGGTAGCCTTTCGATCTATGCGACCGCGACGCGAGAGCGCGACCCGCGACCGCGACCAGCAACTCAGCGAATCAGGTTCTCGGGCCACGCTCGCCGGTCGCTCGACGCTTGTTTAGTGCTCCATATAAATTCATACTAAGCACTAAGCAGTGGCCCCGCGACCCTACTTCGGTCTCGCGTCGCGTCGCGTGCATCGAAATGCTACGTTTAGAGGCAAAAGAATCCATAAACAAATATAATATCAATAATTATTTGCGAATTTCTCAAAAATGCATAGAATTATAAAACAAATTGCCTCGTAGACAGTACATAAAAATGCATGAGAACGTCCCATATTGTCGATTTGACAGAATTTATAATATTTATCAGTGAATGGTGTTGGACTTATGCCAAACCAGTCGCAGACGGAACTCATTATTGAGTTTGACCTATAGACCTAGGAATACTAGACATGTCGCCTTAATGCCAAGTTCTTGCTAGCGCCAAGTTATAACTTAGGGTTGAAATTGGACAGAATGGACGTATATTATGTTCAACAAAGTTTTGTCAAAAATTAAAACTGTTGTTAAAACTAGTAATTAATTTTAAAACCGGAAAAGAGGGATTACCAAAAGAATTAATTTGTAGATATGATTATCGTTAAAAATAGTATGAAAGATTAAGTTTGTGTTGTTGATATAATATAGGCGAAGACATATCTATTAATTAAAAATATGTTCACTCATTACTCACTCATATATAATTTACCTATTGTGGCTAGGTTCTAAACACACCGGCATATTTAGCGGAACACAAAAAAAAGGTCCATAATTAAAAAAATATGGTTTTATTTTAAAATCTACTTACTACACTTCTTTTGTTATTTAAAGTTTCGTTTGTTTTACTTAAAATGAGATCACATTAAGAACAGATTTTGCGAGTAAAGGCTATTTGTGAAAAATTGTACATTATTTAACTTTTCATGTAACCGGGAAAAGTGAAAATTAATATTAAAATAACGATTAATTAAATTAGAAAAATGGTGATTAATATCGCGTATTTCCTCCACGTGCTCTTATTAAAGTTCCTACCTGTCTAGGCATACTGAGAATGATGTTATCGATGGTCTCCTGGGATAGTCTCCGTCATTCCTCAACTACAGCGATTCGCAGTTCACCCACGTTGGCAGGAGCTGGAATTCTGGACTTAACTTTTCTTTTCAGCAAGTTCCAAACGTGCTCTATTGGGTTCATATTGGGTGATCTCACCGGCCACTCCATAACAGTGATATTCGTACCATTAAGATAAGCTTGAGTTACCCGAGCGGTATGCGGCCGAGCATTATCCTGCATAAAAACAAAATCGTCACCGATATATGGGGCAAACGGTACGACATTTTCTTCTAAAACTTCTCTGATATAGCGGTCTGCAGTCAGACTCCCTCTGTCAATCACTACCAAGTCTGTGCGAGCTCCCAAATAAATGCCCGCCCAAACCATTATTGATCCCGCACCGTATGCAACTGTAGTTTCAAAATTTGTCTGAATGTATCGTTCTCCTTTGCGTCTGTATATTCTTTACCTGCCGTCAATTTGATTTAAGAGAATTCTGTACTCATCAGTAAACTATACCTTACTCCATTGGTCCGTGTTCCAAAGTCGATGTTCCTGAGCAAAAGTTAACCTGTTTCTACGATGATTTACCTCGAGCCTTTCAGCCTTGGCGGGCACAAATGAACCCAAACCAGCTTCTTCGAACCTTCTTCGTACCGTACGCTCACTTACGGTTACAGAGAGAAGGAGACTTCTCACTCGACGCCGGGCCCCTGAAAAGGGCCTTGGGCGGATACCAAACCCAGGGGCATAGCCCCTCTATTTGGGGTGGAGATGACGCGCCCAGTACGAATACTGGGCGCATGAGTCATTTGGTTTTTGGGGAAGACCCCCCGCGGCAGAACGCGGGGAAAACCCATGGTAGGGCAGCCGACAACAACAAGGGAGTGACGACATGCCAATCCAGGCCCGACCGAGACCAACGGTCGGCTCCAAACGGCGCGTGGGGGTCCCGACCCGGGGGCCGAGAAACGTGTTTGGGTCCACTCCCTCACGCACCGTGTTTACCGGACCGCGGAACGAACAACCTGGGGAAAAGGGGGAAAGTTGTTTAAAAACTTCCAGGCCCCGACCTTTTATGTCGGGGGGGAAGGTACGCCCCGGGGACGACGGGGTGGCAATAGGGCTGCCACTCGTCAGGCCCCGGACGCGGTGTGGACATGATTCGCCGGCATCTGGTTTGCCGGCGAAGGGGGGAAAAGGTGTGGGGGGATTTCAATCCCGTAATGGTGGTGGCGCGGTTGCGCCAGAGAGCGCCAAATGCGCTAGGTGCGGCGCATCAGTGCGCCTGGGCTCCTCCTCTTCGGGGGCGGTGGGGCGGGCTGCGTGGCTCCGCTGGGTCCTCCGGAGGGACGGCATCTCTCGGCAGGCGGTGGCGGTCGGGCGGGCGGGCATGCCACGGCGCCAGGTCGGTAAGTTCGACCAAGCGCGAGGCATCCGCCCGCGCGAACAGCTTGGCAGAGAGCTGGGCCACAAAGGCCTCCACGCTCTCCACCCTGAGGTCCTTGGCGATAGTAGTGTTGCGGACGTACCATGGTGCGCCCGCAATTCGGCGCAGCACCCGATTTTGGGCTCTCTGCAGCAACCCTTTCTGGGGTGCAGAGAGCAGGTGGTGCCACGCGGGTGCCGCGTACGTCAGGCGAGACCGAACGTACGTCCGGAAGAGGGCTACGCGCATCCTGAGAGGGATCTGCGGGGACGCGTAGGCCGGGCGCAGCAGCGCAATCGCCGCGTTCGCCTTCGCCACCGCCGATGAGCACTGGGGGGCCATGGAGAGTCGGCGGTCCAGCGTGACCCCGAGATACTTTGCTGTTCTCCCCCACGGGATCACAGCATCACCAATCTTCAGAGGCGCCGGAAATGAGCACCTCGTGCTGACGGCGAGCGCCTGGGACTTACCTGCGTTAACAGAGAGTCGCCATTTGCTCAGCCAGTCAGGGAGGAGATCCAGCGTCCTCTGAATCTTGATGGCAGCATGCTCGGTGGTCAGCGAGGAGGAGAAGTACGCCGTGTCGTCGGCGTACAACGCCACGGAGGTGCCCCGGTCCGCGGGCACATCGCTGGCGTAGAAGTTGTAGAGTCCTGGTGAGAGGACGCTACCTTGGGGGACGCCTGCGGCGATGGGACGCTCGTTGGAGAGGACTCCGTCGACGCGAACCCTGAAGGTCCTGCCAGAGAGGAAGGATGCCACTAACCTTACCAGGGGGGGAGGTACGTTGGCCCGGATGAGCTTACAGAGCAGACCCTCATGCCAGACACTGTCGAACGCCTTCTCCATGTCTAGAAAAACGGCTACCGACGATTCTTTTTTGTTAGCCGCAACGGATAGGTGGTGGATAACACGTACCAACTGGAGGGTGGTACTCAGGTTGGACCTGAACCCGAACTGTTCCTCACGAGGAGGGAGGTAAGGGGAAAGGTGTTTCAGAAGGAGGAGTTCAAAAACTTTTGAAAGGGTGGAAAGGAGGGTAATGGGCCGGTAGCCCTCAGCCTTCCTTAAGTTTTTGTGGGCTTTGGGGATGGTTACTACCAGACCCATTTTCCAGGGGGAGGGGAAGTGACCGGTCCTGACAATGCCGTTATAGAGGCGAGTCAGGGCGGCCACCGTCCTGAAGGGAAGGTGGCGGAGAGCGGAGTTAGGAATTCCATCTGCACCGGGGGCCTTTTTCGGTTTAAGGTACCGGAGGGTCTTTTGGACCTCCCTCGGTGAGAAGGTGAAATCTGGGGGGGAGGAGGGGGAAAGAAGGAAAACCTTTACCTCCTCAGAGACCGCTCGGGCGTGTTCCGTTGCGGTCGTCGGCAGCGGTGAGAATTGGCGCTCTAGGTGCTCGGCATGAATGTCTGCTCTATCCTCTGCACGGTACCTGAGGTTGCCATCTGGATGCAACAGGGGGCACACGGGGGCTGTGACACCAGTAAGGCTGCGGCAAAAGCGGTGGAGGGAGGGCCAGTCCTCGCCCGCCTCCAGGATGCGTCGAGTCCAATCCGCAGCGTTCAGGTCCTGAAGGGCAGTTCTTACCTGCGATGTGAGGCGGTTGAGCTGCGTCTTCAGGGTGGGGCAGCGGCTGAGCTGCCATCTTCGGCGCAGGCGCTTCTTCTCGCCTATTAGGTCGGCGATGTGCCGGGGGAGAGTGGGCCGCTTGGAATGGCGGTGAGTAGGCGTCTGGGTTGCCGCGTCCATCGCGGCTGCAATTGCCTCGGTGATCTGCAGAGTCATCAATTCGACGTTCTCTGCAGAGTCAACCGGGAAATTGGGGGTGCTCTCGTGGAGCCGCGAGGCGAAGACGTCCCAGTCACGGACTGGGCGGGGGGGAAGAGGGGGGACGCTTGCGGGAGCGGCGCGTATAGTGGCTAAGACTGGGAGGTGGTCAGAGCCGTGGGCCACATCGAGGACCTCTTGATGGAGGTCACCCGGGAGACGGTGAGCTATTGCCACGTCAAGGACGTCCGGAGAGTATCGGGGGGTCTCGGGGTAATGGGTGGGGTAGTAAGTTCCCACTACCGAGTACCCGACTCGCTCTGAGTCGGCGAACAGTCGGTTTCCGTCCGGGTTGGGAGCGCGGGATCCCCATCCGGGGTGCTTGCAATTTAGATCTCCGGCAATCACAGTCGGCTCTTCTGATAGGAGCCTATGGATGTCGGAGATATCTAAACGCGACCCCGGAGGTTTGTAGCTCGCGTATATGCGCGTGCGGTGCGACCCGAGGAGCACCTCCACTCCAAGGGCGTACAGAGATGAAACTGGAGGGGGGGGTAGGAGTTGGTGCAGAATTTTCCTGCCGACCAGGACGGCGAGGCCTCTGCATACCCGCTCACCCCCCGGGAAGTCCTGGCGATATACAAGATAGCCGGGGGCATTGAAACGGTCCCGAGGGGACAGGAGGGTTTCGCTTAGTAAGGCGACGTCCACCTCATACTCCCGGAGGAGGAGGCGGATTGGGGCCACCTTACCGCGGACCCCCCGGACGTTCCAGTGAACAACCTTTAGATGGGATGGGGCGTGGGAAGCCATTTGGATATAAGGGAGGCAAAGAGGGTCGCCCCCTCAGGGAGGGCCTTCAGGAGGGTCTGTAGGATTTCTTCCCCGGCCAGGATTCTGTTAAAGACATCCATGGCTAGGGAAAGCAGGGCTTGTAAAAGCTGGGCCGTGGTCCTAGGGGACTCTCGGCGGCGGGAAGAAGGGGGGGCACGAGGGGGCAAAATGGCGGTAGTAACCGCCGGGTTTGCAGGCTCGGTAGAGAGCTCGGTCACCTCTGGTTTGGTGACCGGCGGGACAGTGCGTTTGGTGCGCGCAGGACGCGGGGGGCGTGGGGTGCGCTGCGGTAGGGGGGGGGCCGATAGGATGGCCTCATCAGCCGGCGGGGCTGTAACAACAGGGGGAAGGGGGAGGGCGAGGGGCTCGTACTCCGAGTCCGTGGCGGCATTCGATGTCGTGCCGGATTTGGCCCTCTTTTTAGTCCGGGTCCGGGTTCGTTTCCGCTGCTTCCGGGCCGAGGAGGGGGGGGCGGTGGATGCAGCGGGACGCGGGGTGGGGTCATTTGCCTCCGCCATTAGAGAAGTGGCGGAGGGTGGCGGCGGGGGGACCTCTCTTTCGGAGATAGTAGGGGCGTCACTCACCTGGTTGGTGCGCACCCGTTTCGTGGTCCGGGTTGTGCGGGTAGCAGAACCCGCGTGACGATTCCGAGACTCCCTGATGAAGATCGGGCAGTTGCGGCTGTTTGCGGGGTGGGGCCCCTTGCAGTTAACGCAAGTGGGCGGGTCCGTAAGCGGTCGGGGGCAGTCGGCGGCGGCGTGCTCTTCGCCGCATCTGACACACGCCGGCTTCCGGTGGCAGTTCCGGCTAGAGTGCCGGAACTGCTGGCAGCGGTGGCACTGGGCAGGGCCTTTCTTCCCACGCCAGGCTTCCACCCTGATGTCCGGCATATTTAAAATCTCTCTCACCTGGTAGATGCCTGGTACCAGGTTCGGGGTGTGCTTCAGCAGGGCAAAGTAGGAGCAACCAGGACGGTCCCTTCTGGCAAGTATGCGGGACACGTGCTCGACTACGAAGCCCTTGGTGGAGAGATCCGCTGCAATCTCCTCGGTGGGCGTATTAATCGGGAGGCCGTGTATGCCTACCTTTAGTCCTCGATCCTGGGGTAGCGCGTATGAGTACCAGCTGACCTGGGCGGACTTGCTCAGGTCAGACAGGTACCGCTGCACACACCTGTATTCGTTCTCACTATGTGGGGAGAACTTTACCCCCAGTCCTAGCGGCTTCGCGTTCGGGGGATGCCCCAGGAGGTCCCTGAGGCGGCGGAAGTGGCCGATCCAGTCGTCCAGTTTCTCCACTATAAGTGGGGGGCATCTGGGGGCTGCTTTCGGCGGCAGTGGAGTCACTTTAGCTGCGAGAGAGGCGGTTGTTACCGTGGTAGCCTCCATCGGCGAGGGGGCCCTCGAGGTGGAGGCCACAGGAGATCCGGTCGGTGCGGGGGCAGTGGTCGCTGCGGCGTAGGTAGCCGGGCGATCGGCGCGCTTGGCAGGCGGCGAGACGTCTGAAGACGTCTCCTGACGCTGCCGTTTTGTTACCTGCACGGGAGGGGCAGGGGGCGGTGGCATGATGCTCGACGAAGGGGCCGGTACCGGGGCCTTCGGAGCAGGAGCACTAACCCCTCTGCGGTCTTCTTCCGGCGGGGAGGCCGGCGAGGCGGAGAGGGCGGGCTGTGGGCTCGCTGCAGGTGGTGCAGGCGGAGGGCGCGGGGCGCTCACCTCCGCAGTGCGGCGCAAGGGGCGCGGCGGAGAGGCCGGACCCTTATCGGCTGGGCGGGTCGGGGGCCCGGACTCGCGGCGGGTCGCCGTCGGAAGGCATTGGGGCGGGGGGGTGTCAGCACACCCCCGCGAGAATGCCGAGGACGGCCCGGGGCGAGCGGTATCCGTTCCGCTCAAGCTGGGCTCGGCGGCGGAAAGGTATGCGCGCTCAGACGTGCGCGAGCTGGACCTCGAAGAGGGTCCGCTGCGCGACGCGACAGAGCTGGCGCGGGAGTGGCTGGGGCGGTCGCGGCTGTGTGGCCGCGAACCACGGTCGGCCATGGTTGAAGTACGGTATGTACAGGTGTACTATACGTACGTGGACGCAACATACACAATGTCAATGTCACATAGTTGTACACGAACAGAGATGCACATGTACACGGAACAGTTAAAAGTAAAAGGTACTCACAAAATATCACGATACACTAAACACTAAACACACAACACGTATTCAGTGTCAAAGTAGTCACTATAAGTGTACTTACTTGCACGATTCACTAGAAGGCTGACTCTCCGTGACCCGACGTTGGAAACAAGTTCCCAACGGGAGGCCAAGGGCAGTGCAACCCCTCGGCAAGGCGGCAATCCGCACGTTATTCTAACGAATGACGAGTGGATTGACGATCGCGAGTGGGGTATAACGGCACTGCACTTAGGGGCGGGTCGACACGAGCGTGGAGTGAGCGAGTCACTCGACACGATTCCGAGCGAGACGGCACTACCGCGGAGTGAGCGAGTCACTACGACGCGGATAGAACGAGACGGCACGAAAACGCGGAGTGAACGGGAACGCACTAGCACACACGAGAGACAGGACGATCCACTTACGGTTACACCGCGCACTGTTTCTAACTCATTTCGGGCTTGGACGGCCGTCAAACGGGGGTTCCTACGTACACGAAGCCGAATGAAACGATCATCTCTACTCGAAGTGCGTCTTTTTCTGCCTTGTCCTGCTCTTCTCACATAAGTACCGGTCTCCCTGAACCGTTGGATACTGCGATGGATCGTTGAAACTGGTCGACGAAGATCTCTGGATATCACTCTGTAGGTTTGGCCATTTCTTCGCATTTCGAGTGCCCTGGCAATCTCCGTTTGGGTTAAGTCAGGCATAATTCAGTCCTCAACTCCAAAAAGATACGCGATTTAAAAAAACTAACAAAAAACAGTATTTCAATGAAATTTTAAATCAAACTCAGAAGGAAGAAATACCCGAAGTTCGCTCCAGATAAGGTGTATTTGAATAAAATAAAACAATTGCATAAAATGTGATGTTCAGTTGTTTTCTTAATTTGAAAATATTTCTTTTTAAATTAAATGACGTATAAACCAGCCAGCAACCTTATGTGATACTGATATCAAACCTTTATTTTATGTTCCGCTAAATATGCCGGTGTGTGTATATACCTAAGTGATGACGACAAACTTACTGTGTCCTGTACATTCCCATACTATATTTTATGAAAATGTGCCGCGTATCTTGTATAGGTACTACCAATAAATAAAATTGAAGTGTCTGTTTGTAATTTTAAATTAACCGCTTTTCACTTAGTGCATAATTATGAAAGTATAGGCACTTACAATAAAAATCTTTTTTTTTTTATTTTTATCATTCCGTCTGTCTGTCTGTTTGTACCGGCTAATCTCAGAAACGGCTGGACCGATTTTCACTGGCAGATAGCTGTTGTTATACGGAGTACCTAAGGCTAATTTTATCTTAGGGTCCCGTTTAAAAAATAGGGTTCAGTTTCCGTTAGTTCTCTGCAAACGAAGTTGCTGGCACCAGCTAGTACGTTGTAATTCTCGTGAAGAAGTCACGAGAAACGAAGACATTTTATACATCTGTCATATCCGCCCATTTCAAAACTCTACGCCTGACCTCGATGTTTCTTTAGAGAATCGCCCTGAACACCCTTTTGTCCGGGTCTCCACGGAATGTGATTTATTTGATCTTGAGTACACCTATTATGCTTTCCGAGATCTTTTTTAACATCGCCACTTCTATACAAGTCTGTGAAAATTGACAATATATATCTAGAATTAAATTTTTTTGCAACGACAAGTAGGTACAAGTGCATCGGAATTTAAAATATTTTTTCTTATTACATACTAGATTTCCCGACATACATTCTATCCTACCAAACGGGTAAAGTGAACGCACCTATAATTAATATTGGACAGTCAAGTGACAAATGGGAAAATTCAATCGTCGTATTTAGTATTTTCCCCACAGTTATGTAAATTATTCCAATAAAATTCGGAAATTCATAGCCTACAATTATCATTATAATACCTATACGTTAAGCAAGAATTTCAAGTGCGGTTTTAGGAGAATTGTGCATACGGATCAGTGTGAAATTTGGCACATTTAATATTTAAGTGGAGGAAGACCTGCCAAAAGCTAATATTTTAAAAAATAACGCTTAGAAATAGGTACATTAAATTGATAAAAATAACAACAACACGCACTACCTCACTCACACTAGCATGTTTGTTTATATTACAGGAGGTTTGACACAGTTGTCAATGAGTGTCAATCATTCTTTCACATACCATAAACAACATTTACATATTTTTATTGCGTATCTAGGAGGCAAAAGACACCTAAAAAAGTTGAAACTTTAAAATTAAAACATGAATTATGGTCGAATTTTTACCACAGGGCGACATCTACTTTAATTAATATTATATCTAGCGATACACATTTGCATGCAGGTTGTGGGCATTTTATCGCGGGATCTAAATTATTTGGGCTTTGGCTAAGACGCGCCGTTAGGACGCGCGGTTAGGATGCGCGGTTAAGACGCGCATCGCGGTTTGACTATAACGCAGTGGCGTGCACAGGATTATGACTCTGGGTATGCGGCGAAGTACTCGGTCACAAAAACTTTTTCGTTTATAGATTTTTAGCATAGCTACAGCCAAGCGACGCATCTCCAAGTCGAAACCATGCCAACAGAGCAAGTCTTAGATGTACTACTATTCATGTACATCTTCTACGGCAACGCAGACGAAACAGCGATCGATCGTCGCGGCGGAAGAAATTCTAATAAGTAAAATAATAAGCATATTTTAAAATATTATAACTACTCACCAGTCAGTCAGCTTCAATTTTCACATATTCAAGGTTCCGGTTACTTGACATTGCTATATCCCGATGTAAATTACTAAATAATATGCAAGGAAAACAATATAATTTAATCGTGTGTACACAACCACACAGCCAGTTATACGTTTCATAACTTTTAACATGAAATTTTCGAGTTACATTATTTTTTTGCTGGTTTAATTGTTGTAACTCGGGTACACACCTACCTTTAGACAGAATTTGAATCTTTTCACTGAATGACAATTGTGAGAACTTGTTATTTTTAATTTTTAATAAACACACATTTTCAAAACCTCACAGTCAAATAACATTTAAAAAAAATCGACTAACTCACTAGTAAAAGCAAATCACTACAATTATTATAGAAACTCAGTAATAAACTGTTAAATGTACACACTTTCAAATGTTAAAATGAAAAATCTTTTAAGAAAACTATAAATAAACTGGAGCGATTAAATTGTAAACAATGCTTATCACATGAAATATGCAATATGGCCCCCGCGAAACACAAAACGTTTCTTCTATTTAAATAAATAAAACCTTACTAAACAAAAATGCATAATGTGCATACGTGATTTATTAGATTTCCGACTATTCTTTTTACTCGGATTATAGGCAAAGAATAATTTCCGACAAGCCAGTTCGGCGGTTTTCGGAAGCGATCGGATCGAGAGCCATCGCCTGCCGCGGGAGTTGGCGCTATATAATCATATCGATATTCATGGGTGTGTGCGTTTACGAAATATGAAAATTACACATACATGCGATGATATGTCCTGCAGAACGCAACGGCATGAGATGAGTTGCTATTTATAAAATATTAGGCGTTTTTAAGTTATTATATTTTTTTAATTAATTAATTTACTATTAAGTAAAGTCATCTAAAACGTACGAACGTTTTATTAAAATATCTGTGAATGATAAGTAAAGCACTGCATTTCTGCCCACAAGGAGCACACGCCCCTGCTATAACGCATACATAATGTCAATAACGCAAAGTGTTTTTCTTGTTTTGTTTTACATTTACTTGGTAATTAGCCCTAGTGACTGAAAATTGACACTTTTTGGGAAGACAAAATATGCTTAACTCTCTAAAATACTTATCCTAGTACTATTTTATATGTGAAAGTTAGTGAGGATGGATTGATAGATATATAGATGGATAGATGTTTTGATACTCTTTCGCGAAAAAACTACTTATCTAACGGTTTTTAGGCTCTGGATTAATACATAGACTGCTTTTTATACCGAAAAAGTACATTGTTCCCGTGGGATACTGCATTTACGCGAGCGGAGCAGTTTTTATGATTTGATTAGTAATAATCTATATATATGTTACCGGCCAAACCCGATTTCAGGACAAACTAGTTTTGCCTAGGCTAAACTAGTTTTGCCTAGGCTAAACTAGTTCTTCCTATACGCTATAGGATTAACTAATATAGCCTAGTCCAAACTAATTTGTCCTAAGCCCGATAGGACAAACCAGTTTAGCCTAGGCCAAACTAGTTGATCCTGATATTAATACGCACACTCTAGGACAAACTAGTACGGCCTAGTCTAAACCAATTTAGCAGAGTCGAAAGTAATTAAGTAAACATGTCAAGACTTGTACATGCGGGAGTTCCCAAATCACGCCCCAAAGCACACCATGTAATAATAAATAACAATTTTAATAATTGAGATGTGATTATTGCTTCTATTTAAAAAACATAATTACTTATTGTTTGTATTACCAATAAATATCCATAACTTTTAACGACCAATCATTATCGTTTTAATAAAAATGATTATTTTTCCAATTACGGAGTATTTTATTCAGTTTATTTATTTATTTAGACTTTCTAGTTAAACCATAATGTTTAGACTAGTTTATCCTGGAGTGTGCGTATTAATATCAGGATCAACTAGTTTGGCCTAGGCTAAACTGATTTATCCTATCGGGCATATATATATATATATATATATATATATATATATATATATATATATATATATATATATATATATATATATATATATATATATATATATATATATTATATAAAAGGCAAATTTGATTGACTGATGTATCAACGCACAGGCCAAACTAGGCTAGAAATTTGAAATTTTGCACACGAATTTCTCATATGACGTAGGCATCCACTAAGGAAAGATTTTTCAAAATTCAACCCCCAAAGGGGGTAAAATAAAGGATAATTTTTATGAAACTTTTTATTCCATAGATATATCTGCATGATATTTGGTATAAATTGAGTACGGGAAATATAATAAGTTATGTATTTCAGTGTTTTCTAAAATTCAGCCCCTCGGACGGTAAAATAGGGGATGAAAGTTTTAACTTATTATAAAGAATTTCACGCGGGCGATGCCGCGGGCAAATAATGTTAGGAATATTATGAAATTTTTAACAATGACTTTACACGTATGACGTCGCATTTTCCACCACCCATACGAAGAGATAATTAAAAACTGTATTACGAACAATGTAGCACTTATAATCATGCTTTCATTAAAAAGCATAATATCTGTGTAATCTAAGCATTACAGCCTCACACCTCGTACAAACCTAACACAAATTCATACATTCTCATACAAACCTCATACGAACCTCACACAAGCTCATACAACCTCACATCAAGGTCTCATAGTAATGGGTGGCCTAATTCTGCCTCATTATACATATGACGTCACATCATGACGTCACGAGTTGAAGTTTTGGATTTCGCGAAGTGCCTTGCCGGTAGGTACTTTAAACCCTTACCTCCCCTAAGGCTACCGATACTTTCAATGGACTAAACAACACACTCACGCACTCTTTATTTTACGTCTGTTTTGTATAAGACCGTGGTATGTCTCCGTTTAAACAGTACCATTGGCATGATTTCATCTTAATTTAAAAATACAAAGTTTCTTTGTTTGTAAGGGTCAGCTCACACCGAATACGATTCGCGACGCGGCTCGAATTTTTAAAATAGTGGTTCAAAATTGAACTTTATTCCATGCACAAGAAGATTACATTTCATTGCAAGAGTTCGAATGTCAAACTAGACCGCTCTTCACAGTGTGGCGTCTCGCATCGTCTCGTTTCGGTGTGAACTGATGCTGAACTGAGAACTGAGCTAATGGTTTTATTCAAAAACTAATAAACCTATATATTATAGACATATATACCTATATATGAATAAGGTTTTTATAAATTGATTCACCAACAGAAAGTTGCATTTTATAGTGTCATCCGAACGATCTATTTTACTTAATTTGCCGCGCCAACTTTGAAGGTCACGTGACCGCCGCGAAATATTGGCCGCGCGTTTACGAATCGTCGTTAATTATTTTATAGGTGATCTAGTAAAAATGTAAGGCCACATGTTTTATATACAATTCTTGGAACGAGAATCGAACACGCTCCTTGAATAATATGTATTTTTGTTTCGATTACACCCTGGACAGTGTACAGCGTACTAAAGCAATTAACAGTACTCCATTGTAATACTAATATTTCATCGTAATAATTTTACAAATATATTTAGAACTGATGTACCTATTCATACGTTATATCTCTCAGTCAGTTTGTGTGTATGACATAATATGGTAATATTAATTACCTCAAAGACGAGCCTAAGGTAAATCTATCTTTGTATATTTTGACATCTAAATGACGTCTTGTGAAATTTTGCTTAATTATCTACGTGACAAATTCTAAGCTAGCTGTTACCTGTAACTTCGTCTCTATTTCACTCTAACAGGAACGTTTTAAATGAAGGTTTTTTAAGGGTTCCGTAATGCTCATGGAACTTTTTAGTTTTTAGTTTCGCTCTGTCCATCAACATTAGGTCATGCTAATGTCTATCCTTACTAAAATTATAAATGTGAAAGCGTGGATGTTTGTTACGCTTTCACGCAAAAACTACTGAACGTATTTCGATGAAATTCGGTATGGTAGTAGTTTAGACTCTGGATTAAAACATAGGCTACTTTTTATCCCGAAAAAGTAGTGTTCCCGAGGGATACTATACTTACGCGGGCGGAGCCGCGAGCAACAGCTAGTATAAGATAAAGTCTTGTACGTACCTTTTACATTCAATGCTTTTGGTGTCATTGATCTTCATAAAATGTCAGATTTCATAAAATCTGTCCTTTTATTTAATATGTTCCAATCGCACAAACAATTCTTAACTTAAAGGACCTTATTAAAATATATAAAGGAGTAATGAAATATCCATTATTTTCTATAAATATACGGTCTTATTTTACCGCTTAAGGTTAAGGAAATAATATCGTAAAACAGCTTAAATATTAGTTCAACGTTTTTGGTATTTTCATTTTTTTTCATTATCCTAAGGGGAATCGTAAAATAAATGAGACTAAAAATAAGAGTTCCGTAATGACGCTTATATTTTATACTTTAAACGAGACAATCTTGTATATATATAATCGAAATGTCGGAAAGGTCTGTGAGTATTTCCATGAAATTTAGTATGCAAGGAGTTTTGGGGATAAAAACCAATCTAGCTAGGTATTATCCCTGGGAATCTGCGCATATTTAAGTTATATATTACGTTTTTTCTTTCGTCGTGCAACAATAAATCAATAATTTCGACTAAACTAAACGAATAAAATGTCAGGCAGAATGGCGCTTAATATTTTTGCGTTGTTCGGAAATTCGGAATATGGTGGATTCGAATCCCGGTCAGATAAAGATAAACAGTAGTTTTAATTTACAATGTAGACGCGCACTAAGAAGGGATTTCGAAAAATTCTACCCTTAGAGGGGTGAAATTGGGGTTGAAAGTTTGTATGGAAATTCTTTAAATCGGCACCGATTTCGATGGAAATTGGGACTCATGCATGACATTTCATTAGATAAGTATTTCAGGATTTATTATAATTTACTCTCTACGGTGTAAAATAGGGGTTGAAAATTTGTATGAAAAAATAATAATTTCCGAGGAAATAGAAATTATTTATTATAATAGTTTTTTAGAATTCGACCCCTTAAGGGGTGAAATGGTGTCCCACATTTGTACATATATATATTTTAATGTAACATATAATATTATCATAGTATCTTCGTCGTCTGTGGTGCCCCTTAATCATTCATTGAGTGGAATGTGTGGTAGTTTTAATAAACCAGAAAACACAAGGAAACCAACCTAGTTTAATTAAACTTTACGCTCAACCCTTTGAATAAAGTATCACCAAACACGGGAGACCTGGATTCTGTCATAACGTAAAGTGTTGCCAATGTACGAAATGCATTGCCCCCGATATTAAAAAAACGACTGTTAGCGAAAAATAATTCTTAGCTGTTTAATCGTCGAGATAATTTTAAAACGAAAACAACCTAACCAAAAGCATGTCAGGACATGTCTAAGGAGGGTTCCGTAACTATCAAAGCGCAAAAGGTTTTCTTAAAATTACTTCAAAAGCTATTAACCGATTTTAGTAAAAAAAATATTTCTTAATGACTTTTTAACATGATCTATTAGCATGGAAACTTACAAGTTTGTATCTCCTATAGTTTAGGATATTCATTTCAATAAAACATATCAATCGGTATCGTTCGTTCCTTTAAATATTTGGCAATACCCGTAGTTGGTTATGAGTCGTTGATGTAATGATTAATATTATTACAAAAGAATTGTATAATTGTGAAGACTTATTTGTCGTTAAAACCTATAATAATTATAGTCTATGGCAACTGTGGCAACCCCAACACTGTAGTGGGAATAGTCTATAAAAAGGCGAACCACACCCGGTTATCCCCATTCTGCTCTCGGACACCGTCCGATGAACAGCTCCGCTCGCTACGATCGTTGCCGTCGTCCCGCGCTCTCTATTTGCGCTCTCGCTCTATCCGAGTATCATTGCTCACAATAGTGCACCACTGGAAGAAAGAAGACAGGAAGACAGAAGACTCAAGAGTCAAGCTTCAAGAGTCAAGACTCAAGACAGAAGAGACAAGGCGCCACCCAACCGCCTTTGCCGCCCGACCCGTGCCGTACCGTGTCTCGCGCCGCGCCGCGATCGCCGCCTACCGGACGATTCGTGCGACCGCTCGCATCGTCCGTCTCGCTTTTTAGTGCGAGCCTTCTGCTCGCACACCCGCCGCGAAGTTATCGCCGCGTTAGGACGAGCGTGCGACCGGTCGCATCGTCCGTCTCGTTCTTAGCGCGAGCCTTCTGCTCGCGCTCCGCCGCGTCTCGTTCGCGAACACTAGCGCCCTAGTGTTTAGCGCAACGTTAGTGTGTGAGTGAGTTCCAGCCGCCCAAGGAACAATTGTAAGTACCGTGACACGGTTTAGGCACACTACACGAGGAGTTTTCCTCACTACACACCTCCCCTCCCGGTCGCCGGGAGGGGCTGTATCCCCCAATATTAATTAGAGAGCAGAATTTCATTTCACAACCAGGATAAAACTTCCTAATTATGGCCGACGCCTTAATTAGGAAGTTCCTTGAGTTCTTGAAACTAGAAGTCCCAGATGTCGCGTCCAAGTGGGAACGCTTCGTGCGCTTGCACGAAGCTGACTCACCGGCGTCGCCCGATTGCGACGCCCCGCTAATCCCGGCCGAAACAGAGGCCTTATCATCTCCTTCAGAGATGTCTTGCTCAGAGCAAGAAACCGACCGTAGTGAACAAGGCGAGTTCACTACCGTCAGATACAAGAAGACGAAGAAGAGGAAGCGCCCAGAAGGCACCTCCTCTCCAGTCTTATCTTCCCCGACCAAATCGGTCCGAAAAAATAGGAAAACCGTGCAGGCTCATGGCTCCGCGACCCCCGTTACCTCGACGGCCCCTCTGGCCTCCCAGGCCCCTCTGGCCACCCAGGCTCCGCTGGCCTCCCAGGCCCTTCCGGCATCTCAGGCCTCCCTTGCCCCTCAGGCCTCCCAGGCCCCTCAGGCCTCCCAGGCCCCTCAGGCCGTCCGTACGCCAAAAATGCCCCCTCCTGTAATCATACAGGAGAAGGCCAAATGGAATATAATTTCTGCGGCAATAAACGAGCAAAAGCTTCGTTACTCTTCTGCGCACACGACCCCCATAGGGATCAAAGTGCAAGTTAAATCGTCGGAGGACCACCGCCTCCTCACCGCGTTCTTACGCGCAAAGAACATAGGCTACCATACCTATGCCCTTGAAGACGAGCGCCTTCTGCGCGTCGTCATTACAGGAGTCGATAAGTGCCTCTCCACAAAAGAGGTACTCATGGACATCCAGTCCCAAGGTTTTCCCGCCTTAGAGGTACATCGCATGTACCACCCTATAAAAAAACACGAGTACAATATGGTACTAGTAACCCTCCCTCTTACACCAGAGGGCAAGGATATCTTCAATATCCGAGCCGTCTGTCATATTACGGGCATCCGCGTCGAGCCCCCCCGTAAAAGGGGCATCCCTGGCCAGTGCCACCGATGCCAACTTTACGGGCACTCGGCACGGAATTGCCAAGCTAGGCCGCGTTGCGTTAAGTGCCTCGGTGACCACGGCACCTCTGACTGTCTCCGTAAGAGCCCAGCTGAGGAGTCCGAACCCCCCAGCTGTGTTCTCTGTAAGTCTAAAGGACACCCCGCCAATTATAGAGGGTGCAAAAAAGCACCCAAAGTAAAAAAGCGTAGTGCACCGCAGACTAAAAGTGCCCCCCCCAAACAGAGATTCGTCGCTGCCCCCCTACCCTCCCAATCTGCATGGTTCAAGCCCGCGCAGAAACGTAGTTCGGAGCTAGCGGTTTTCCCCGCTCTCCCCAGTAAGGCCATGCCCTCCGCGCCCGTAGCGCCTAAGGCCACGCCCCCTCCGACTCCCAGCTTCACTGCAGACCTCTCATTCGTCCAGCAGTTTTTAAGCAACATCGGGCCTATTGACCCGATGGAGCTTTCTATCTTAGCGACAAAGCTAAAAGGTTCGGCCACAGACCGCATCCAAGCTTTGTCAGACCATCAGGTCTTGATCCGTCAGATCAAGGCCCTCTCCACAAACGGTAATTAATGGAGCCCTCGGGAAGGACAAAGCCGCACTCGTTACGCGTAGTGTCGTTCAATACGAACGGCATTAGGAATAACATTAGCGAAATTCGCGATTTTGTAAGCAGCCAAAATGTCGATATTCTTCTAGTGCAGGAGACTTTCTTAAAACCTAGCATGAGGAGCCCTAAAATAGCTAACTACAAAATAGTCAGAAACGATAGAACTCGATCCCGACTCGGAGGTACTCTTATCTACTATAAAAAATCACTACATTGTATTCCACTAGAGCCACCGCCATTGTTAACTTTAGAAACATCTGTTTGCCATATTAGTATGTCCGGCCACGGACCCATTGTTATAGTAAGCGCGTACTTAGCGTGCAACAAAGAACTCCATTCAAGCGACCTACAGGCGCTATTCAATTTAGGTAACGCTGTCATCATTGCCGGTGACTTTAATTGCAAACACACCGAGTGGGGCAATGTTCATAACAATAGAAACGGCACCATCCTTTGTAATTTAACCGACACTTTAAATTTTGCACTATTAGCCCCCACCGACCCCACTCGCTATGACACCAATGAAAACATCAACGGTGTCATACGCGATCCTAGTACGATAGACATAGCCTTAGTTAAAAATGTTTCTCTCAATATCAATATTGAGACTCTCCACGAGCTTAACTCAGACCACAGACCGGTTATGATTACACTTGGTAGTCTTAACCCCAATAATTCTAGTACTAGGAAGATAATAGATTATAAATCACTAGCGGAGAACATTAAAGTCCTTCATTCTAGCCACTTAGATAAAATCCCCGATATTATAGATAGTAAAGAGACAGCCATAGAGGCCGCCTCCCACTTGACCGATCACCTGGTAGCGACCATAGAGAACTCATCTAGGGAGGTGCCAACGACCCCCAAGGGCCGTTGGCCCCTCCCTGAGGACATAAGGGAGTCCATCAGACTCCGAAATGCGGCTAAGCGCACATATGATCGCTACCCGTCGGAAGAGTGGAGGAAAGCCCTCCGTCACTACGAGAGGGAAGTTAAGTTTAAAATCAAACAGCACAAAGCCGAGAGTTGGGATCGACTTCTCAGTGATTTAGAACCGTCCCACGTGGCGTACTGGCCACTCGCGAAGGCCCTCAAAAACAACACGGAGAGCGACATGCCTCCGTTAGATAGACCTAACCGTCCTCCTGCATTCGAAGACATTGACAAGGCCGAGTGCCTAGCTGATAATTTCGAACAACAGTGCCGGCCGAGTACTCTCCCGATTGATCCCGTGCACCTTAGCTTAGTTAATAGCGAGGTCAACAGCCGACTCTCGAGGCCACCTGACGTAGACAGGGTGAGGATGGTGGACTCGGAGGAGGTCAGTGACATTATTAAGTGTATGAATGCCAAAAAGGCCCCAGGCCTCGACGGTATTTCAAACAAAACACTTAAAATGTTACCGTCCGAGCTAATTCAACTCCTAGTGAACATCTTTAACGCCCTCTTAGTAGGATGTTCATTTCCAGACATTTGGAAAGTAGCTATTGTCATAGGTATCCACAAACCGGGGAAACCCCGGAAGGTGCCTGGTAGCTACCGTCCAATAAGTCTCATTAGCTCCCTAGGTAAAGTCTACGAAAGAGTTATTAAAAGGCGCCTTAATGACGTCATAACCGACAAAAAACTCCTTCCAGACGAGCAGTTCGCCTTCCGCGAAATGCACAGCTGTCCCGCTCAAGTACACCGCTTAACGGAGTACATATTATCTAGCAAAAACGACAGGAAGACGACATGCGCCGTATTCTTTGACATTGCAAAAGCTTTTGATAAAATTTGGCATAACGGACTGTTATACAAACTCTATCAAATGGAAATACCCGATTATCTCGTCTTACTAATTAGTAACTTTTTAAAAAATCGTAAATTTCATTTCCGCGTAGAAGGCGCACTGTCGTCGCCAAGATATATGGAGGCGGGAGTACCGCAGGGCTCGGTCCTCTCGCCCTCCCTATATAACCTGTACACTAGTGACATCCCCAAACACGCTAAGGTGCAATTAGCTATGTTCGCGGACGACACAGCCCTTTATTATTCAAACACACGAGCCCGTACCGCGTCTAAAGTCCTCCAGGAGTCAGTTACCGCTCTCGGTAATTGGTTCTCCAAGTGGAGAATAGAAGTCAATCCCGATAAAAGTCACGCCATTCAATTCAATGGTAATAAATCAGCGGGGCGTAAGTGCCCCCGTAAAGTAATGAGCCCTATTAGCCTGCACGGCAACATTATCCCTGAGGTCTCTCAGGTCAAATATTTAGGCGTAGTACTAGGCAAGTCGATGACGTTTTCGAGTCACATCAGTAACACACTGCGTAAAGCGAAATTTGTACTCTACAAATTATATCCGCTACTTAATTCGCGAAGCAAAATGTCCTTAAGACATAAGCTTACATTGTATAAGGTTTGCATCAGAACGATACTCACTTATGCGTGCGTCTCCTTCGCACAGATAAGCGAGTCTCAAATGGACCGCTTGCAAAGAGTCCAGAACCGGTTTCTACGCATGGCAACAGGCGCCCCCTGGTACATGCGTAACATCGACTTGCATAGGGACTGCGAACTAGTCACCATTAAAGCCTATATCAAGGAACTCGTAGAGAGATTCTTTGATAAAGGCAAAAACCACCCAAACCCCCTTATAAAAAAGGCACTGGACTACAACCACGACGCACTGACTTTCCGACACCCGCACAAACGGCCTAAGCATATCTTAGCCGATCCCGTTGACCCGATCACAAAATACGTAACGTACTGTGTACAGTTACGTAAACACAAATCACACGCACCCGCGTCGCTAGCATTGCACCGGGGTCGACGCCGGCGCCTACCCCGAGGTCCCACATCCGACACGACAACACGTACAGACGTACAGACCGACCCTAACACGGGACCGGACCCGAACCCGAGTTCGAGTTCGCATCCCAGTAGTCTAGGTACACTCCTAAATAGTGTCCGCGACCGCGATATTGATATAGAGAGCTCTACCAATACCGCGAACCTCATCGACATTAGGACTTACGCGCGCGAGTCATCCCGACCGTACGCGGAAGGGGAGAGGGACGGCCCTCTCAGTACCGATATCGATCAAATCGAGAGCTCCTCTATCGCGATAACTCGCACGCCGCTAGTCTCTGCTACCGCGCGCGAGCAACCTCACTCATCAGCGAGTGAGGAAGGGGTCGGACCCCTCAGCAGGAGAGACCCGCGTCTCCCCTGTCAAAATAATAGCTTCTAATCCGTAGCTGTCCCCAATATCCGGTTTGAACATCACCCGGGTGATGTTAGGGAGGGTCAAACCCTCCCATCGTCTACCACCAAACAAACTAGCCACCAGGCTAGTTATAGTCCGACTTAGCTACAGCGGTCTTAACCCGACCCTTAGCATAGACCCGTTCGAAAAAAAAAAAAAAAAAAAAAAAACCGGTTATCCCCACACACAGGAAACTGAAATATTCAGGTATACTGAAATACTTGTTAGCACTTCTGTGATTTGAATTTGTTTAAATATTCCCTCATGACATTTTATGGTTATTACTTCTGTTTTATAATTTTAAATAATTGAAAGAATAATAATGTAATTATAATTGGGAATAAATGTGGAAAGTTACTTTTTACAAAGTGTAATATTGTCTGGGTTTTATTTCTAGCTGTTACTAGTAGCTGCATATTGCTTTATGATTTGAATCGTTATAGGCGGAACTAAGTGTAAAGGATATGATAAGTCACAAACGGCTTTAATGTTTAAAGTGTCTAAAGTATCTGTAACTATTTTAAACCTTATGTGATATAACATCAAGGGATATAATGTCAGTAGTAATTGTGTTGTTAGATTAATGGTGTTCTGCAAATAGAAAGCGAGTCTTTTATTAAATCTCATAGCCACCCACATGTTGTTTTATGTTATTTCCGAATTAATTAACAATTTTGACTAATCTCTTTGTTTTATGTTTTGAACTGTGATAGTGTTAAAGATCTTTCTAGAAAATTAAATATTTCTATCTACCTACCTTTAATTGCTTGGATAGGTTGGCATAAATGTATGTGCTATAACAATTACGTGTTCGAATTGAAATATCAGTAAATAAATTCCTGGTAATAGATTAATATTAACTAAATATTACATTAAGTTAGTAAAATTATGTCGGTATCTTGATCTTACAATATATTAATTGTATATTGTTTTATTAGGTTGATTTTCGAAGATACAACCATTTGAGAATTAATCCTTAAATTCTATATAAAGAATAGATTACCAAATTAAGTGTATATACTTAATTTTGATAATCTATAGCCTAAACTAACACAGGCAAAATATATTTATAGATAACGTTGTATTACATATTCTATCAAAGATCTTACAACATACAAGTTACAGGTACATATGTGTTAAGCAGATCTGCCGTTGACTGTACATAATAGTCATCCAAGAAGTTGGACATAGTTTTATACTATTCATCAAATGGACAAGGAAAGGAGATACAGATACAAACCATAGGGAAAGGGAAAACTGATTGGATAAAAGATTTGATCAAATTTCTTGTCTCTTTTTCTTTAGTTTGTATAAAGTTCCTATTTATTTGACAAATATATTTAGATGCAGTCATCCAATTTCCTTGATATTGGACTAAGATCTTTGATAGATTTAACACCACCCTAAGGTATAAACCACGGCGCTCAGCTAGTTACAAAGTAACTGTTGACAGTCCGTAGGTAGATAGATGGTCTTAGATGCTTGGGCACGGATATGAATATGCATGAACATTGAACATGCATAGAGTATATAAGGCCTTATAATATGATTGAAAACGGCCGTATACTCAAACGCTGTGCTTATATTAAAAGCCTCTTAAGTTACATCTCATTTTGTCGAGCAGAGACAGCGACAGCTTATGCCCTAATTTTGAGAAGCGGTGAAGAAATCGGCGGTTAAGTTAATCATTGTTGATTGACGAGAGAAAAAAACATGTATTACTTAAAAATGCGCAGTTTCCCAGGGATAAAACCTAGTCAGACCGATTTTTCTCCCCCAAAACTAGCTGCATACTAAATTTCATATAAGTACCTGCAGCCGTTGCCGAGATTACGATTACATATATATACAAGATTTTCTCGTTTAAAGTATAAGATAAAAGGTATTAAAGTACCTATACTTGAAGCAATGTCTTCCCGCGTATCTACTACCTTCCAAACGCTTACGAATTGTCACATTTCTATTGGCAATAGATTCTCCGATGTTTTGTGAATGACCTCGAATTCTAGAACTAGAAATGAAGATTGCATTATTGAACCAGTTAAGATTGAAGATTTGAATAGGTATTAAATTATTGCAAGCTGGCTATATTTTGTAAAGGACGCTGGGCGTTTTTTACCAGCTTTTAACAAAAGTCCGGGATCACAAAGCGAAATATCTACAATTAGATTGTACAATTTTCATTCAAATTATAATAATAAATTATTTAATTTTCAGTGCTATTTAATTTAAATCCGTGGAGAATTGGAGATAATCATAAGTTGTTAATCATAATAATATTTTATATGAATTACCTTTTGCCCGTGGCTCCGCCCGCATAATTATTCCAGTATCCCACGGGATACTTTTTCGGTAAATGTAGCCTGTTGTAATCCAGAGCCTAAACTCCTACCATACCAAATTTCATCAATTTCGTTTAGTAGCTTTTGCGTGAAAGATTTACTAGCATCCATCCATCCATTCATCCATCCATCCATCTATCTATCCATCCATCTTCACAAACTTTCACATTTATAATAGTCGTTTTATATTCTTTGAAATGAGTTAAAATATCACAGTATTTATCGCACCATTTTCGCCATTCGAACTCTTGCAATGAAACGTGTATCTTCTTGTGTATTGAATGAAGTTCAATTTTGTATCACTATTTTAAAAAAAATGCAGCGCCGCCTCGCGTATCGTCTTGTTTCGCAGTGAGCTCATCCAAGAGATAACTCATTTTTTTTATTATAATTGTTATAAGTTAGAAGTAAAAGGGCCAATATTACAATCTTCTAAGAAGTGACGGATAGCTTATTCGGAAATAGGATATTTGAGGCTTATGTGTAGATTGTGAAACAGGCCCTAAATGTATTTAGTTATTTAAAAAACCTTATATTGTATGTTTTTTTAATAGTAAACAAATAAATAAAAACTCAAATAACCTAAAAAAACTAAAGAAAATAACAATTATTTTAGTTTGATTAGATATCCTAATACTATTTCTTATAAATGTCAAAAGTTTGATCGATGAATGGTTTGTTACTCTATCACGCAAAAACTAATAATATTTAGTAATAAAACCGCCACACCGGATTCGGTGACGGCGGCCGGTTTCCTTGAAACCAGGCCAGCTACGCCTGGTGCGCAGTACTTAAGAGCACTCTCTCTTTCTTTACTATCGAAACCCAGTGGGACGGATATCCGACACGACTGGCAAGAGATCAGGCGCAGGTCCGACTTTTTACGTGCCCATCCCATCCGTGCCCATCCGTGCCCATGATCAGCCGGCGTTGTCCTAATCAAACGTGGAAACATTTTTTGTTGTTCCAACGCGGGATTCGAACCCACGACCTCCAAGTCGAGAGCCAAGTTCTAAGGCACTGGACCACGGAGACTTTTCTACGCAAAAACTACTGAGCGAATTTTGATGAAATTTGGTATGGTAGTAGTTTAAGCTCTGGAGGTAGGTAGATATAGGTCATAGGTATATAGGTAGATAGGTCATAGGTCATGGGTCACCTTTTTTTCCTGAAAAAGTACAGCGTTACCGTAGGATACGGTATTTACGCGGGAAGAGCCGCGGGAAAAAGCCAGTTAATACATAAAATTTTTAAAAAAATCGCTACCACATTAACTAAGGAAGATCATTAACAGTAGCAAGCATTAAAAATTAAAACTTCTGGGTACATTCAAGTAGCCAAAAAATTAGGATTTCAAGCGCAATGGCATTTTTACCTATTCTATTCCGTCCATTATACTAATTTAAAAGAGCTTTTTTGTAAATTTCTCGTAAATTATATTATTTTTGGGTTCAGCGTACTAAAAATGAAACGAGACCTAGGTTTGCGAATTTGTAAAAGCTTTATAATGCAGACCTATGCTAATACCATAGACGTATGTATTATAGATAAGACATGTTGAGACAAAAACTGTCTCCACTTAAATGGCATCACTTTTAGAGTTTTTGGGGCCATTGTGACGTTTGAACTACTTATGGTGAAATCAAGATGGCTGACATTTGAGGTATGGTGAAAACCAAGATGGCGCAACTTTTTCTTGTATGAATATTTGTTCTGTTATATGTACGTCATTAGACAAGACATATTAGGCAAAAACTGTCTCCATTTAAATGACCCCACTTTTGGAGTTTTTTGGGGCCATTGTGAAATTTGAAGTACTCATGATGAAATCAAGATGGCTGACATTTGAGGTATGGTAAAATCAAGATGGCTGACATTTGAGGTATGGTGAAAACCAAGATGGCGCAACTTTTTCTTGTATGAAGATTTATTCTGTCAAATGTACGTAATAGCATATCTTTAGTTTTTAAATATTGAGCTAATACTTTTACTTATTCAGTGCTAAAGGTAAGCCTCGTAAGAATATAAGGCGATACGGCACTAGAATTTTTCAAAAACAGTAGTTAGTTAAAATGACTAAAGAAATAGCCTTTCTGTAAGATCGAAAACGAACAAACAAACAAATATTAATTAAGCATTCAGAGTTCAGACTGTATTTGTATCCAAAATTCAATTAATTTCATTATTAGATAATATCCTCGACGAAACCATAGAGTAGAAAGAGTAGATATGGCACTATAATTGACAATTTGAAGAAACAGCTAATCTTTTAATAAAGGTCTGTTTCACAATCTACTGAGAAGTGTCAGATAGCTTATTTGTATGTTTTGTCGCTCGATAAAAAGTAAGCAAAATTTCCAAGCTATCCAACACTAATTAGAAGATTGTGAAACAGACCCTTACATTATTTCTTTATTATGGGTTTACATCCTCAGTTGGATATAAAAATTTACAAAACGATAGTTCATATTGTAAAAATTTTACGCGAATATTTTAATTATGCGTATATTGCAAATATTTTTATATGCTTTTTATCGTGGCTCTTTTTTATCAAAGTACTAGCTTCTTCCCGTGTAAATACACCATCTCACGGAAACCGTACATTTTCACGTGATAAAAAGTAGCCTATGGCTTTCCCCGTGGTCCATTTTATATTTGTGACAAACTTCACGATAATCGCGCGGTTAGTTTTTACGTGAAAGCGTAACAACCAAACAAATAAATTCACATTTATATTTATAATAATACTAGAGTTCGAATATCAAGTACTGTGAATGCGTCCATTGATATTCTTAGGTCTACGTATAAAAGGTTGTTTAAATCAATTAAAAATATTTTGGGCATATTATGATGTACCGCTTATGTAAAGACGTTTAGGCTGAAAAATAATTACTTTTCTAAAGTTATTGTATTATATTATAATAGTCTTTCATTTTATATAGACAAAACACTGGTACAGTTACCAATATACATGCCAAAATCTAAAGAAGTAAGACACGCCTTTTCGACAATAATACATTCGGGTTACGCGAAGTATACGGATAAACATTTTAGAAACTCTTAAGATGTTTTTGAAACTTAACTATGGCAGTAATCCAGTTAATATTGAAAATGTGAAAGTTTGTGAGGATGGATGGATGGATGTATGGATGGATGGATGTTTGTTACTTTTTCACGCAAAAACTACCGAACGGATTTCGAGATAGTAGTTTAGGTTCTGGATTAAAACATAGGCTCCTTTTTATCTCAAAAAAAAATTTTTTCATCCCCACTTCACATGTATTGAGAGCCACCCCTAAAATGTAAAATTATTATTTACTAGCTGTTTCCCCGCGGCTCCGCCCACGTATATAAAGTATCGACTATCCCGCGGGAACACAGTACTTTTCCGGGATAAAAAGAATCCTATGTTTTAATCTAGAGCCTAATCTACTACCACACCAAATTTTATCAAAATCCGTTCAGTAGTTTTTGCGTGAAAGAGTAACAAACAAACTTACGTTCACATTTATAATATTAGTAGGGATTAGTAATGATATCACGAAATTTCGGACACATTTCGGGTACTTAAAACTGCAATTGGGATAATGTCAAATGAAAATTTCGAAAGTTTTCTATAGTATATCGAATGCCATATCTATGAGATTTTCTAATCTATCCATATTATAATCCGAGTTGCGCCATTCCCGAAGTAAACTTTGTTACATAATAGATTTAATTATTTATTTTCATCCTACTAAAGTTTCTTTGTACTTAATTAGATTTTAGATAAATATTGGAAAACTCGACTATGTATTAGTAATCTATACTTCTAAACTAATATTTTAAACAGGAAAGATTTGTTTGTTTGTATGTTTATTTGCATTGAATAGGCTCCGAAACTACTGGACTAATTTTAATGAAACAGATATAGTTTAGACCACGGGGAAGGATATAGGTTACTTTTTATGTCAGCAAAAAAAAAGTGTACGGTTCCTGCGGGGGTTATTTTTACGCACACGAAGTCGCCTGCAACATCCAGTATAATAGTATGAAGAGGAAACATTTTTTGTTTTGTTTCCATCGAATAGGCTCTGAAACTAAAGGACCGATTTTGATGAAATTTGTTAGACACATAAAGTAGGCCACGGGGAGGACATAGGCTACTTTTTGTAGCAGAAAAATTCACGGTTCCCGTGCGATTTCCTTTAGCGCGCACGAAATCGCGGGCAAGGAGGCAAAGATAATAAGCGTGATTTTGGAGGGCATAGAGAAGTTTTGTGGTAAATGAGCAGATCTCCTGATGGCAAACGCTTTTCGCCGCCACCTAACCTTTTAATACTAAGAGTTTTACAAGTGCTTTGCCTGTTTTTTACCCGACTGCGGCGAAGCGAAAAAGGTAGGTAATGATTTTGCTAGAATATGCAGATATGTATGTATGTTTGTTCCAACGTAGCGCCTAAACTACTGCAGGTCTAAAATGCCCACATTTTTTAAATAGTATTATGAAACATCGTGTATTCAATTTCAATAGATGATGAATCATAATACGATTCACTTAAATTGGCCATTTTAGACATGCATCAGATTCGATTTTAATAAATTAGGTGTCAATATATTCTGAATAGAGTATAAAATATAATTCTGCACAGAGTATAAAATATATTATATACTGAGGTTCAGAGAAACAGCTTTCATAGTACGATCGAATACGATCCAAATTTGAAAATTTTGACGTCCGCTTCAACGCCCCACAATTTTTCCACACAATCCTGGTATGTATGCTTATACACATACACACACACACACACACCGTATGCTTGTAGTAGTGCAATCAAAGCGAAAGGTAGCTGTTTATCTGTGATATAATATACCATATAACATAGGCTATATTAAGTAATTTCTGTAGTCGGGTTATAGTTATTTAAAAAAATTATAGAATTAGGTACAATATAATATTTAAAATTAGTAAACCCGTAGACGGAACGCTTGATGGTTAGCGAAAGCTATGGTTGTGTAGCTTATTAATGTGGTATCTATGCACCTAATTGAACAAAAGAAAAAACATTTTCTCACTATTCACATAATTTTGAAATTAGAACTGTACACAAAGCGTTGCGGACGAAACGAAACGGTAGTTTCTTCTTTCGTCTTTTTCGAGAGAATTCATCTGATAACCAGAAGTCCTGCGATAACCGTACATTTTGCTGCGATAAAAAGATGTCCTTTACCATTTCGATGAAAGGATAATATAGGGAATATCTATACTAATATTATAAAAAGGAAAGATTGGTTTATTTGTTTACGTTAAATAGGCTCCAAAACTACTAGACAGATTTTAATGAAATTACAGATATAGACTAGACCACGGGGAAGGACACGTGCTACTTTTTATGGCGGCAAAATGTACGGTTCTCGCGAAATTTCCCTTTGTCGCGGAAAGGATAGGACTTTATCGCGGGCCACATCTAGTAACTTATAAGGAGTAACTTTGGTTACTTTTATCTTAGGGTTCCGTTTAGAAATAAATAGGTTTCCGTTTCCAACAGACAGACTGACAGACGGACTGACAAACAATTTTGAAAAGCTGTTTATTATAGTATTACGAACAGACACATCATTTTAATTTATTTATATATTAGGTATAATATTATTAGATACTTTATGCCTAAGTATCTGTAATGATAAAGGCTTGAAGTTAATAATATTAATGCTACATTTTTTTTACTTTTTTTTTTGATTTGTTATGGGTTAAATGATATAAAAAGAGATAATCATTATTATTCATGTTGACACTGTAAAAAATAATTGTTTTAGATAATACATAATTAAAAATTATTTAACTTTTAATTTAAAAATAATTTAACTTTTCGCGTACATAACCATTAAAATAAAACAAGATACTTTCAGTAATTAATTTAGTAAATTGTCTAAGAAACGTAGGAAGCTACCAATTAAGATTAGTTTTTATTTTTTTTGTGTCATAAAATAAAAAAGTTAAACTATAATTTTTTTTACTCTTTCGATAATATTCAAATTTAGAAGCGAGTTTTTTTAAACGCCAAGATTTTAACACAAGCTTGTCACACTGCGTCCAAAAATCTTTACTAGCCAAATTCACTAAAAACGTTCAAAGTTAGTACCAGTAAAATGAAATTTAACTTTAAAAACTTTTCGCTATTCAGTATTAAAAGTTTTCACATTGAATATATTTTTTTTAAACACGCCCAAAGATTAAAACACGTCACACGTTAAAAAACCTAGCCGCATTCACTTATAAATAAAAAAACAACGTTCCATATTCAAAAGTGACATACCTCTGACAGCTCGGCACCGGTCCGCTGTGTGTGAGTTCGCGGGAGTCACTGAGGCACCACATGCAGCGAAATCGGGTGAAGCACAGCTATTTCCTTGAAATTTTCTTTTTTGATTACTTCGGGTAGTAATTTTTGTAAATAAAATCTTCCATTGATTTGTATTGTGAAACTTTTTTGGGTAAACTTTATTGCACCAAGCACTGAAGGAGTATCACGATATTTTCATTTATTTGAGATGTCACAAGTAGGTAAGTGAGAAAAATGCCTTTCCAAGTTACCATATTACAATACTTTAGATTTGAGAAACTCCTCCGTATTTTTCGGTCGGGTAAAAATTGGAGTTCAATTCGTTTTGATTTTAATTTTGTTTGACATTTAAAAATATCAATGGTAATGAAAACATTGAAGTAATGAACTTAGGTAGCCGACTTCGGGTGACCTACCTACAGAAAGACATGATTCAAAATTTCTAAACGATAGTTTCAAAATAAGCAGTAATGTTTAAATTGTCTTCCGTATATGTTTTAATTTTATTTGCTATTGCAAAAAAAAACCTGCTTATAATGTGCTTTACTAAATTTATTCTAAGGCCCACTTGCGCAGATCTGGGTTAAAGTTAACTCTGAGTTGAATATCATGTGATCTCTCTTGTTCTTCGTGTTTATGAAAGAGAAGGCAATATATTTTAAACCATGGTTAACTTTAACCCAGATCTGCGCAATTTACCTTCGTTATTAGAGAATACAGATTCAGAAAATTTACCATACCTACGAACGATCGAACATGCGACGCGTTTTCGAATAACGCGCTGTGATCACTTAGGGCCAATTCACACAGAAACGATACGCGATGCGGCTCTGCATTTTTTAAGATAGGTACTCAAAATTGAACTTAATTCATAATACAAGAAGATACACGGTTTATTGTAAGAGTTCGAATGTCGGGTTACGCCGCGCTACACAGCGCATGTGCAGTGTATGTATGACTGATGGCTCATGAAACGTGTATCTTAAAAATGCAGCGCCGCGTTTCGCTGCGGTGTGAACTGACCCTTAGTAGTAATGGGTAGGTCGTTTAACATCTGATAATGATGATGATGAATTATAAATGTATGAAACTTAAACAATTTTACACTAAACCGAATTTCGGGTGCCCAATAAAATACATCTGTGCGCTTATTTCGTAAGTTAAGTTGATTTCAGGCCTCAGGTTTGTGATTTAATATTTTGAGTGATAAGCATTGTTGAGGTTACCTGGTGCTAGATGGCATACTTTTTTTTTCGAGTCATGAGACGTCCCTTTTACGGCCACAATATATTTAAGACTAGCTTTTGCCCGCGGCTCCGGCGCGTAAATACAGTATCCCACAGGAACACTGTACTTTTTGGAGATAAAAAATAGCCTCTGTTTTAATCCAGAGCTTAAACTATTGCCATACCAAATTTCATCGAAATCAGTTCATTAGTTTTTGCGTGAAAGAGTAACAAACATCCATCCATCCATCCTCACAAACTTTCATATTTATAATATTGTAGAATTTAGGAATTAGTAGCATCTTCTTGCCCCAAATAACAATATAAATTATTAAAAAAAATCATAGCAGAGATGATAAATTATTATATGTAAAAATGATTACCAATCAGTTTAGATCTTAAAAGTTGGTTGTATATTCTATACATGGAAGGAGTACTAAAATCGAAGCCGTAAGCACTTAAGCAGCTATCTGTCTCAAAAAATATCAATGACAAAAACCCTTAAGAGTAAAAGAGAAAGCAAATCCTGCATTAAGAGTAAAAAAGAAAGCATTCCTGTTTGCTTTTTTTTGTCCCGACTTGGTAATATTTTGATATGCTTTTATATTTCATACCAAACGTACATGTCATAGGATCCTAAAAAATCGTGACAAAGGGGGGAGAGTTTCGAAAAGTTGAAATTTTATGCAACGTTATATGTGGACGGCCCCTAATTTGCAGTCGCGGAGCATGCAAAATTTCGTTCGTTGACTGATCGCTACTTGTCTCTTTCAATCGCGCACGCATATATTGCTATTGCTTTCACACAAGTACGCGATAGCAGCGTGATAGCAATATTTTTGTGCGCGAGTGAATGAGACAACGTGAAGTGAAAATAAAAAAATCAAAACCGTGTGCCCAACGCAAAGCAATAGGCATGATGATTCTGTACACTAAAGTTGTAAATTATTGTTTTCCGATACCAACTTCTCTCTTGGAGATTTATTTTTGTCAAATAAATTAGCCTATGTCCGCTCAAGATCCATATATATAGAATTTGAGGCAATTTTATGCGTAACGTACGTATCACTTTATTACGATAAAAAAGGGGCGTTGTAAGTTTGACGTGTCTATCTGTGTGTATGTCCGTGGCCTCGTAGCTCCTAAACGGGTGATGATTGTGATCTAGTTTTCTTTTGTTCGAAATCTGATATGATCGAAGGTGTTCTTAGCTATATTACATCATCATCATCTAAATAATTTTGTTTTTGTTTGTCCTATTTCTAAATTCAGCATGTGTGAAATTACTAGGTGTAACTTGTAATTAGTTATTATAAACCATCAATCAATGCACCATTATCTTATACTTCAACCGAGACCATCTTGTATATATATAATAATCGGTATCTCGACAACGGCTACATGTATTACCATGATATTTTGTATGCAGGGAGTTTTGGGGGAAAAAAATCGATCCAGCTAGGTTTTATGGTCTTATCCCTTAGAAATTGCGCATTTTTAAGCAATATATGTTCTTTTAATTCGTCGTGCAACATTATAATATCGTTTCGACTCTCTTACGTCAGTCTGATTGGCAGCTTGGTATGCGTACCTACGTATAATTTTTGCACTGCTTGGAAATTCAGAATGTGGCGGGTTCGAATCCCCGGTAAGATAAATATTTTTGTGATTCTCATTATTTCTTTATGTAATATAATATTTTTTATTTATTTTTATTATTTTATCGTTCTACTAAAACACCGAGCTGTGCTCGGTTCTCCCGGGTACTAGATATTATGTTATAAAATAGATTACTCTTACCAGTTCTAAAGTTTGTGAGGATGGATTGGTGGATGGACTTGATGTTTGTTACTCTCTCACAAAAACAACTGCACGGATTTTGATGAAATTCGGTACAGTAGTGGTTTAAGCTCTGGATTACCATATAGGCTACTTTTAATCCCCAAAAAGTAAAGTGTTCCCGGGGGATACTGTATTAACGCGGACGGAGCCGCGGGAAAAAGCTAGTACATAATATTCTCAGATGTTATTATATTTTGCAATAACCTAAGCAACTGTATTCTTAGCAAATACTGTTGAACACATTTAATATTATAATCAAAGATTTCACAACTAAAGATGCCTTACGACGTACATTTGATAGAGATTTTTCTTGTACGAAGATATCTTTATACAAGAAAAAGTTACGCCATCTTGGTTTTCACCATACCTCAAAAATGTCAGCCATCTTGATTTCACCATACCTCGAATGTCAGCCATCTTGATTTCACCATACTTACTTGAAATATGTTATTGATTGTACTGTAGGTTCTTGGTGGAAATTCATGTTTCTCAGTAATAACACACAGGGCTTCTTGCACTATTTCCACTTTAATAAGTATTTTACATTAATTTTAATATATTACACGACCGGTTTCGACAAAGTCATCATCAAACGTTTGTGTGACACTGTCGAAACCGGTCGTGTAATATATTCAAATTAATGTAAAATACTCAAATAGTGCAAGAAGTCCTGTGTATTATTACAGTCGTACTTCAAATGTCAAAATGGTCCAAAAACTCCAAAAGTAACTCCATTTAAGTGGAGACAGTTTTTGCCTCAACATGCCTCGTCTATAATAATATATACATACGTCTATGATTATCATCGACATGAACTAAATATGAAACTGGAACATCGTAAATGTGAAGCAGTTTAAAATATTGAATATATGTTGTTTTCGTAAGTGTATCGTCTTATTTTAATGCCAACCTCTGACATGATGAAATGCACTTTTCTCTAACATTGTACCTGAAGTTTCTACCATATTTCTGCATTTAGTTTTAACTAAAGAAACTACGTTAATCTTAATCGGAATAATAATGAATTAATAGGTTAAGACTTGTGAATAGCTGGGATAAGTTGAGCATTCAGGTACTTTTGTGTTTACAGCCTTCAGGTCAGTTCACATCGGGACGATACGCAACGCAACGCATTTTAAAGGCAAGTGTGAATAGGCTACTTGACCTTGTTTTTATTTACGTCCTTAACGCTTCATAATTGTTTCATTGCACACAAAAAATAATATAGCATTATTTTGAAACCTAAAAACTTGCAAAGAAAATATTTTAAAAATACACTTTTTAAAAACCGCAGAAAACACTACTCGCCATGTTGGTTGATAGATTATCTGTGCTGTGACGTCATACTAGTACTATTTAGTTACGTTCCGTTTGACGTTTTGACATAAATAACTTTTTAAGATGTCATGAACTATTAGGTCCTTACATATGAAATTGGCGTTTTGTCGTACTGGCCACTTTGATCTCAAATATATCTTTAATGGTTAGGAATTCCAATTTAAATTTTATACCGCTATTTACTCATCCATTTGTGTTTCGAATAACTTCATTTGTTTTTCTCTTTTGGTTTTTCCTTTGTGTCACTCTGTTCACAAAATGGAAAACTTGAAATATCGTATTATTTTCGAGTTCGAGTTCCACCGTGGCACCAGTGCTGCAGAAACGTCTCGAACGATTAATGATGTGTATGGCGGCGGTGTCGCAAAAGAAAACACAGTGCGTTTTTGGTTCCAACGTTTTCGTTCTGGAAATTTCGACCTGCAGAACAAGCTCCGTGGATGGCCGGAGACCAAAGTTGATAATGAAGAATTGAAGGCTATTGTGGAAGCGGATCCATCGCAAACCACGTCCGAGTTAGTTGCAGGCTGCGGTGTTAGTGATAAAACTGTATTAATCTACTTGAAGCAAATTGGGAAGGTGAAAAGCTTGAAAGGTGGGTACCTCAAGAATTGAGTGCAGCAAACCGACAAACGCGCGTCGACTGCTGCGTTACATTATTCAACCGGCACAATAATGAAGGGATTTTAAATCGAATCATTACCTGTGATGAAAAGTAGATCCAGTACGATAATCGGAAACGCTCATCGCAATGGCTGAACCCTGGCGAACCAGCCAAAGCCTGCCCCAAGCGAAAATTTACTCGAAAAAAGTTACTTGTGAGCGTTTGGTGGACTAGTGCTGGTGTCGTTCACTACAGCTTTCTTAAATCTAGCCAGACGATTACGGCAGATGCCATCGCTAGACCACACATTATTAATTATCATAATGTAAAATCTCGCTACAATATAATTTGATTTTTTACTATTTAATTAAGTCTTTATTTTAAAGCCTCGTATCTAAATACAGTTCCGGTGAGATAAATAGATATTTGTACCTTCTTAATAGCTAGTTTTGTTATTTTTTCAGCTGCAAAAGCTATAAATCTTCTAATAGAAAACGCCCTCCCTTGGGTGTATTTAATGTCGCTTAGCCCCCTTATTATTCGTTCTTGTTCCCATGGGAACGAACAGGTGCAAAAGAGAAGCCATTTTTCACTAATGGTTTTTACAGATGGACCCAAAACCCTTGCAGTAAAACCATCTCTTGAAATAGCTTCGACGCCTCCGTGGTCCAGTGGCAAGGTAGGAAACCAGGTTTTTTAAAACCCAACCCGAAAATTGGTTTGACTCAAAACTAAAATTAACGTGTTTTTGTCAAAATGTTTGATTGTCTCGGGGGCTATTTAGGTTGACACCTAAAAAAATTTAAACATCACGTCAGACAAATCTATCATAAATATTATGGAATAACAATAGGTCTTTACCTATGAAACTGCCGTTCTGCAGTACTGGCCATTTCAAATCAAAATAATTTTTTTTTGGCTAAGAATTCTAATTACAAATTAATTTTATTTAAAAAACATGGAATTCTTTTTCCAAAAGTAGTCATTTGTTTATTAATTAGTGTTACATTTTCATCGCATTTCAATCTTTTCCGTCATCATGGATATGTTAAAAATTCGAGTAATTATGGAATATGAGTACCGTCGTGGCAGCAACGCGGCACAAGCGGCAAGCAACATCAACGACGTTTACGGAGCTAACACTACAAACCAACGCACCACCTGTTATTAGTTTGCTCGCTTCCGTTCTGGAAATTTAGACCTGAAAAATGAACCTCGCGGTCGCGGACTTTGGTCGACAATGACGAATGACGAAATTAAAGGCGATTATGGAAGCTGATGATACACAATCTACGGCTGAATTACATAGCAGCAGCTTTCGACGTTAGCGTCAAAACAAATATTAGTCCATTTACGTCAAATTCGAAAGGTAAAAAAGCTTGAAAAATGGGTGTCCCACGAACTCAATGATCGCCAGCGCGAAGTACGCGTCGAGACGTGCCTTGCACTGCTCAACAGACACACAAATGAAGGAATTTTGAACCGCATTGTTACCTGCGATGAAAAATGGATTCTGTTTGATAACCGCAAGCACTCAGCAAGTTGGTAGAATCCTGGTTCAGCACCTAAACAATGCCCTAAACGAAAACTTACCCCTAGAAAAGTGATGGTCACTGTTTGGTGGTCTAGCGCCGATGTGATTCATCACAGCTTCTTACCAAACGGGGTGTGAATTACTGCAGATGTGCACTGTGAAGAACAGAACACAATGATGGAGACGCTGGCACATCTCCAACCAGCATTGGTCAATTGCTCGTCTCCGCTGCTACTGCTACAGACTACTACTTTTTCCAGAATTTGGATAACTTCTTGGCGGGAAAAAATTCAATACCCGAGAGGCAGTACAAAATGCCTTTGAAGAATTTGTTGCCTCCCGTCCAGCTGATTTCTTTAAGAAGGGCATAAATAATCTGCCACTGCGTTGGCAAAGATGCATTGATTGCATGGGTGATTACTTCGATTAATACAAATAAAAAATACAAAACAATTTCATAGGTAAAACCTAATATTATCACCTATGTCGGTCGCCACCACGTGAATGAAAGTCCTGGCTAGAAAAACTTGCGCTCTGCTCTCTGTGCGTACCCCCGCATACGTCTATCCCCACACACATAGCCGCAAGCTGTCATTCGTGTAAGTCTATTGAATGACGGTTCTTTACATTAATATATTCTTTGCTTAAGTCGTACTCCTTTCCCTATCTCTCTCTACAGACACAAATACCAAATGAATATTCATAAAATCGCAGGAATTATATCAGAAACACCGGAATTGTTTCCAACGCTCGACACGGATACAAATCAATGTCCGACATTTTAGGGTCCCGTGGCCTGTAAATTGTTCGGCAGATGCAAAACATCGGATACGTGGGAGAGCCAAAATTCGGCACGAATGGACCGGCTCGACAGAATAAATACCACGGCTTGTGAGGCCGTATTTATAATAAATAATCATTTATTTCAGATATAAAGTACATCCATAAGTGTTAGTATTCCAATAAGTAACAATTTTTCCTTATTCTTAATTAGTAATGTTAATTTTTTTTACAACATATTGTACCTCGATACGGGCGCATGTAGACCAATCCAGTTCTTTAACAGTAGTAGGAGTCCCACCTACTTGCCAACGCGTTCAGGATCGTGTTGGGGCTAGCCTGCAGTCTGTTAAGCTTACTTATACGAGAAGCGCACCGCTTCCTGAGAATCGCGTAAAAGTCAACGACCGCCGCCTCCGCAAACATACCGAATACGCTACAAAATCTAGGCAGCTCCCTAACCTCACAATTCTAATGCACCCGCAGAGCGTTGTAAGCCCTCTGCTTATAGTCAGCCCACAGGCTGCACGTGTAAAACGATTGACAATATTTCATAAAAAAAAGTTTTTTTTATATTTTTACTACAACGCACAAACCTCCGGGCCAACATATTACAGCGGACAGCTGGAATGACCAGGGCCTTTAGTCAAGACGCATTCGATAATTTCGACGGCGAAGTTCGAAAACAAAATGTATGGGATTTGACATACGGCGTCACTATGTCACTTAGCGATGGCTTATGTCAAATCTCATACATTTTTGATTTTGAACTTCGCCGTCGAAATTATCGAATGGTACATCTTGACTAAACACCCAGGTCTAAGTCAACCCTTAGCTTATCAGAGATCTAATGACATTTTAAGGACCAGGAACACATGTGCGCAACATCGAAGGGTCCATGGGCGGCGGTAGTCACTTACCATCAAGCGATTCGTCTGCTAGTTTCCTGGTCCATTTCTTAAAAAAAAAAACAATATAATAATAATATTTATGGATGCAAATCAAATCAACAAATTATTTAGCCAGTTATTTAATAATTTTGCAATCGAACGTAATAACTATGAAACAAAAATTGTAGACTTTTTTTTCACCATTTTCCGGTATCAGCGTCCTACGATTCATCTTCGCAAATGCAATACAAACGTCGAATTAGGAAGCCTGGCCTTGTAATCATGGCGTAGTCCTTCATTTCGTAGAACAATATATTACCCTCAGACCCTTCTCGAAAATGATCTAACTTAATTCAAGTGAATTTTCTGCGGGGATTTTATTTTATCCAAAGTTACACAGAGACGCGAAGGACGGAAACCATGAATATCTTAATGATGGAATTTTATCGAGCTTCGCCAAATATGACAATATATTTGAACTAGTACAAATATAGTGTGTAGTTAAGAAATACTTAGTCTGGCCACAAATACTGTTACTAATAAAAATAAACAAAACATTACATTTGAATTTGGAATCTGTCATTTTTATATGATCGTTCATTGAATTTTCTCATTTTGGCGCCAATACATTGTACAATATTTTGCGATATTAAAATGGAGTGAGGTGATAATGAGAACCGAATCGCTGTGATTGAATTACACAAAGTAGGTATGGAGCCAAATACAATTTTTAAAACTCTCCATACGCTTGGTATTAGTAAAATGTTTGTATACCGGGCTATTAATAGGTACAATGAGACCTCCTCTGTTTGTGACAGAAAAAGATCTGGCCGTCCACTTAATATTCGTACGAAAAAGGTGGTCAAAGCAGTAAGGGAAGGAAATCGAAGAAATCCTGTCTGAAAGCAAAAGATTTTATCTCGGGAGAGGAAGATAGCACCTAGAACCATGTCGCGTATTTTAAAAGATGACTTAGGACTTGCAGCCTATAAGAGATGTTCTGGTCATTTCTTAACTGATAATTTAAAAAAGAGTAGGGTGGTAAAATCGAAACAACTACTGAAGCGGTACGCAAAGGGAGGTCACAGAAAAATTGTGTTTACGGATGAGATTTTTTTTTACAATTGAGCAACATTTTAATAAACAAAATGATATATGCTCAAAGCTCTAAGGAAGCTTCCCAATTAGTCGACAGAGTGCAACGTGGGCACTATCCGACTTGAGTGTTGGTTTGGTGGGGTATTAGCTATGAAGGAGTGACTGAGCCATACTTTTGTGAAAAAGGTATCAAAACATTGGCACAAGTGCATCAAGATTAACAACACCATGATTAGATTCGATGATTAGCCCCTTAACAACACCGTGTTCAATAGAATGGTCCTTCCAGCAAGACTCGGCGCCGAGTCATAAAGCTCGGTCTACGCAGTCTTGGTTGGAAGCGAACGTTTCGGACTTCATCAGAGCTGAAGACAGGCCGTCGTCTAGTCCCGATCTTAATCCGCTGGATTATGATTTATGGTCAGTTCTAGAGAGTACCGCTTGCTTTAAACGCCATGATAATTTGGAGTCCCTAAAACAATCCGTACGATTGGCAGTGAAGAATTTTCTCATGGAATAAGTGCGTGCTTCTATTGATAACTGGCCTCAACGTTTAAAGGATTGTATTGCAGTCAATGGAGACCACTTTGAATAAGCTTTTTTATATTTTAAATTGTTTTATATTTATGTATTAAACTAACACACTGTAAAAGTAATAAATGTTATTTGCAATAGAACATTTTTTTTCCTTGTTTCAGTATTTATGGCAAGACTAGGTATAATATATTATTTATACTTAATTAAGGTAAGTACTCGTATTTAAAAAAAATCAGTATTTGTGGTAAGGGTGTGAACAGGCGAATCTACTGATGGAAAGCGATTAGCGATATAAAGTAAACTCCTGAGTTTTAACTCTACCAAAAAATTATAATTTTTAAGTATCCACACATTTATTTTTAAACTAGATGTTGATCGCGGTGAAAAAATAGCGCTGCAGACATAAATTTTGTCGCGATAATATGTAGCCTATATGAAGGATATAGGCTACATACGCGGTCTAGTCTACATCTGTGCCAAATTCTATCAAAAATGGTTTAGTAATTTTGTTGTATTGTGTTGTGAAATGTTCAGTCTTTCCTCTATGTAATATTATCTATATGTAGATAAACCTAGTTGACCCTTCGTTCTGTCCGTATGTCCGTATCTGAAACGTCCAATTTCCGGCCTACAGCCAGCCTCATGTCTTACAGGCACTATGACCTGCTCGCTACTGTATATACGTCAGACATATCTCCCTGCAAGATAGTTCGAAATGTCCCAATGTTACATTGATCAATAATATCGCTATCCTAATATTTTATCGCGATACCACGATACAGCCTTAAATGTGACCACGATATCACGAGAGTAGAAGGTATGTATCGACGTACAGGAAAACAGCTTTCAGAGAACGACCAAAATCGATCCAAATTTGAACATTTTGACGGCCCCTTCAACTGCCCACGATTTTTCCACACAATCGTTGACACATCGTATGCTTGTAGTAGTGTAATAAAATCGATAGCTTACTATGTAGCTGTTTCTGTTACACTTTCTTTAATCTGTGACGATATCGTGATATTATTGATGATATTGGCCTGAAAATATCGTCACTGTATATCGATCGGGTGTAGGATAAGTACAGCTTATAACTTGAGAGCCTCTTAATTACCCGACTACGGTGAAGCCAAATGGAAGGATTTTGTATGCAAGTAGGCATGTTATTTCCATCATGGCGCCTAACCTACTGATCCGATTTTAATTAATGATGTGTCTATAGACTTTTATAAGTGCCCCGGGTGACATCCTACTATTATTATAAATGGGAAAGATTGTGAGAATGGATGGATGGATGGATATTTACTACTTTCACGCAAAAAGTACTAAACGGATTTTAAATGAAATTTGGTATGATAGTAGTTTAGGCTCTGGATTGACACATAGACTACTTTTTATCCCGAAAAAGAACAGCATTCCCGTTGGTATTGTATTAATGCGGGCGGAGCCGTGGGCTAAAAGCTAGTAGGCTATATAATTTGCAATGTCAGGTTAAAGTGGTTAAAGTGTATTTAATAAATAATTTTTAAAAATAATCATCGCACGCCTTTTTTTTATTATTTATTAAAAAAAGTTACAATTTAACCCGACTTTGCAAATTATATAGCCTACTAGCTTTTGCCCGCGGCTCCGCACGTATGACGGGCTATATAACTCAATAGCGTCCGTCATACGTACAGTTCCGACCAAGGAACTTAGAACTTAGAAGGAACTTAGGAAAATAGCACGCGCCGTTCCAATCTGCGCTCCGAACCGAACGTGATGAAAGCGCATTTTACACAGTTTGAACCGCGCGCCATGACGTGTATTGACGTATTATGTAAGACGGCAGTCGAGTAACTCACTTTTAGTCGTAATTAGCATGTCAGATCCATACGCAGTCCAAATCGCACAGGCCCTTCCGCGGCTTGGAACGCAGACCGATCGGAATTAATATTTTATTAATATATAAAAATATAAATAATAAAATAAATTTATTTATTATCCGAATTAATCCGAAACAATTTCAAAGTAGAAATAAGATTGTAGTCTGAATAGTAATTCAACTATTTCCATACAAACCAATTTCTTTATAATCTAACCGTAAAATACTTTTTGTATGTATATTATTATCTATTTCATGTTTTGTTTATATACACAATATATTCTTTTGATCTTTAAGCCCATTTGATGTTTCCTTAAAAATTATAATACTATTAAGGTAAGGAATGACGACAAAAAGAATATTAATGATATTCTGTAACAAATAAAACACGCAAAATAAAAAACAACAAGCCCGACTGTTATAAATGAAACTGAAGTTTTGAAATGAAGTTTTTCTTCTTCTTGTTATATATAAATATTGCATAAAGTAACTTAGCTTTATTTATAATATGATGTCATTAATAGATGTCAAAGTAAAAACTTCACGTAGAGTTTTATGAGAATCGTGTTAACCGAGGGGTATGAAATTTTTGCACAGTCAAAGATTATGTGGAGGAAGGTATGCAGAAAGCTGATATTTTTTAATTAATGCTTAGAAACACAAAAAATAAATTAAAACAAAACTACACACACTACCTCACTCACACTAATATTATTATGCGTTTGTAACAGTAGGATCGACAATAATTGTGTCTTTCACATTCCATAGACAATATTTAAATATTTTTAAAGCGTATCTTTGAGGCAAAAGAAGCATAAGTTGAAATTTAAAATATGAATTATGGTCAAATTTCGACCATAAGGTGTCCTCTATCTGTATCTAAATTAAAACCACGTTGCTAATGTCTTTCTAGAATCGTCGTTTTCCATCATCGTCTGCCACTTCCACAGAAAAACAAAGATTAGCGTGTGGCATTAACAAGATGCTCGTACTCATATTTCACACTTATTTGTACAAAAGTTAAACCTGTCACCATTTTTAAATGTACGACTACAAAGAGCTTAAAAGCAACTAATGACTAATAGCCGTACTTTTAGAGCACATAATGGAAAGTCACTATTTATGAATCTGAAAAGTTACTACAGGGGAAATTTTTTGTTAAAAACATCTGTGTCACCAAATTTTTGGTAAGCTTACCGAAAAAAAATCTTTTTAGAGGGTAATCTTCACGTCACTTTAATAATAATTATTAATAATTGACGATTTACAGCACTTTAAAGCTGGGACTATATGAACCGGTATCCGGCGGGCTCGGGAAAATTCAGAGCCATGAAAATAGAACCCTGCAACCCCTGCAAATAGAGTTGAAAATCGAAGAGTCGAGTGTCGAGCTATCATTTAAGACATTGGCATTTGATTCGACACTTGTGTTCGTGGCCTGCCGGATTCCGGCCAATATAGTCTCCCAGCCTTGGAGACATCAGCAGTAGCAGAGGTAATTTTTGTGATTTTCCGGTATTTTAGGCGACCCCGTCTTTCCTTTAATTTTTTCTCAGCCTCACTTTGCGAAACACAACGCAAGCGTTGTTTCATGCCAGTTCCCTGTAAGATAATGGTATATGTAGACTTTGTGTTGATGTTTTAGTTGGTAAACGTCCAAAAAATATTGTTTCCGTCCGGGATCGAACCGAGGCCCATGTGCGTGTGAAGCACACGTTATAACCGCTTCACTACGGAAACTTGGTGACAAGGCGCCAAATTTATATATTCATTTAATTATAGAATAAATACTACGGCCTCACAGAAAACCGGTGTGAAATAACGCGTTCGTTGTTTCGTCGAGTGTGTGTGGATATGACGGCCCCTTGGTCCTTAAAATCCTCAAACCCCTTGGGGTTTGAGGATTTTAAGGACCAAGAATCCAAGTGCGCAAAACCAGAGCTGCAAGGGGAGTTACAAGTGTAAGTCCTCTGATGTTGCGACTTTCCTTGGGCGGCGGTAATCGCTTACTATCAGGCGACCCGTTTACTCATTTTCTCGTCCATTTTTTATTACAGTTACAGATTATCAGGATGTCCCACTTGATAACGGGATATCGCCATTGACCACAGATTAAAGAAAGACGAACAAATAAACAGCTACACAGTTAGCATTTGATTTGACTGAACTACTACAAGCATATGATGTGTTCACGATGTGAAAAAATCGTGAGCAGTTGAAGGGGACGTCAAAATTTTCAAATTTGCAACGTTTTGGATCGTTCTATGAAAGCTGTTTCTCTGTACGTAAGTATATATATTTTCTACTCTGTGCCATCGACTGTAACGATGTAAAATATGACGAGAGTTATTTGTCGTGTCCTGTTGTCCCGCCGCACGTGTGTCACGAGATGTCGTATCGTCACAACTGATCTTTGTACTTTGACTTATTGTTCACAAATAATGTGTCGTGTAAAGTAATGTAACTCACATTTAATGAGGATAAAAAGATGTGTCCAAATTGGAATTTGATGTATGGAATAACTAACGCGCAAATATTTCAAATTTAATGAGATCCGCAATTCTTTGCAGTGTGGTATTACATACAGAATAACATATTATATGGTATTATATACAGAATACATACTTCTCGCATAATACGTTACTTAAAAAGTAGTATCTAGAAAGGATCTCTCGATGTAAAAATTCTGGGTACTTTTAACTGGGTACGTTTTTATCAGCTTTTCCTCTTTAGTCTATGTTGCACCAGCAACAATAGTACAATAATAAGATAAACAGCTACATAGTGAGCTCGCGATTAGTTTGCACTACTACAAGCATAAGGTGAAAGTATGTGCACTAGCTTCCTATCGCGTACGCAGTAGTGGAAAAATCTGGTAAAAATTGTGGAAAATACTGTCGGAAGGTCGTCAAAATTTACAAATTTTATGTCATGTCATATACAAATGTTGCTTACACACGTACAGAATTACAGATTTGGTCTGGAGAGGACCATTATGACAGCACGACACTCGTGTGTTTGATTTTCAGCTCTATTGTATTAGCACAGATTACTATTTACAGTGCATTCCCATTATTGTGCAGTGTTCCAACTCTGAAAAATATTTCTCCCCAAACTGAAATAAACTGATAAATAAATAATTTAAAATAATGTTAAGTAATATTATTCTGTTATTTTTACATTAAAATATACTTTCACTAGTTTATTTCCTACAGGTTGACTTTTCAAATAGCTTGTTGATAATTATAGCAGTATAAAACTTAGTTTAATTAAAAACAAGAAAATACAAGTCTCTAAAACTAAACCTAAAAAGAAAATATTAAGTAAATAAATAATTAATTTTCTAGTAGGTGTCTTGCTTTGTAATAAGAGGGTCCATGGCCTAGTGAATAGACCCCTTGAGTCACATACATGATGGTGTAGGTTCGATGCCGGGTTTTTGTGTGTACCAATTAATTTCCTAATAACCGTATACCGACGCTAGACTAAGTTTAATTTACCCATATTTTCTGTGACAAGCCTCACAAAATTAGGCTCAATTTAAAAGCTTCTATGAAAGTTGATCCTCTATACGTATGTATATTATATTGTTTACTCTGCCCTAGCAATGACTTATAATGGGCAATATACTCGCATGAATCAAATTTTTACGGCGCGTGCGTTATCCGAACATCATTAATTCATAGGTTTTATCAAAAAATGCAATCAAAACCCAATATGATACAAATATTATGATATAGCTCCATTAAAACCATTATTCTTAGCTAAGCCCACTTGCGCAGATCTGGGTTAAAGTTAACCCTGGGTTAAATATCATGTTATCTCTCTCGTTCTTCGTATGCATGAAAGAGAAGGCATGATATTTTAACTCAGGGTTAACTTTAACCCAGATCTGTGCAAGTGGGCCTTAGAAAACAAAAGAGGAGTTTTTCATCTTAGACCCTTGGCCCTTAGAGCGTGTTCACACGCGATTTTTTCGGCGCGACAAGGGGCGTGTCTGTCTCGTCAGAATCGACTCTTCTTTTGAAACATTGGAATTGAATGCCGGTCTTTTGTAATGTAAAGTTTAAAATACCTCCATATGAAATACACGCGCTCGCTCAGCGCTCAAGTACCAGCAGCGTCGCGAACGCGTCGCGCAGGAGCATAGCTCGTGTTGCCTCCACACCCCCCTCTCTGCGACAAAGACTCAACAGTATATTATAGCGACACAGAATGTTCATATGTAATTAGTATGTGGGCCTAGCAGGAACATTTGACAGTAGCGTAAGCGTATTGTTATCGAATGAGAGTTGTATGAAAATCTGTCAAAATCATGACAGCGCCCATACGAATTTCATTCGGTAACGTTACGTGCACACTGCAGTCAAATGTTCCTGCTGGGTCCCCTGAACGCGCCCTTACACGCATGAAACTTCACGTCCCAACATCAGGTATGTCATCAGTGTCACAACGCGTTTCCAATTGACATGTACAAAATGTCACCATGATGAAGTCACGCCTGCATGGCTTACACGTCTGTCTACACGACCGATATTAATAATCGGTGACAGATTTTCGGAAGGCAATGTTTTGGTAGCAATAGCACATGCCGTCCATAAAACCGGCATCGAAAATAATATCGTTTTATTATACAAGCTGTCCCGACACATGTTGTTCTCTCTTCACAATGAACTGGAATAAATACATAACCTGCACTTACACAAATACCTACTCCTACAACCTACACTTACAACCACATAGTATACCTAATTACCTACACCAAAAAATACACCTACTACATCTAAAATAAATATTATATTAAAGTGAACCGAATTTAAGCTATCAAACGACGGAGCATCGCGTTTGACAGGTAGTTAGTGTGAGCAAAATTATATCATCGTTAGCTATTCAGAATTGAACTTTATTCATTACACAAGAAACACGTTACATTATAAGATTTCGAATGTCAAGTTGCACCGCGCTGCGCAGCGCATGTGCAGTGATATGTCATATGAAACTTGTATATTTTGTGTAGTGAATAAAGTTCGATTTTGAATGACTGATCATCATGACGTGTGTAAGACTCAATCTAGGGGATTTGTACTATTGTTATAACTTATACTTTACCTACGTACGTCGTTATCGCGGGATTTTAATATGCGAAAGATTTAAGGTACGTCGCACATTGTGTTAGGAAAATTTACAAGTCTGTATGATACATGCCAATAATATTATAAATGTGAAAGTTTGTGAGGATGGATGGATGGATGTATGTATGTATGTTGTTGCGTTTCGCCCTAGCCGGAGCTAAAAGAAGCAAAAGGAGCTAAAAGGAGCAAAACGTCGACAAAGTATAATATATATATATATATATATATATATATATATATATATATATATATATATATATATATATTTAAATTAATTAAAAAAATGGGGTGGGTTGAATGGCCGATCTGGTTTGCTCACTACTCTCCTGATTGTAGTGGAGGCTCCGAAGGTAGCGGTCGCAATCGGGAACACGGGGCAATGGCGGTTGGGTCGGCGAATCTCACGTTAGCCGAAGATAAACAGTTATTCAGGGTCAGTTATTCGCAGCCAACGCTTACTCCAAAAGTCGGACCCTGGAATGTTTAACGCCCACTATTAAAATTCATTCCTCAGGCCTCCGCCGATAATAACCCTCTGCACGACGCGCCCCGGGGGGGGGTAGAAAAAAATGTCATGAAGCATGACGATTGGCAAGAAAGAAACAGTTTACATTTAACCAATTTTCCGTTACACAGATAAATCATAAAACGGCGGCGAATGATTAACTGCCTACAAAGAAAAATAAAACATTATTATTACGATGTTCAACACTTACCCTATCGGGGCACAGGCGACACTTGTAACTTTTTGTCGAGAAATTAAATATTAAATTTAAAAGGCCGCTAGGATCGCGGTGCCTACGAACACCAGACGTGATTTATAAATTTAAATAATATATCTGTATGATCAGTGGTAACTGTTCTCGACCGAAGAGCGCGGCCGACTGGTCGCGGGGCGCAGACGCATCGAACCTAGGTACATATATCTGAACATTGCCGAGCGCGACCGGTTCTACAGCATGTACAATGAGCAATAAAAGTGCTACGTGTTAAAATTTATTAATTAGTATGGTACATGTACGTGCAACGTTACATTACCCCCCGGCTCACAAAAAGGATTTTATTTTCTTATAAATAAAATCCGCACTAAGATATTGATATTTAGAAAGTGATAATTATTTATTTAGGCCAATTAATTTTAAATCCTTTATATGCCAAGTACCGAGATTCTTACCCGACATATCTTCTAAAATATAAACTAAGGGAGATTTTTTCTCTCTGCACCTAATGAATTTTGGTGCCAGGTTCTTGGAAAAATACTTATCCTTGTCACTTAAAACATACGCACGCTTTAACACTACGTCGCCAACTTTAAATTCAATTGGTTTACGACGCAAGTTATATTGCGAACTATTTCTTGCATGAGCATGCCAAAGTTTTGCCCGAACGTTGTTAAAAATATCCGCAAGACAACCCAAATTCTCCGCATAACAATCGTGAGGAAGGAAAACTAATTCTTTGCCTATATCACTTTCTACATAGTGAGTGCCGCAAACCACTAACTCTCTGCCGTGCACTAAAAATGAAGGAGTGTAGCCCGTTGCCTCATTAACGGCGTTGTTAATTGCGAATTGCACCTTGGGAATATAAGTGTCCCATGAACGGTGATCATCCTCCACGAATGTTGATAGGCAAGTTATAATTGTACGATTATAACGCTCGACAGTGTTGACTTGAGGTGTGTATTTCGGGGTATAAAAAACGTTAGGAACGCTGTATTTCTTAAAAAACTCCTTAGTAACGGCACTTATAAATTGAGTCCCATTGTCCATAAATATTGTTTGTGGTATTCCGTGAATAAGAAAGACAGAGTCTTCTAGGAATTTACAAACGGCTGTAGCGGTTGCAGAACGCAAAGGGGAAATTAAGCAAAACTTGGAAAAACAACATGTTACTACTAAAATGTAGCTGTTCTGTTTCCTAGTTACGGGAAGAGGGCCCATAAGGTCCACAGAGATAGCTTGGAATGGACGACAGCATTGTTTTGGTCGACCCATTTCTCCTAAAGTTTGATGATTCTGAGCTTTATATGTAAGACATTTAGTACACGAACCGACGAACTTAACAACGTCCTGGTGCATTCCTGGCCAGTAATAACGAAGCGCAAGGCGACGATACGTTTTAAAAATACCAAGATGGCCAGCCGTGGGCTCGGCGTGATTTTCTAAAATAACCTGCTCTCTTAATTCTTTCAGTACTACCTCCTTCCATGCAAATTCTGAAGTTAAGTCAGTCGAGTTAAGTTTGTCCTTTGTCAGCCTGAGAAGGGAATTATTTTTAATGTAAAAGTTAGGAAAATTTTGTGGTTTAGTAAGACAAGAATTATAAATATTTTTATACCATGAGTCCGTTGTTGTTGAAAAGGTTCCTGCGGTACTAATCGTGTTAACGGGAACAGCCCTACTTAGTGCATCTGGTACGACGTTATCAACACCGCGACGATGTTTCAGCTCAAAGTTAAATGCAGACAACCTAACGCCCCAGCGAGCTAAACGACCGGTTGGATTATCTAGGGATAGGAACCATTTTAAGGCGCTATGGTCGGTAAAGACCGTGAAAGGCTTACCATTCTGTAAGTAACATCTCCAGTGCTCTAGGGCTATAAGTACGGCAAGTGTTTCTCGCTCCGTGATACTATAGTTCTTTTCCGCCGCTGACAGTGACTTGCTCATGTAAGCAATTGGGTGCTCCTTGCCATCGATGGTTTGGGTAAGCATAGCGCCCACTCCATAATTGCTGCCATCAGTGTGCACCTCAAATGGCTTGTCATAGTCAGGGCAGGTAAGGACTGGAGCAGAAACCAAACATTCTTTTAACTTTTGAAAAGCTAAATCTGCTTCTGGAGACCATATAAACGGAGGACCTCCTTTTTTGCAAGAGGTTAATTTATTAAGGGGAGCAGCGATAGTGCTAAAGTTAGGTACAAAACGACGGTACCATGTAGCTGTCCCAAGAAAACGCTTAATGTCCTTACGACAATTAGGTGTCGGGTAATTGAGGATAGCTTGAACCTTCTCGGGATCGGTACGTAATCCATCACTGTCAACGACGTAGCCCAGATATTTAAGTGAGCTCCGGAAAAACTTGCACTTTTAACTAGGTTGACAGTGAGATTGGCTTGTTTTAATTTGTTAAGAACTCTCAATAAAACGGATACATGAGAATTAAAATCGTTTGATACCACCACAATGTCGTCAAGGTACGCGAAAACCTTAAGGTCGAACTCACTAAAGAGCCTATCAACCAGCCTCTGCTGAGTTGCAGGTGCGTTTGTTAACCCGAACGCAGTACGCTTAAACCGAAATGTACCACGATTTGGCACGTAGAAAGCAGTTTTGTCCCGGTCTTCCGGAGCTATAGGAATCTGCCAAAACGCTTTGGACAAATCAATGCTGCTTAAGTAACGAGCGTCTCGAAGATTGTCCAGAATCTCGGATACGTACGGCAAGCTGTAGGCATCACGTTTAGTAACTGAATTAAGTTTACGACTGTCGAGGCAAAAACGAGGCTCGCCATTTTTTTGTTCACAATTAAAACAGGGGAAGACCAAGCGCTCTCACAAGACTCGATAACATCGAGGCTTAGCATTTCATCCCCCTGCTCAGCAAGGATACGCTGTTTTTCTGGTGACATTCGGTAGTAGCATTGTCGAATAGGTTGAGCATCGCCAGTGTCGATACGGTGAACGATTGCATTGGTCTTACCCAAACCCTTGTATTCGGAAAAGATTTCTTTGTACTGAGAAATAACGTTATCCGCAACTAATTTTTCTGAATTGGACAAATGATCGTACGCCTGAACAAGGGGGGCACGATCGGTTTGAAGGCTAGCGGCAGAAACGGGTGTATTAAAAAATATAATGCTGGAAAGACGATTCGGAAAAATGTTAAATCGTTTCCAAAAATCAATTCCTAAAATAAAATCTATATTAATATCTGGAACGACATAAGCTTTTATAATATGCAATGTCTTTTCGAAGGTGACAGGTAAGTTCAAGTAGCCAACACTAGACATGGTATGGCCACCTGCCGCTGAAACAGCTATGCTATTATCTTTTTGAATTTTAAAACCTTGCTGTTCAAAAACGCGATGAAAATTATTACCTAAGATTGTTACAGCTGCTCCAGAATCCATCAGAGCATGATATTTTATATTATTTATATAGATAACGGCATAAGGCCTAGGGTCATTAATTGCTTGACTCTGCAGAATTGTGTTTACTTTATAAGCGGAAAAATATAAACCTAATGTTTGTAACCAATTGGCCCAATCTTCGCTATCAAATTTTTTAGATTTTTTAATTGTGTTACAATTCTGCGAGGCGACTAGTTTTTTGGAAGCGCGGGCTTATTTTTATCGCAAGTCGGGCATTCAGGTGTTTTAACACCTTCGTGGCCACAGACGAAACAAAGAATTTTATCTTTGCTGGCCTTACATTGCCTAATATTATGAGAGTTGTTACGACAACGCGGGCAATAAAGAACTTTAGGGGTAAACGTCATTGCATGTACATAATTACTGTTAGAGCTACTTTTAAAATCATTATAATTCTTACTAAAATTTGTGTTATTCTGCGATCTTGATGAATGACTGGTGTAAGCAAATTCAGGTGCCATAGTTTGCGAATTGACTCGAGGAGGTTCACGAAAACCAGCAAGACGTGCTTGTATATTTTCATAATTACGGCATAACGATCTTAAGGTGTCCACACTATCGATATTTTTTTTTTTTTTTTTTTTTTTACAATATCCCCTAACATTATCAGGGCTTGTTTTTAATCGGTTTTATTATTTTCTCTTTTTTAGTTATTTTTCTAGGTTTTACAATAATCTTATTTATACTTTACAATACTTTACCATTCCTAATTTCTAACTTATATATTTACAACAGTGACAATTCTGTCGAATTACAATAGTAATTCTGTCATGTACTACAAAGTAATACAATAAAATACAATAGAATACAATAAGATACAATTAAAATTTCAGTTACAATTACAATAAGATTCAAATTTAAAATGTCAATAAGGATAATCAATTAAAATGTCAAAATTATCACAACGGCACACACATTCAACTTAACCTAATATCACAGTAAAATAATCTAGAGCCTATACTAAAATCACACCAAAATATCACAGTTTTTTCCATTCACAAATTCTACTATATTTTTACAAAATGAGAGAAAAACTTCCCTCTCTTCTTGCCCCCCAGGATGGAAGACAGGCTCTCACCCGTAATCGATATGCCCAATTTTTGCTCAGTGTCGTATCCACTGTTAGCAAAAATCGGGCACTCGAGTAACAGATGAGGAACCGTCTCCTCAACTCCTGGCTGACATGAACACGACGGGTCCTCCTTCAACTTGAATCTGTTCAGGTAGAAGGCGAACCCGCCGTGTCCAGTCAGTATCTGTGTAGTGTGGTGCGTTATGTCTATCTTATTGACTACTTTGTATGCAGCAGCAGCGCTTGGGAAAAAGAGCTTTGTGGTTCCGGCCGTCCCTCCCACTTCGTATCTCCTGTCCCATTCCTCAACCGTATCCTCTCTTAAGATACGCTTGACGAATGAAACAGGACACAGATCGTAGTCAGGTTTCCTTTTCAATCGCACAGCGGCCTCCATGGCTAATTCGTCAACCCTCTCATTCCCTTTCAACCCTGCGTGTGCCTTAATCCAAAACAGGGAGACCTCCCGCCTCTGCGATGCAGCTTTTCGGAGGGCCTCCCTTGTTTGCACTGCCAGGGGATGAGGGGAACTAAGGGTGACTGCCTGGAGAGCCGATCTGGAATCGCTAAGGATACCGACCTTCGCCATTCCACTCTTGCAGGCTATACTTACTGCTCTCTGGAGCGCTAGAAGCTCGGCTTGGTAGACGGTACAATACGGCGGCAACGCAAGCTTGACGGCCTTCGTCTCGACCTCACCCTTCCATACGGAGAGTGCGGCTCCGACTCGACCCTCAATCTTGCTGCCGTCCGTATAGATCCTATGGACGTGGCTGTTAACCACGTCTGCATACGAGTCCTCGTCTACCAACCCGAACCTCAGCTCTGCCTGCTCTGCCGGATATGGGTCCTCGATCGTTAGAGCCATTCGCTCCACCTCCCTGTCTTTCAACGCCGGGTGCGGTACTCCCTTCCTGATCTCATAGAGCCTCGAAGCTTCGAGTATCCTGAGATCAAGAGGGAGTATCCCAGCCAACAGCATTGCAGAGTTCAGGGAGACGGTCCGATATGCTCTGCAGATCTTCTGGGCAAAACCCCGTTGGACGGAGTTGAGCCTTTTCTGGACCCCCATCTTTTCCACGGTGGGTGCCCACGCTGCCGATGCATACAGAATAGTCGGCTCTATCACGGCCATATATATTGTCCTAACTATTTGGGGGTTAAGCCTTCAACCTACCCTAGCGGCTTTTGCCAGCTGTTTATACCTTGATATGGCTTTTTGACATATATTTGTGACGTGTGCGTTAAAAGTGAGGCCGCTGTCGATTGTCAAGCCTAATACTTTTATATAGTCATGATATTGTAGACACACACCCCCCATAGCGAGTCGAGGCGTATCGTATTTAAGCCTACGTGTACTTAGTAGTGCACAAGTTTTGTGGGGGGCAAACTTCAACTTGTTCGACTCCCCCCACTTACTTATTCTCTCCAAAACTCCATTGGCTTTTCGTTTTATTTCGAGGGCGGTGTCCCCCTCAAAGACTAGCACAATGTCGTCGGCGAAAGCCTGGCAAAAAACATCCATCTCCTCTAACATCCACAGCAGGGGGTCCAACAAGAGGTCCCACAGGATTGGTCCACCTATGGACCCCTGCACGCACCCCTTGTTGGTCCCCCTGCTCACTTCCATTCCAGCATACCTTACATTCACTTCTCTTTCACTCAAGTAGCTGCTGATTACCCGCCTCAGGTTCCTCGGACACCCAACCTCAGCTAACCTAACCTTTATGGCCGGCCACCAAGCACTATCGAAGGCCCCCTCTATGTCCAGCGACACCACGACAGAGATTTTCTTCTCCTCCCTCTGCTTTCTGACGTGGTTCACCAACCTGTAGAGGGCGTCTTCGGTGCTCCTTTGGGGCATGAAGCCATATTGGTTAGGGCTGATCTTGGGCAGCAGGTAGAACCTGAGTCGGACGACCAGCATCTTCTCGAAGATTTTGCCGAGAACAGGCAAGAGGCCGATCGGGCGATAGGCTTATGGTACCCGGTACGATTCCTTGCCCGGCTTCCTTAGCACCACCACAGTCGCCCGCTTCCACTGTTTGGGGAAGCAGGCGACGGTGAGGCACCTATTCAGCAGAGCAAGGAACCATTCCGGGTCACATTCCACAGCGCGTTGGCAGATGTCCGACGTGAGTCCATCCGCCCCGGGGGCCTTTTTGGGGTTGAAGGACCTTACGGCTCTCTTCAACTCCTCCATGATGAAAGGAGGGTCGTCCGGACCCGCCGGCGGTTCAGTGTCCAAGGACTCCGCCCGCCGGCGCGTCCGCCGATGTTCCTCACTTTCATCACTTTCCTGGTCCCGGGGGTAGAAGGTCTCCGCCAGCCATTCTGCGGAGCTTCGGGCGTCGAGGGTTTCACCGTCCCTCGTAAGGGGCAGATTCTCCTCCCTCCCTCTGACTCTGCTCAACACCCTGTAGATGCCCTCCCAGACCCCCTCCCTATCCTGTTTCCGGCAAAACTCCTTCCAACTCCCAGTCTGTGCCTCTTTTACTGCCTTTTCATACGTCTCTTTCGCTTCCAGGTACAGTCCAACCACTCGGTCTCTGCGATCAGGCGCAGCATTACGGATCCTGCGCTTCCTCGTGGCGACTTCCTTCTTCAGCTGCACGAGCTCATCATTCCACCACGACAAGGTGAATCTCTGTGTGTGTTTTTTGGTCGGCATTGTGTCTCTGCATGTCTGTGTTATGACTCCCGTGTATCTGTCTATTATTTCTTCTATTTGTTGTGTGCTGTGTATTGTTTCCATGTCCTGTAGAGTCAATTGTCTGTCCGACATCAGCTGGGTCAATTTCTCACGAAACTGAGCCCAGTTTGCCTTTCGTGTGTTAAGCATGCGTGTGGTACGTATTATGTTTGTGCCTGTGGATTTCTGTTGTCTGATGCCGAATGATATGCCGTTGTGGTCCGAGCTCGTCAGACCCTCATCAACTCTCCAGTCGCCCACTCGGTCCAGCAGGTTGTCGGAGCACGCTGTCACATCCACGTAGCTAGAGTACCTTTTACCCCCTCTGACGGTGTCGAAAGTTGGGGTGTCTCCTGTGTTGAGTATATGTAAGCTCATTGCTTCCAGTACAGCCGACACATCCCGTCCTCGTGGGTCTTCCGCGTCGCCACCCCACCACGGGCTTTTAGGACCATCTTATCGGATCCCAGCTCTCTCCCTATCCGCATAAGATGGTCCAGGTAGGGCCCCACAGGCTTATCGGGCTCGAAGTAGAAGGACACTACTACCGTCTCCCAGGCTTTGGTTCGGAGGGTGGTCATAACTATGTTGTTGTTGCTGAGGCGTGTGTGTAGCTCGACGTCTAGAGTGTCGTCGAATACCACAACACACGCCTTGACAACACCGCCCTCTTCCCCATCGCTCTGGTAGACCCTCACCCCGTTGTATGTCCTCACACTCCGCGCCCCACCTATGTAGGGCTCTTGAAGCAACGGTACGCTAGCCTTACGCTTGGTGGCCTCGAGTAATAACTCCCTTGTGGCGATTTGGCTCCGCTGGAGGTTGGCCTGTAGTATTCGGTACTGGAAGTACTCACCGGGGACAACCTTAGCAATACGACACCGCCGATCTAGCCAGAGCGTCCCACCTCTTTCTCTCAGCACACTCTCTATCAAGGGCACTGTGCTCCACGCTACCTCTCTTGGCCTTAGTGCAATTTATGCACTGAGGCACTTCTCTCTGCAGCCACTTTTCGCCAGCAGTCCTCATGTGAGGACCTGCGCAGTGACTGCATCGATCCGTCTGCTCCCCACACATCCTCTTCGTGTGCCCATACCCGAGGCAGCGGAAACACTGCACCAACGGACTATGGTCCTCCACTCTCACTCTGCCCATACCTATATGGGCGTATCCCGCATTCACAAACCTCTTCCATACCTGTGGGCTAACTCTTGCTATGACGTGGTTCTGTAGGGGGTTCCTCGCTCTCATCACATATACTACTTCTGCCTTTCTCTCCTCCCCCTTCAGGCCCTCCAGGATGTTCGCGTTCTGGTTGGAGAACGCGGTGATGAAGTCGGCGGTGTCGTACTTCATCACACCCCTGAAGGCCAGAAGGGGGTTTTTGTTTTTAACCTCTTCCACTACTAATCCCACACTATCGATATTAGCGGCAGATGCTAAGGTGCTCGCATAGCATGGTCTAATATTATGTAGAAGTATTTCTAATTTATCTTCGTTAGAAAGGGGCTTTGATAGACGAGAGAAAAGACCAGACATTATGGACAAATATATTACTATGTTTTCCGTTTCGCCTTGAGTTCTAGAACGTATTTCCGAAAGAAGTCTGTAATCGTAGTCCGCTTGATCAAAGTCATTTTTTAATAAAACAATTAGTTCATTCCAATCTTTTACCCGGTCCTGAACTCCGCGATACCAATGCAAAGCATCGCCTGAGAATATTTCTGCGGCATAAGACAGTAATTTCGTAGGCGAGATATTTCTAGCTTTACTAAATTCTGTGACGCGCTGTATAAAAGAGCGGACACAAGATTTTCCGTCAAATTTAATTCGGGAAAGTTCACCAGTTACTCCACGTTCGCATGTCACATTGATATTTAAAGGATTACCAGCTGATTGATTTGAAGGGCTAGAAGAGGCCGAACTCAATAAGGAATCAACAGCAGAGTCCTTAAGTGTGATTGTTCTTTTAAATAATTCTTGGAATTCTGCGACCGCGGCATTATAAGAATCCTTGAACTGGTCATCACACACTATCCGATTTAGTCGGTGATAAAGATGATGAAGGTAGTTTTGAGCCCGAAGAACCGCACTCTTCTCCGGCTTCGAAGAAAGAAGGACTCTTACTTTAGTGAGAACGTCATTAGCTGCTTTTAAGTCTTGATTAACTAAGAACGAGCTGTCAAGGATGTCTTCAGAAGGAAAAAGAGGTCCTAGTTTAGAAATTTGTTTTCGTAAATCCTCTACAGTGTTACCAGGCTGTTCTCCTCTAATGGCTAAAAAACTGAAAGAGAAAAAAAAATAACAGTCACCAAACTAAAAGAAAGGAGAAAAAGAGGAGAAAAAATAAAGCGTTATTGTAACCAATGTGTACACGTGTCACGTATGCTATTAATTACACAATAGTACTTTTCATTATACAAAATTAATTCAGATATAAACACTTGTTGTACTTGACTGTACTAAGAGAACGACATAATATCTAAGTTCAACAGAAGATCTTTTTTTTTATTATTATAAAGTTTGAGTAAACTGTTAAAATTCTCTGGAAACAATTTTTTTTTTAAGAAACAAATTGGAGGGTACAGTGGTTATATTACCATACCGAGTGTACACTTTGGCTACGAGCAACCAAAAAAAAATAACGTCTCACAAAAATAAAATGAAAAATTAGCACATGCACACAACTACTACAAAGCAAAACCAGATCTTGTTTCAACAGAACTAACCACGTAAGGGCGCCAGTGTTGCGTTTCGCCCTAGCCGGAGCTAAAAGAAGCAAAAGGAGCTAAAAGGAGAAAAAAATGTCATGAAGCATGACGATTGGCAAGAAAGAAACAGTTTACATTTAACCAATTTTCCGTTACACAGATAAATCATAAAATGGCGGCGAATGATTAACTGCCTACAAAGAAAAATAAAACATTATTATTACGATGTTCAACACTTACCCTATCGGGGCACAGGCGACACTTGTAACTTTTTGTCGAGAAATTAAATATTAAATTTAAAAGGCCGCTAGGATCGCGGTGCCTACGAACACCAGACGTGATTTATAAATTTAAATAATATATCTGTATGATCAGTGGTAACTGTTCTCGACCGAAGAGCGCGGCCGACTGGTCGCGGGGCGCAGACGCATCGAACCTAGGTACATATATCTGAACATTGCCGAGCGCGACCGGTTCTACAGCATGTACAATGAGCAATAAAAGTGCTACGTGTTAAAATTTATTAATTAGTATGGTACATGTACGTGCAACGTTACATTACCCCCCGGCTCACAAAAAGGATTTTATTTTCTTATAAATAAAATCCGCACTAAGATATTGATATTTAGAAAGTGATAATTATTTATTTAGGCCAATTAATTTTAAATCCTTTATATGCCAAGTACCGAGATTCTTACCCGACATATCTTCTAAAATATAAACTAAGGGAGATTTTTTCTCTCTGCACCTAATGAATTTTGGTGCCAGGTTCTTGGAAAAATACTTATCCTTGTCACTTAAAACATACGCACGCTTTAACACTACGTCGCCAACTTTAAATTCAATTGGTTTACGACGCAAGTTATATTGCGAACTATTTCTTGCATGAGCATGCCAAAGTTTTGCCCGAACGTTGTTAAAAATATCCGCAAGACAACCCAAATTCTCCGCATAACAATCGTGAGGAAGGAAAACTAATTCTTTGCCTATATCACTTTCTACATAGTGAGTGCCGCAAACCACTAACTCTCTGCCGTGCACTAAAAATGAAGGAGTGTAGCCCGTTGCCTCATTAACGGCGTTGTTAATTGCGAATTGCACCTTGGGAATATAAGTGTCCCATGAACGGTGATCATCCTCCACGAATGTTGATAGGCAAGTTATAATTGTACGATTATAACGCTCGACAGTGTTGACTTGAGGTGTGTATTTCGGGGTATAAAAAACGTTAGGAACGCTGTATTTCTTAAAAAACTCCTTAGTAACGGCACTTATAAATTGAGTCCCATTGTCCATAAATATTGTTTGTGGTATTCCGTGAATAAGAAAGACAGAGTCTTCTAGGAATTTACAAACGGCTGTAGCGGTTGCAGAACGCAAAGGGGAAATTAAGCAAAACTTGGAAAAACAACATGTTACTACTAAAATGTAGCTGTTCTGTTTCCTAGTTACGGGAAGAGGGCCCATAAGGTCCACAGAGATAGCTTGGAATGGACGACAGCATTGTTTTGGTCGACCCATTTCTCCTAAAGTTTGATGATTCTGAGCTTTATATGTAAGACATTTAGTACACGAACCGACGAACTTAACAACGTCCTGGTGCATTCCTGGCCAGTAATAACGAAGCGCAAGGCGACGATACGTTTTAAAAATACCAAGATGGCCAGCCGTGGGCTCGGCGTGATTTTCTAAAATAACCTGCTCTCTTAATTCTTTCAGTACTACCTCCTTCCATGCAAATTCTGAAGTTAAGTCAGTCGAGTTAAGTTTGTCCTTTGTCAGCCTGAGAAGGGAATTATTTTTAATGTAAAAGTTAGGAAAATTTTGTGGTTTAGTAAGACAAGAATTATAAATATTTTTATACCATGAGTCCGTTGTTGTTGAAAAGGTTCCTGCGGTACTAATCGTGTTAACGGGAACAGCCCTACTTAGTGCATCTGGTACGACGTTATCAACACCGCGACGATGTTTCAGCTCAAAGTTAAATGCAGACAACCTAACGCCCCAGCGAGCTAAACGACCGGTTGGATTATCTAGGGATAGGAACCATTTTAAGGCGCTATGGTCGGTAAAGACCGTGAAAGGCTTACCATTCTGTAAGTAACATCTCCAGTGCTCTAGGGCTATAAGTACGGCAAGTGTTTCTCGCTCCGTGATACTATAGTTCTTTTCCGCCGCTGACAGTGACTTGCTCATGTAAGCAATTGGGTGCTCCTTGCCATCGATGGTTTGGGTAAGCATAGCGCCCACTCCATAATTGCTGCCATCAGTGTGCACCTCAAATGGCTTGTCATAGTCAGGGCAGGTAAGGACTGGAGCAGAAACCAAACATTCTTTTAACTTTTGAAAAGCTAAATCTGCTTCTGGAGACCATATAAACGGAGGACCTCCTTTTTTGCAAGAGGTTAATTTATTAAGGGGAGCAGCGATAGTGCTAAAGTTAGGTACAAAACGACGGTACCATGTAGCTGTCCCAAGAAAACGCTTAATGTCCTTACGACAATTAGGTGTCGGGTAATTGAGGATAGCTTGAACCTTCTCGGGATCGGTACGTAATCCATCACTGTCAACGACGTAGCCCAGATATTTAAGTGAGCTCCGGAAAAACTTGCACTTTTAACTAGGTTGACAGTGAGATTGGCTTGTTTTAATTTGTTAAGAACTCTCAATAAAACGGATACATGAGAATTAAAATCGTTTGATACCACCACAATGTCGTCAAGGTACGCGAAAACCTTAAGGTCGAACTCACTAAAGAGCCTATCAACCAGCCTCTGCTGAGTTGCAGGTGCGTTTGTTAACCCGAACGCAGTACGCTTAAACCGAAATGTACCACGATTTGGCACGTAGAAAGCAGTTTTGTCCCGGTCTTCCGGAGCTATAGGAATCTGCCAAAACGCTTTGGACAAATCAATGCTGCTTAAGTAACGAGCGTCTCGAAGATTGTCCAGAATCTCGGATACGTACGGCAAGCTGTAGGCATCACGTTTAGTAACTGAATTAAGTTTACGACTGTCGAGGCAAAAACGAGGCTCGCCATTTTTTTGTTCACAATTAAAACAGGGGAAGACCAAGCGCTCTCACAAGACTCGATAACATCGAGGCTTAGCATTTCATCCCCCTGCTCAGCAAGGATACGCTGTTTTTCTGGTGACATTCGGTAGTAGCATTGTCGAATAGGTTGAGCATCGCCAGTGTCGATACGGTGAACGATTGCATTGGTCTTACCCAAACCCTTGTATTCGGAAAAGATTTCTTTGTACTGAGAAATAACGTTATCCGCAACTAATTTTTCTGAATTGGACAAATGATCGTACGCCTGAACAAGGGGGGCACGATCGGTTTGAAGGCTAGCGGCAGAAACGGGTGTATTAAAAAATATAATGCTGGAAAGACGATTCGGAAAAATGTTAAATCGTTTCCAAAAATCAATTCCTAAAATAAAATCTATATTAATATCTGGAACGACATAAGCTTTTATAATATGCAATGTCTTTTCGAAGGTGACAGGTAAGTTCAAGTAGCCAACACTAGACATGGTATGGCCACCTGCCGCTGAAACAGCTATGCTATTATCTTTTTGAATTTTAAAACCTTGCTGTTCAAAAACGCGATGAAAATTATTACCTAAGATTGTTACAGCTGCTCCAGAATCCATCAGAGCATGATATTTTATATTATTTATATAGATAACGGCATAAGGCCTAGGGTCATTAATTGCTTGACTCTGCAGAATTGTGTTTACTTTATAAGCGGAAAAATATAAACCTAATGTTTGTAACCAATTGGCCCAATCTTCGCTATCAAATTTTTTAGATTTTTTAATTGTGTTACAATTCTGCGAGGCGACTAGTTTTTTGGAAGCGCGGGCTTATTTTTATCGCAAGTCGGGCATTCAGGTGTTTTAACACCTTCGTGGCCACAGACGAAACAAAGAATTTTATCTTTGCTGGCCTTACATTGCCTAATATTATGAGAGTTGTTACGACAACGCGGGCAATAAAGAACTTTAGGGGTAAACGTCATTGCATGTACATAATTACTGTTAGAGCTACTTTTAAAATCATTATAATTCTTACTAAAATTTGTGTTATTCTGCGATCTTGATGAATGACTGGTGTAAGCAAATTCAGGTGCCATAGTTTGCGAATTGACTCGAGGAGGTTCACGAAAACCAGCAAGACGTGCTTGTATATTTTCATAATTACGGCATAACGATCTTAAGGTGTCCACACTATCGATATTTTTTTTTTTTTTTTTTTTTTTACAATATCCCCTAACATTATCAGGGCTTGTTTTTAATCGGTTTTATTATTTTCTCTTTTTTAGTTATTTTTCTAGGTTTTACAATAATCTTATTTATACTTTACAATACTTTACCATTCCTAATTTCTAACTTATATATTTACAACAGTGACAATTCTGTCGAATTACAATAGTAATTCTGTCATGTACTACAAAGTAATACAATAAAATACAATAGAATACAATAAGATACAATTAAAATTTCAGTTACAATTACAATAAGATTCAAATTTAAAATGTCAATAAGGATAATCAATTAAAATGTCAAAATTATCACAACGGCACACACATTCAACTTAACCTAATATCACAGTAAAATAATCTAGAGCCTATACTAAAATCACACCAAAATATCACAGTTTTTTCCATTCACAAATTCTACTATATTTTTACAAAATGAGAGAAAAACTTCCCTCTCTTCTTGCCCCCCAGGATGGAAGACAGGCTCTCACCCGTAATCGATATGCCCAATTTTTGCTCAGTGTCGTATCCACTGTTAGCAAAAATCGGGCACTCGAGTAACAGATGAGGAACCGTCTCCTCAACTCCTGGCTGACATGAACACGACGGGTCCTCCTTCAACTTGAATCTGTTCAGGTAGAAGGCGAACCCGCCGTGTCCAGTCAGTATCTGTGTAGTGTGGTGCGTTATGTCTATCTTATTGACTACTTTGTATGCAGCAGCAGCGCTTGGGAAAAAGAGCTTTGTGGTTCCGGCCGTCCCTCCCACTTCGTATCTCCTGTCCCATTCCTCAACCGTATCCTCTCTTAAGATACGCTTGACGAATGAAACAGGACACAGATCGTAGTCAGGTTTCCTTTTCAATCGCACAGCGGCCTCCATGGCTAATTCGTCAACCCTCTCATTCCCTTTCAACCCTGCGTGTGCCTTAATCCAAAACAGGGAGACCTCCCGCCTCTGCGATGCAGCTTTTCGGAGGGCCTCCCTTGTTTGCACTGCCAGGGGATGAGGGGAACTAAGGGTGACTGCCTGGAGAGCCGATCTGGAATCGCTAAGGATACCGACCTTCGCCATTCCACTCTTGCAGGCTATACTTACTGCTCTCTGGAGCGCTAGAAGCTCGGCTTGGTAGACGGTACAATACGGCGGCAACGCAAGCTTGACGGCCTTCGTCTCGACCTCACCCTTCCATACGGAGAGTGCGGCTCCGACTCGACCCTCAATCTTGCTGCCGTCCGTATAGATCCTATGGACGTGGCTGTTAACCACGTCTGCATACGAGTCCTCGTCTACCAACCCGAACCTCAGCTCTGCCTGCTCTGCCGGATATGGGTCCTCGATCGTTAGAGCCATTCGCTCCACCTCCCTGTCTTTCAACGCCGGGTGCGGTACTCCCTTCCTGATCTCATAGAGCCTCGAAGCTTCGAGTATCCTGAGATCAAGAGGGAGTATCCCAGCCAACAGCATTGCAGAGTTCAGGGAGACGGTCCGATATGCTCTGCAGATCTTCTGGGCAAAACCCCGTTGGACGGAGTTGAGCCTTTTCTGGACCCCCATCTTTTCCACGGTGGGTGCCCACGCTGCCGATGCATACAGAATAGTCGGCTCTATCACGGCCATATATATTGTCCTAACTATTTGGGGGTTAAGCCTTCAACCTACCCTAGCGGCTTTTGCCAGCTGTTTATACCTTGATATGGCTTTTTGACATATATTTGTGACGTGTGCGTTAAAAGTGAGGCCGCTGTCGATTGTCAAGCCTAATACTTTTATATAGTCATGATATTGTAGACACACACCCCCCATAGCGAGTCGAGGCGTATCGTATTTAAGCCTACGTGTACTTAGTAGTGCACAAGTTTTGTGGGGGGCAAACTTCAACTTGTTCGACTCCCCCCACTTACTTATTCTCTCCAAAACTCCATTGGCTTTTCGTTTTATTTCGAGGGCGGTGTCCCCCTCAAAGACTAGCACAACGTCGTCGGCGAAAGCCTGGCAAAAAACATCCATCTCCTCTAACATCCACAGCAGGGGGTCCAACAAGAGGTCCCACAGGATTGGCCCACCTATGGACCCCTGCACGCACCCCTTGTTGGTCCCCCTGCTCACTTCCATTCCAGCATACCTTACATTCACTTCTCTTTCACTCAAGTAGCTGCTGATTACCCGCCTCAGGTTCCTCGGACACCCAACCTCAGCTAACCTAACCTTTATGGCCGGCCACCAAGCACTATCGAAGGCCCCCTCTATGTCCAGCGACACCACGACAGAGATTTTCTTCTCCTCCCTCTGCTTTCTGACGTGGTTCACCAACCTGTAGAGGGCGTCTTCGGTGCTCCTTTGGGGCATGAAGCCATATTGGTTAGGGCTGATCTTGGGCAGCAGGTAGAACCTGAGTCGGACGACCAGCATCTTCTCGAAGATTTTGCCGAGAACAGGCAAGAGGCCGATCGGGCGATAGGCTTATGGTACCCGGTACGATTCCTTGCCCGGCTTCCTTAGCACCACCACAGTCGCCCGCTTCCACTGTTTGGGGAAGCAGGCGACGGTGAGGCACCTATTCAGCAGAGCAAGGAACCATTCCGGGTCACATTCCACAGCGCGTTGGCAGATGTCCGACGTGAGTCCATCCGCCCCGGGGGCCTTTTTGGGGTTGAAGGACCTTACGGCTCTCTTCAACTCCTCCATGATGAAAGGAGGGTCGTCCGGACCCGCCGGCGGTTCAGTGTCCAAGGACTCCGCCCGCCGGCGCGTCCGCCGATGTTCCTCACTTTCATCACTTTCCTGGTCCCGGGGGTAGAAGGTCTCCGCCAGCCATTCTGCGGAGCTTCGGGCGTCGAGGGTTTCACCGTCCCTCGTAAGGGGCAGATTCTCCTCCCTCCCTCTGACTCTGCTCAACACCCTGTAGATGCCCTCCCAGACCCCCTCCCTATCCTGTTTCCGGCAAAACTCCTTCCAACTCCCAGTCTGTGCCTCTTTTACTGCCTTTTCATACGTCTCTTTCGCTTCCAGGTACAGTCCAACCACTCGGTCTCTGCGATCAGGCGCAGCATTACGGATCCTGCGCTTCCTCGTGGCGACTTCCTTCTTCAGCTGCACGAGCTCATCATTCCACCACGACAAGGTGAATCTCTGTGTGTGTTTTTTGGTCGGCATTGTGTCTCTGCATGTCTGTGTTATGACTCCCGTGTATCTGTCTATTATTTCTTCTATTTGTTGTGTGCTGTGTATTGTTTCCATGTCCTGTAGAGTCAATTGTCTGTCCGACATCAGCTGGGTCAATTTCTCACGAAACTGAGCCCAGTTTGCCTTTCGTGTGTTAAGCATGCGTGTGGTACGTATTATGTTTGTGCCTGTGGATTTCTGTTGTCTGATGCCGAATGATATGCCGTTGTGGTCCGAGCTCGTCAGACCCTCATCAACTCTCCAGTCGCCCACTCGGTCCAGCAGGTTGTCGGAGCACGCTGTCACATCCACGTAGCTAGAGTACCTTTTACCCCCTCTGACGGTGTCGAAAGTTGGGGTGTCTCCTGTGTTGAGTATATGTAAGCTCATTGCTTCCAGTACAGCCGACACATCCCGTCCTCGTGGGTCTTCCGCGTCGCCACCCCACCACGGGCTTTTAGGACCATCTTATCGGATCCCAGCTCTCTCCCTATCCGCATAAGATGGTCCAGGTAGGGCCCCACAGGCTTATCGGGCTCGAAGTAGAAGGACACTACTACCGTCTCCCAGGCTTTGGTTCGGAGGGTGGTCATAACTATGTTGTTGTTGCTGAGGCGTGTGTGTAGCTCGACGTCTAGAGTGTCGTCGAATACCACAACACACGCCTTGACAACACCGCCCTCTTCCCCATCGCTCTGGTAGACCCTCACCCCGTTGTATGTCCTCACACTCCGCGCCCCACCTATGTAGGGCTCTTGAAGCAACGGTACGCTAGCCTTACGCTTGGTGGCCTCGAGTAATAACTCCCTTGTGGCGATTTGGCTCCGCTGGAGGTTGGCCTGTAGTATTCGGTACTGGAAGTACTCACCGGGGACAACCTTAGCAATACGACACCGCCGATCTAGCCAGAGCGTCCCACCTCTTTCTCTCAGCACACTCTCTATCAAGGGCACTGTGCTCCACGCTACCTCTCTTGGCCTTAGTGCAATTTATGCACTGAGGCACTTCTCTCTGCAGCCACTTTTCGCCAGCAGTCCTCATGTGAGGACCTGCGCAGTGACTGCATCGATCCGTCTGCTCCCCACACATCCTCTTCGTGTGCCCATACCCGAGGCAGCGGAAACACTGCACCAACGGACTATGGTCCTCCACTCTCACTCTGCCCATACCTATATGGGCGTATCCCGCATTCACAAACCTCTTCCATACCTGTGGGCTAACTCTTGCTATGACGTGGTTCTGTAGGGGGTTCCTCGCTCTCATCACATATACTACTTCTGCCTTTCTCTCCTCCCCCTTCAGGCCCGCCAGGATGTTCGCGTTCTGGTTGGAGAACGCGGTGATGAAGTCGGCGGTGTCGTACTACATCACACCCCTGAAGGCCAGAAGGGGGTTTTTGTTTTTAACCTCTTCCACTACTAATCCCACACTATCGATATTAGCGGCAGATGCTAAGGTGCTCGCATAGCATGGTCTAATATTATGTAGAAGTATTTCTAATTTATCTTCGTTAGAAAGGGGCTTTGATAGACGAGAGAAAAGACCAGACATTATGGACAAATATATTACTATGTTTTCCGTTTCGCCTTGAGTTCTAGAACGTATTTCCGAAAGAAGTCTGTAATCGTAGTCCGCTTGATCAAAGTCATTTTTTAATAAAACAATTAGTTCATTCCAATCTTTTACCCGGTCCTGAACTCCGCGATACCAATGCAAAGCATCGCCTGAGAATATTTCTGCGGCATAAGACAGTAATTTCGTAGGCGAGATATTTCTAGCTTTACTAAATTCTGTGACGCGCTGTATAAAAGAGCGGACACAAGATTTTCCGTCAAATTTAATTCGGGAAAGTTCACCAGTTACTCCACGTTCGCATGTCACATTGATATTTAAAGGATTACCAGCTGATTGATTTGAAGGGCTAGAAGAGGCCGAACTCAATAAGGAATCAACAGCAGAGTCCTTAAGTGTGATTGTTCTTTTAAATAATTCTTGGAATTCTGCGACCGCGGCATTATAAGAATCCTTGAACTGGTCATCACACACTATCCGATTTAGTCGGTGATAAAGATGATGAAGGTAGTTTTGAGCCCGAAGAACCGCACTCTTCTCCGGCTTCGAAGAAAGAAGGACTCTTACTTTAGTGAGAACGTCATTAGCTGCTTTTAAGTCTTGATTAACTAAGAACGAGCTGTCAAGGATGTCTTCAGAAGGAAAAAGAGGTCCTAGTTTAGAAATTTGTTTTCGTAAATCCTCTACAGTGTTACCAGGCTGTTCTCCTCTAATGGCTAAAAAACTGAAAGAGAAAAAAAAATAACAGTCACCAAACTAAAAGAAAGGAGAAAAAGAGGAGAAAAAATAAAGCGTTATTGTAACCAATGTGTACACGTGTCACGTATGCTATTAATTACACAATAGTACTTTTCATTATACAAAATTAATTCAGATATAAACACTTGTTGTACTTGACTGTACTAAGAGAACGACATAATATCTAAGTTCAACAGAAGATCTTTTTTTTTATTATTATAAAGTTTGAGTAAACTGTTAAAATTCTCTGGAAACAATTTTTTTTTTAAGAAACAAATTGGAGGGTACAGTGGTTATATTACCATACCGAGTGTACACTTTGGCTACGAGCAACCAAAAAAAAATAACGTCTCACAAAAATAAAATGAAAAATTAGCACATGCACACAACTACTACAAAGCAAAACCAGATCTTGTTTCAACAGAACTAACCACGTAAGGGCGCCAGTGTTGCGTTTCGCCCTAGCCGGAGCTAAAAGAAGCAAAAGGAGCTAAAAGGAGAAAAAAATGTCATGAAGCATGACGATTGGCAAGAAAGAAACAGTTTACATTTAACCAATTTTCCGTTACACAGATAAATCATAAAATGGCGGCGAATGATTAACTGCCTACAAAGAAAAATAAAACATTATTATTACGATGTTCAACACTTACCCTATCGGGGCACAGGCGACACTTGTAACTTTTTGTCGAGAAATTAAATATTAAATTTAAAAGGCCGCTAGGATCGCGGTGCCTACGAACACCAGACGTGATTTATAAATTTAAATAATATATCTGTATGATCAGTGGTAACTGTTCTCGACCGAAGAGCGCGGCCGACTGGTCGCGGGGCGCAGACGCATCGAACCTAGGTACATATATCTGAACATTGCCGAGCGCGACCGGTTCTACAGCATGTACAATGAGCAATAAAAGTGCTACGTGTTAAAATTTATTAATTAGTATGGTACATGTACGTGCAACGTTACATTACCCCCCGGCTCACAAAAAGGATTTTATTTTCTTATAAATAAAATCCGCACTAAGATATTGATATTTAGAAAGTGATAATTATTTATTTAGGCCAATTAATTTTAAATCCTTTATATGCCAAGTACCGAGATTCTTACCCGACATATCTTCTAAAATATAAACTAAGGGAGATTTTTTCTCTCTGCACCTAATGAATTTTGGTGCCAGGTTCTTGGAAAAATACTTATCCTTGTCACTTAAAACATACGCACGCTTTAACACTACGTCGCCAACTTTAAATTCAATTGGTTTACGACGCAAGTTATATTGCGAACTATTTCTTGCATGAGCATGCCAAAGTTTTGCCCGAACGTTGTTAAAAATATCCGCAAGACAACCCAAATTCTCCGCATAACAATCGTGAGGAAGGAAAACTAATTCTTTGCCTATATCACTTTCTACATAGTGAGTGCCGCAAACCACTAACTCTCTGCCGTGCACTAAAAATGAAGGAGTGTAGCCCGTTGCCTCATTAACGGCGTTGTTAATTGCGAATTGCACCTTGGGAATATAAGTGTCCCATGAACGGTGATCATCCTCCACGAATGTTGATAGGCAAGTTATAATTGTACGATTATAACGCTCGACAGTGTTGACTTGAGGTGTGTATTTCGGGGTATAAAAAACGTTAGGAACGCTGTATTTCTTAAAAAACTCCTTAGTAACGGCACTTATAAATTGAGTCCCATTGTCCATAAATATTGTTTGTGGTATTCCGTGAATAAGAAAGACAGAGTCTTCTAGGAATTTACAAACGGCTGTAGCGGTTGCAGAACGCAAAGGGGAAATTAAGCAAAACTTGGAAAAACAACATGTTACTACTAAAATGTAGCTGTTCTGTTTCCTAGTTACGGGAAGAGGGCCCATAAGGTCCACAGAGATAGCTTGGAATGGACGACAGCATTGTTTTGGTCGACCCATTTCTCCTAAAGTTTGATGATTCTGAGCTTTATATGTAAGACATTTAGTACACGAACCGACGAACTTAACAACGTCCTGGTGCATTCCTGGCCAGTAATAACGAAGCGCAAGGCGACGATACGTTTTAAAAATACCAAGATGGCCAGCCGTGGGCTCGGCGTGATTTTCTAAAATAACCTGCTCTCTTAATTCTTTCAGTACTACCTCCTTCCATGCAAATTCTGAAGTTAAGTCAGTCGAGTTAAGTTTGTCCTTTGTCAGCCTGAGAAGGGAATTATTTTTAATGTAAAAGTTAGGAAAATTTTGTGGTTTAGTAAGACAAGAATTATAAATATTTTTATACCATGAGTCCGTTGTTGTTGAAAAGGTTCCTGCGGTACTAATCGTGTTAACGGGAACAGCCCTACTTAGTGCATCTGGTACGACGTTATCAACACCGCGACGATGTTTCAGCTCAAAGTTAAATGCAGACAACCTAACGCCCCAGCGAGCTAAACGACCGGTTGGATTATCTAGGGATAGGAACCATTTTAAGGCGCTATGGTCGGTAAAGACCGTGAAAGGCTTACCATTCTGTAAGTAACATCTCCAGTGCTCTAGGGCTATAAGTACGGCAAGTGTTTCTCGCTCCGTGATACTATAGTTCTTTTCCGCCGCTGACAGTGACTTGCTCATGTAAGCAATTGGGTGCTCCTTGCCATCGATGGTTTGGGTAAGCATAGCGCCCACTCCATAATTGCTGCCATCAGTGTGCACCTCAAATGGCTTGTCATAGTCAGGGCAGGTAAGGACTGGAGCAGAAACCAAACATTCTTTTAACTTTTGAAAAGCTAAATCTGCTTCTGGAGACCATATAAACGGAGGACCTCCTTTTTTGCAAGAGGTTAATTTATTAAGGGGAGCAGCGATAGTGCTAAAGTTAGGTACAAAACGACGGTACCATGTAGCTGTCCCAAGAAAACGCTTAATGTCCTTACGACAATTAGGTGTCGGGTAATTGAGGATAGCTTGAACCTTCTCGGGATCGGTACGTAATCCATCACTGTCAACGACGTAGCCCAGATATTTAAGTGAGCTCCGGAAAAACTTGCACTTTTAACTAGGTTGACAGTGAGATTGGCTTGTTTTAATTTGTTAAGAACTCTCAATAAAACGGATACATGAGAATTAAAATCGTTTGATACCACCACAATGTCGTCAAGGTACGCGAAAACCTTAAGGTCGAACTCACTAAAGAGCCTATCAACCAGCCTCTGCTGAGTTGCAGGTGCGTTTGTTAACCCGAACGCAGTACGCTTAAACCGAAATGTACCACGATTTGGCACGTAGAAAGCAGTTTTGTCCCGGTCTTCCGGAGCTATAGGAATCTGCCAAAACGCTTTGGACAAATCAATGCTGCTTAAGTAACGAGCGTCTCGAAGATTGTCCAGAATCTCGGATACGTACGGCAAGCTGTAGGCATCACGTTTAGTAACTGAATTAAGTTTACGACTGTCGAGGCAAAAACGAGGCTCGCCATTTTTTTGTTCACAATTAAAACAGGGGAAGACCAAGCGCTCTCACAAGACTCGATAACATCGAGGCTTAGCATTTCATCCCCCTGCTCAGCAAGGATACGCTGTTTTTCTGGTGACATTCGGTAGTAGCATTGTCGAATAGGTTGAGCATCGCCAGTGTCGATACGGTGAACGATTGCATTGGTCTTACCCAAACCCTTGTATTCGGAAAAGATTTCTTTGTACTGAGAAATAACGTTATCCGCAACTAATTTTTCTGAATTGGACAAATGATCGTACGCCTGAACAAGGGGGGCACGATCGGTTTGAAGGCTAGCGGCAGAAACGGGTGTATTAAAAAATATAATGCTGGAAAGACGATTCGGAAAAATGTTAAATCGTTTCCAAAAATCAATTCCTAAAATAAAATCTATATTAATATCTGGAACGACATAAGCTTTTATAATATGCAATGTCTTTTCGAAGGTGACAGGTAAGTTCAAGTAGCCAACACTAGACATGGTATGGCCACCTGCCGCTGAAACAGCTATGCTATTATCTTTTTGAATTTTAAAACCTTGCTGTTCAAAAACGCGATGAAAATTATTACCTAAGATTGTTACAGCTGCTCCAGAATCCATCAGAGCATGATATTTTATATTATTTATATAGATAACGGCATAAGGCCTAGGGTCATTAATTGCTTGACTCTGCAGAATTGTGTTTACTTTATAAGCGGAAAAATATAAACCTAATGTTTGTAACCAATTGGCCCAATCTTCGCTATCAAATTTTTTAGATTTTTTAATTGTGTTACAATTCTGCGAGGCGACTAGTTTTTTGGAAGCGCGGGCTTATTTTTATCGCAAGTCGGGCATTCAGGTGTTTTAACACCTTCGTGGCCACAGACGAAACAAAGAATTTTATCTTTGCTGGCCTTACATTGCCTAATATT